>VXBO01014992.1:0-54472 GCA_013400135.1 Rhinoptilus africanus
TCCGCCCGGTGGCCGGGGCGGTCACAGGTGGCTCTCCCCCCGCGTTCCCCGCCGGCTTGGCCGAGCCCCGCCGCGGTCCTTGGAAACACGGTCGGCACGAGACATAAAATAATTAACCGGCATCAGGCTAAAAACGGCGGCGAGCCCCGTTTAACGGTGGAACTCGCCCACGGCAGCGGAGCCGGCGAACCTCGGAGCGGCCCCGGCCCGGTGCGGCCGGTCCCGGGGAGGGGAGCGGGGCGGGAGGGAGCCCTGCCGCCGGCGGGGCTTCCTCCCCCGGCCCCGCTTGCCGTCGCCTCCCTAACCTCATTCTTTACGGTGCCGGTGCCCCGGTTCCAGCAGCGGGGCCGGTGCCGTGCGGCGCCGCGCTCGGCGGTAAATGCGCAGATAAAGCGCCTCGGCCCCAAGTTCCCTGGAACTTCCGAGGGTTTCTCCGTCTGCAGCCGCGAATCGTGTCCGATGGCGCTCCGTGGCGGCGTTACACCGGCTTACTCTGCCCTGGGAGCGGGTGATACTTGAGTCTCTTCCAAATGAAGGCACTTAGAACCGAGCCGGAGTCCTCCCGTCGCTCGGGGGGGTGTGAGCCCGGGCACCGGGGCTGCCAAACTGCAGAGCCCTTGTCGGGGCTGGAGCGGTCTCCCTGGGTTTCTGCGTGCTGCGGCGCAGCATCCCAAGCAGGGCACAAGCCAAATCTGAAACACCGAATCCCCCAAGTCATTTAGGTTGGTAGGTGGACGCAGGGGAACATCCTGCTAGGAGGAAGGGTCTCCCGAATGTGACCGAGTGCAAACCCAAGTGGGGATGGCTGAGAAATCTCCCGTGGGGTCTGAGTAGCTGGATGGATGAGCTGAGTAGCTCAGCTTGGGAGATGTCGCGGAGCCCTGTTAGTTGTACTGGACTTGTTTTAAAAAGCAACCCTGGTCCAGAATAGGGGATATGCTATTTTATAATGCAAATGTATTTGAGGCAGCAGCCTTTCACATCTGTGGTTAGTTTCATTTCCAGCTTTGTGTTTTGCCTGGAGAACAGGTAAAATAGGAAGAGTAGAAGTTTTATGTTTCTATGCTTTCTGCACGGTAGCAATTATACTTTCAAGTCATTTCCAGATGGTTTGCACAAAGCACTTTCTTTCAGAATTGCAAGTTTTAATTTTACTGCGTGTATCTATTTTTACAGCGCTAACTAGATTTCATCATTTATATTTGAAAGGTTGTTCCCCTCCATCATTTTTGCGTGCTTTTCAGGATGTCTGGTATGTGGTTAAAATGGACTCAGACAATTTTAATAGTTTTATGAATTACAATGTTACGCATTGGAGATTTAATTCTGAGTGCTGTAGTCAGACCCTGTGTGATCTGACATAATATTCCTAAGTTAAAGAATGCATTTATTATGCCATTGTTCGGTTACCCACAGAGTAAAAACCAGGACTGCCAAATAAATCCGTTGATTCTATTTTAGATTATTTTTAGCCTTTCATTTTAGTACTATAAAGTGCTGTTTGCATTTAGTTACACATATGTTTGGTTTGTACTAGAAGAGTATAGGGCATACCTCTTCCTTAACTTTTTAGAATTTCTAGTCCCTCTGAAATGAGTTTAAATTTCTGATACA
Source organism: Rhinoptilus africanus (assembly GCA_013400135.1). Classification (NCBI taxonomy): domain Eukaryota; kingdom Metazoa; phylum Chordata; class Aves; order Charadriiformes; family Glareolidae; genus Rhinoptilus; species Rhinoptilus africanus. The sequence continues at coordinate 1,615 of VXBO01014992.1, forward strand.
AGTTGAAGTTACACTTGGAGTGAAGTCAGAAATGCTTTAAGCAAGCATTTAACAGCCAGCAAACACAGACTGCTTTTGACAGAGGTGTTGAGGAGAACGTGTTTTGTCTATGTAACGTGTAAAACCACGCAGTTGAATCCAAGGTTCGCTGAATCGGTGGTAATATTCCTAATCACTTAATGGGATTGGGATCTCACATTTGTGCAGGGCAAAGTCCCACCGGTATTCATGGTGATATCGTTGGCTGTGCCAAGCTGTTAAAAGAGAAAGTTACCAAATCAAGACAAAAATGTCAAGGTCCATTATGGCTAACTCAAAATTGTATTCTAATAAATTCCAGTATATGAAGCAAGTTACTTTCATATTAGTTGGTAGATGTGATAGGAGAAATGTGTCCCTGAATAGGACATTCATACCTGATCCTGAGGAAAGCTCGGATATTCTTTTTTTGCTGTAGCATCCCGTCCAGAGGGCACCCACCGCATGCTCTCCTGCACAGTGTCCATCCTGGGCAAGTTGCCGCTTCACACTTAGAACAGTTTTTTTCTGGCAGTGGATGTTGTAATAGGAAATATTCATAGATGCAGCCTGGATGACTAAATTTCAGCTTGGTTGAGAGGTTTGTCTTGGTAAATTATGGACATTAGAGTAATTATTGTGAAAGTTTCTGTGTGCCTTAACAAAGGTGGTAAAATTTTATTTTACACCTGCCTTTGGCAGGAACTTTTTTTCCTGTTTGCAATTACACGTAGTCAGAGCAATTTCCTTCTATAGCTATGATAATCCTATGCGTAGTTTTGGTAATGAAAAGAACACTGAAATAAACCCTTGTTTTTTTCTGAGGTATACCTTCAGGGGGCCCTTTCAAACTGCATCAGTCAAACAAGAACAGCTGCTTCAGTTCTACTCCGTGAACAAGACAAGTCTTCCTTGCTGCTTCAGTTCACCACTGCAGTGAATTTGTTTATCTAGCCATGCATGGTGAACCAGAGGACCACCAATGCAGGGAGTTAGTGTTAGCTCATCAATCATGGTTATATTTAAGAGAGACTTTTTCCGTTCTTAGAAATGTATTATATGGGCCAAAATATCCTACCTGAACCTAAAATATTCTGTTTTCTGAACGGGTAGTTTTGTTTGAATAACTACAGAGAATAATTTATGTGTAGTTCAGTTTGCCTTGTGAAAATTCATAGTCATCCACGAACCATATGGCTTTCTTACCTCTAGTAGAGGAATATCTCTCTGCATGGCAGATACAGTATGTCAACAGCTATGATCAAATATAAGTAGAAGTGGGCATGGATGAATCAGAATCTCTTTTAAAGTCGACCTGTTGGAGACCACAAATTCTGATATTTCACTCCATATATATCTCCATTATAGAATTATATTTCCCAAAACAGATTATGGTTCATCACAGCTACTTTCTGTTGTAGGAGCCAAAATGATTCATTAAAGTAAAATAAGTACTCTTCCCATGGTATTTATTTAGGAAATGTCAAGTAGCAGTTTACCCATTTAGTACCCGCTCGGTTGTGATGAGAGGATGGAAATCACTGCAGTTAGATTTCTCAATCAGTGTTTCTACGCATGCATATATATTTGGTCTCACTTTGCTTTTATCTGTTTCTTACTGTACTTTCTTAAATACTTATTTTGTGCATAAAATTTCCTTATCTTCCATGCATTTTCTTTCCATGTTTGTCACATTTATCTGTCCTTGCCTGTTTTGAAAATGAACAACAAATTGCTTCCAGTATAGCATTGGCCTTTAGCCTCTGATTTTTTTTTGGTCATTTTATAACCATATATTCTTACGACCTAAGAAGGCTTTCTTTCCACTTTTGGTAGTAAATGTAGTTTACTACATCTCTGCAGTTAGCAGAGATGCATGAGGTATGCCATAGATGAAGATGTTTATCTCAGAAGGGGAATTGGTGGCTGTTATCGTCAGTAGATGCTGCTACCAGTATGGGTAGATAAAGTAGATAAATTGACAGTAATGAAACATGTCAAAAATATAGTCTAATGCATACATAAATCCAACAAGACAAAGATCAGTAATTTAGAGATTCAGTCTGTACTATGCACAAATAACAGAAAGAGAAGTATAGACCAGAGCTTTCTATCTATCTATAGCTCCCTGTCTTGAGTCTGTCATAGCTGCTCCTTCTCTACCCAAAATCCTTCCATCACTCTCAATTTTCTATCTTCCATCTTAAATACTCCCTTTAAAAAGTATATTTGTTTTGACATAGGAAAGAAAAGCATCTTCGGGTTGTCAGATTGACCTGAGCTCAGTTTGAACACAAAAAGTTGTTGCGAGCCAAAGTTTGCTCTAGCAAGTGTAAAGGTTAAGTCTTGGTAATGAAGTTGGAAACAGTTAGGAAAGTGTAAAACTAAGAAAGACAAATGCTGAGAGAAATTGGGCACCAGTTTCTTGTGTAGTGGCCGTTTAAGGTGTCTGATACGTATTTCATCTTGGAAGCTGAGAGGCTGCTCGAGCGATGTTCAGCCCTGGAGCTCTGCCTTTCAGAGGGAACAACTCCCGTGCTGCCCTGGAGAGGCAGCAGGTCAGTGCTGAGAATAACAATTCAAACCAATTTTTTTGTACCACGTCCTTATTATCTTTCTTCTTTAATTTAGGTGATTTTGTATTTTCAGTAATCCCTAAGGGGTGGGGGAGAATGCAAATGGATTGTTTAAGCTTGTCTGGAATCTAATTGCCCTTGGCATGCCAGGGTTTTTTAATATGTTGATTTCCTATGTGAGATTTATTATTGTGTATTGGAGGTCCACTGAATTAGTTTCCTGCGATTTGTTACTTCTTGACAATATGACTTGCATTGTAAAACTTTTTAATGCCTTAATAATGTCATGCAAATCACATATCATAAAATATCAGCAAAGTCTCCAGCAGTTCTCCTGGTTTCACAGTTGGAGAGGCTGGTGACTTTTCATAAACCCCATATACGGTATTATTAGTGATGCCGATAATCAACTCAGCCTTTAAGGAAACTTTGTCCAAACCATTTCACTCTTGCGTGGTTGTTTTTAGAGCTCGTGCACCTGCAAGGGTACAGAAGTATGTTATTGTATTATTGTGTGTTTTGCTGGCAGTGAGGAGTAGAACTTCCCAGCTTTCACACCTGCCTTCTAGTTTCACAAGTAGCCTATAAAAATAACACTGAACAAATAGCTTCAGTTGCCACAAGTGGGAGGTTATATTTGACCCTCTTTTTTCCCCCCCCCCCGGTGGCAGACAGTAGAGAGAGAATCTCAAGTAGCTACTGCTCCTTTTATTTCTTATAGAGTAATGTAAAAATTCAAGGGGAAGGAAGAAACCCCACAGGATCATCCACTTCCACATTCTTATTGGTTTATGGCTTAATAAGTCATTGGCATATAAAGCTACAAAGCATAAACACTCTTACTCTATCAAATTTGTCCGATTAAGATAAAAGACAACGCTCATGCTTCATTCATACAGAGCGAAATTCTTTCCAAAGAGCATCAGTATAAGGCCTTTATCCTCTCTGCAACAGCATATTGCACTTAAATGAACAAATACATTCTTTAGTTTTAGAGACTGATAACAATTATCTTCCCTGATGAGCAGAAAGGAGGGCAAAGCTTGCTTTTCTTCCTTTGATTTACTTCCCTTGATCTTGCAGCCTTTCAAATCCTGCGTGGTTGAAGCTATGGGAAGAATCTGGGCCTTTTAATGCCAGAAAAAGAAATGAAAAAGTAAAATCAAGTTTTGTGAAAAGACTATGTGTCTGTCTGAATTCTTTATCATACCCTTAATCAGGCTTCCTCACGATAACACGATGTAGAGGAAATAATATGTAGACTTAATAATGCTTCTTTGTGGTTTTGTTTTTTTTTTTTTCAGTTGGGGCATGAAGACATCACATAGCAAAAAATGTTGTGTTCAAGTAAGAAGTATTAATATCCTCTATCTGGGAAGACTTTGGGCTCCCGTTGGTAAGGGCGACACAAGGTTCACCTTCCCTCTGAAGGAGAATTCAAGCCCCTCTGATGTTCCCAGCCCTTTCTGGCTACAGGACATAAAACTGATCTTTTCTTTGATGGCGACTTGTGGCTTTATTGTCCAGTATCTGGCCCTTTTTTGGGCTATTTTGGGGTTATCTTCACCATAATGTTTTACTTAAAGGCATCACATCTTAAAAATGTGATTGTTAAATGTTCCTGTTATACATTGTATACACTAATTTGATTTTTATTTCAATCTGAGATTTGGATCTCACTCATTTGAGAGTCTGTTTAAAAATGGTGTCATTTAGGAATAGCTACTACAGTTTGTATCCATACCGCAAATGTCCAAAATCAGTTTTCAGAGCTAGATAAATTATTTGATTTAAGAGAATAACTCTGATATTTAAGAAACTTATTTTAAAATAACTAATGTAAGTGGTGTTCTCTTAGTAGCTTAACAGAAATTCACATTCACTCTTTCTGGAATTCAAATGGATATACAGGACTGCTGGGTTTTTTCCCATAAATTTTGGTAGGCTGAGAAATCAAAATGTTACACATAGACTAGGCATGGCTCCTTCACAACACACAGTTTATTTAAACTGCAGTATATCAGGTTTTGTAGATCAGAGTGTTTTTGTCACAAGTATCTGCAGTTTATAGCCCTATATGCAGAAAAGGCATCAGTACATCTAAAAATGCATCATTGCTTTTGCTGCCTGTCCTGAGACGCATTGAATTCCGTAGCGTCTCCCATCTCTATGCAAATCAACTTTTATTCATTATGCGAGAGGTGAGCATAGCGAGTCAAGTGTTTCAGAAGACATTGTTTTGATGAAGTTGAAGAGGGATGCAATTAGTTATGATATCCTATACTTTTATAATAATATGGATGGTAAGTAATTTAACAACAGTTTTCTTAAATGGTAATTTAGAATTTACTACTCCAAAATCTTAACGTATATAACACTTCTAAAAGAGAAGTCTTGTCTCTATGTTATTTTTCAGCCTCATTCCTCCTTTTGTAAAGTGATGCATTCTTGTATTCCACGGATCTTTGTTAGGTAAACTTGAACTATCTACACTTCAAGATTTCATCTGCAATGAGATTTAGGAAGTTATATATTACTTTATGAATTCAAAGGCATATGGACCACCTTTGAAAATTAATGAAACAGATGACCGAAACTTTATAATAGATCTAAATAGTTAAATTCAATAGTTTGAAGGCCTGTTGTCTTTCTTTTCAAATTAAGAAGTGATAGATTTATTTTGGATTCTCCTCAGAGTTTTTCTCTTTTTCCTCCCTAAAAATGTTTCTCTACAGCTCAAATACATTGTTAAAGGTTACATAAATCAGTGGAACTATTCTTATGTCCACCAATAAAAGATCTCCTATAGCAATGTCTATTAATTATTGAGGCCATTTATAGTGCAGTCAATGATCTTCTGTATTGTTTGAGTTTTCTTTTTGACATACATTTCATTCTTTTTCTTAATCATTGGATTTCAAAGTAGCATTTTCATTTTATGGTGCTTTTGGAGATTGTATATTCCTTAGTGAATGTCTTATGTGATACATTAATATTTTTAACATGTATTGTGCTTATGATTTAGAGCAGGGTGGAAGTCACTCTCAGATACTCCTTGTCTTGGATAAATTATGAAACACACTTCCTTTGCTAACCAGTGGCAGGTCTCTGATCAATTCCCTTTTTACTTTCCAAAATGGTCATGAATTGCTGTCCTAAAAGCAGTGCAGAGTGAGCAAAATACAAAGCTGAGAAGTGTGGTGTATGCCAGGCTGTAGAATGCCGCTTTGATCAATAAAACAGAAAAGTTTCTCCCATATAACTGTATCACATTCAAACTGCAGTCTCTTTCAGGAGCTTTCCTGACATCTGCTTGTGGGTAGCCTTCTATTTAGTTCCATACCCAAGTAATGTAATACATTTTATTTTTCTTTTCAGTTTTTTTAGAAAGGTAACAAACAGCTTTTTCAAACTTCCTTTATCAGACTATTTGCTGCGTGTTTATGAATTTCTTTAAATTACAGTCTTGGTATTTTAAAAACTTTGTGGTATGCTGCTTAGTTTGGTGGAATTTAATTTTAAATGTTCTGACAAATGTCCATCTGTTACTCCGCAGCATGTACATGGACACCGAAACTTAGCAAACTAAATGTGGTGCCCGGGAACTGAGAGAATGTGTGAAGCCTTGCGTTCTGATTGCAGTGTTGCAACGAAAGATAACATTTTGCTTCACTGCTTGAAAGATCAGTGCTCTAAGCACAGCTTGTCGTGTTAACATTTGTGTTTGCCTCCGCTTCTCAGTGTTGCAGTGTATCAGCCGAAGGGTGAGCAAGTGCAAGAGCAAGCCCAGATTAATGCTGGAAAAAAGGGAAAGTATTATCGAGGGGTTTTAGGTAAGCGTCGTGATGCTGCTGGGCACCAGAAGAAAAGGAGACAAATGATCAAGGATATAGATGAAAGTATCTGAATATAATAGCGAAGAGATCCTAATAGGGCAGTACAGGGCATGACTGTTTTGGTTGTCTTGTTCTGGTTTACATGTGAAAGGCAGGAACGAGCTGCTTAACATCTCTTCTCTGAAATATCGTACATGTTTCACAACCTGTGTCATGAAAGATTGACAGACCTAAATATTTTCATGTGTATAAGGTAAAGCATCACAGGCTATAGAAACAGTTATCAGCATTGTATAATGCATCTTGATATGTAAAAACGTACAGAAGGGGTTCAGCTGATGTGAGGTAGCTGCCAGGCTGTGTTTGTGGTGTTCTTTACTTGGAAAACAGATTACCCATAAAATAGGGTAAAAAACCCTTGTCAATCCCCTCTGCCCCCCAGAAGTCTTTTTCTGCGAGAAAACATTATGCCACTCCTAATTTAAGGTGCATGATTCCACATAATGATGAATAAAATTTGCCTCTCTTTTTCAACATCTTTCATGGGGCTGGTCCAAGTTACCCTGAAGAAATATCTTGTTATTATCACAACTTGCGATGTAAGCTGCGTTCCTCTTGACCAATGGAACAGTTTTTTCCCTGTGTTAGTGATTTTGGAGCACAAGGAACAAAGTATTCTTGGCAGCTGGGCTGTTCCCGTGTGAATTCTCTTCTGAAAGACATCAGTGTGATCATTAGTCTTCATTTTTTTTCAGTGAAAAACATAAAAACGTCTTCTTCGGCCTTGTCCTCCCTTTGTAAAGACGTCCAGCTCTTGTAATCACTACCACTGGCGAAATCTCATCGGAAAGATTTGCAAGGGGTACCAAAATAAACAGCAGTCTATGTGCATTCAGGATGTCCTGGTTATGAAAGAGTGGTAGATAAACTGAATTATTACTCAATAAAAACTTCTTGATGCATTCCCTTTAAAACTGTATCGATGAAAATTTACATCCAGTGCCACTATTTTTTGGCTATAGCTACTAACACTGTGTGGTTTGATCTAGAGGATTTTGTGGTATTCTTCTTAATTGATTGTTTTTTCACGTATTGTTTTAACACAAATCTGTGCCAACCCATATACCATAAACCTATTAGAAAAATCAACTGTGTACATAAGCAACAAATTGTGTTTATACCCAAGCATTTAATACTTTCCACAAAGAAGAGTGGAGAAAGAGTTAAGATTGCAAACCTAACAGTAACTTTTCAACATCTTTAGTTTTCACGGAAATTTTAAGAGTAATTTAAATATTCCCACAGGAAAAAAAGAAAAAAGATAAAAGAAGTGACTAAAGTATTATAAAATAAAATAAAACAAAATGGAAAGTCAGAAGATAATATACAATTAACAATATGAGCAATAGCAAATTAGTATTCATATAGCCATGATGAAGATGAATCTAGTAATAATTTCACTTTTTTCTATGTGGAGACAGTTAATTGTTCCTAAGTATATGGAAAAACTCATGAACTGAAAGACTAAAACAGAACAGAACTGATTCCTGTAAAGCCTGAAATATGATATAATGTCATTTGGTGGTTATGTATAGAATTGTTTTCTTCCTCATGTGTGACTTAAAATTTTTATTCAGACATCAGTGAAAAGAATTTCCTGGAATGTTGCCTGTTGTCACCAGTATACAATGACATCTTCCTATATTTCCTTGATAATAACATTTGCATTGTTTTTTTCCCACAGCAGACTGCTTGGAAATTTCAGCTGGTGCTGAAGTGATATATTTGTGAATTCACTTAAAAATACCCTCCACATGTTTATGCCCAAACCTGGGCCTTCACTTTGTTTCTTGATGCAGTAAAAGGTGCTGACTCAAATCTCCGTTTCCATTTGTGGTTTGGTCCCTATGAAAATGGCAGGCTTTCCCTTGGACACTGACAGTCTGTCTGCTTTACCTGTGATTGATAATATGTCATTTGAGTGAGTCAGGGGGCTGAAAGAGAAAGCAGCATCCTCATTTCTGACTGGAGGACACATTTGATAGCACTGGCTTGCGCTAGTGACTAAATGCAGTTGAACTCCTGTTAGGGCCCAGGATCATCGATCTCATCGGTGCTTATCACAGAATTATAGAATGGTTTGGGTTGGAAGAGACCTTAAAGATCATCTAGTTCCAACCCCCCTACCATGGGCAGGGACTTGTCCGACAAAACCAGGTTTCTCAAAGCCCCATCCAGCCTGGCCTTGAACGCTTCCAGGGATGGGGCATCCACAGCTTCTCTGGGCAACCTGTTCCAGTGCCTCACCACCCTCATAGTGAAGAATTTCTTCCTAATATCTAAGCTAAATCGCCCCTCCCTCCGTTTGAAACCATTACCCCTTGTCCTATCACTACGCTCCCTCATAAAGAGTCCCTCTCCATCTTTCCTGTAGGCTCCAATTATAAATATCTAAAGGGTGGGTGTCAAGGGGATGGAACCAAACTCTTCTCAGTGGTGCCCAGTGGCAGGAGAAGGGGCAACAGGCAAACTGTAACACAGGAAATTCTGTATAAATACTAAGAAAAACTTGTTTACTTTGAGGGTGGCAGAGCACTGGAACAGGCTTCCCAGAGAGGGGGTGGAATCTCCTCTGGAGATAGTCAAAGCCTGCCTGGATGCGTTCCTGTCCAGCCTGCTGTAGGTGAACCTGCATTGGCAGGGAGTTGGACTGGATGATCTCAGAAGGTCCCTTCCAACCCCTACCGTTCTGTGATGCTGTGGTCACTTGAGGTGCCTTAGCATCTCCAAGGTGCCCATGCAGACCTGGCTGGTACAACAAAGCCTGGCTGTAGTCCAGGTCAGGGGCACCCAGCACCTCTCACGGAGCTCCAGCTGCCCAGGCTGGTCTTCCCTTGCCTCTCCAGAAGAGCTCAGGGCCACATTAGGGACTCTAGGTAGTCACCCTTCTGCCCTTCAGCCATTGCTCCAGAAGGGTCCCATGTAACCCATGTGCCATATCTGCCAACTTGGTATGTATTTGCTAGCCTCAAGTATCTTGAGGTTTCCCAGATAACACCAGGCACCCATTTGTAAGCAACCAAATCCCACCCTAGGTGTGCGTTGCCAACACACCAGGGGAAGCTGTTTAAAGAAGCTGTACCTGACTGCAGGCGTTGACTTTGACAGAAACAACTTCACAGGGAAAACAAATTTAAAAAGAACGAATCCTAGAGATTTAAATGCATTTGGTTTGTTATTTGATATAATAAATGAGCCCACATAAAAGTGCTTTCCAGATATGCTTGGAGAACATTGTGCTGCCTGTGTGCAAATTTGAGCTGTCAGTTGCTCAGGCTTCAGCTTATTTGTATTTAGTTTTCACAAATTAGCCTACTTCCCAGTGAAATCCAACCATTTCAAATATTTGAAATGTTTGAATTCATCTATTTGTGTTACAAGTGAACAAAGAAGGTTTTGTCGCTGAACTCAGACCTATCTTTTAGATGCCGACTGGTGAAGGCCTCCCTGAGCACACACCTTGCTCTGAGCAGGGCTTTTGGTTTTAGCATCATATATGGGCTGTGTCGTACTTCAGTTCTTTTCATGTGGCCTTATCCAGGAGGGACCTGAGCATATTAACTCTTTGAGTGAAGTGTGCTTAAGAACAAAAAAATCACCTAATTTGTACAGAGTGAGTATGGGTATCTTCAAGTCATAAAAAGTGAAGTCTGCCTACGAGAGAAGCTGTATTTTTCACTTTCCTATGTCATATATGAGCAAATAATCTATATTCCTGTTTTTATTATAATGGTAACTTGGGAAACAGCATTTTCTGTCTGTTCTTTCTCTTGTCAGAAAAGTAGCCAAATACCCTGAAAACACTGGGCTGGGGTATTGGTTTATCGGTGCCTGGAAAGAGCATCACCAAGTTATCGTCCCCAGACTTTGCAGTTGCCTTTGTTTGATACCCCCCCTTCCCTCAGTGGCCACAGAAGGTATGCCAGGTGACCAAGACCAAAGCTTCACCGCACAGGCTGCCACCACAGTGGTGAACGGGCCACCTCTGGGGCTTGTGGCTGACTAGAAGTTGTCTTCAAGTGGGCAGTTCCATTTTTCTGGAACCATTTTCTGGTGTCAGTGAGTTGCCCGTCTCTCTGAACTTGCTGCGAGCTGCCCCAGTCACCGCCATGGTGGGAATTACTGGAGTATTTGGGGCCATTCCTTTACTGGCATCAGAGAGACGTGAAGGAGGTGCCTGGGGGGGGACACCTGAACATTGCTGCCTTCTCCATCCAAAATGATGTCTTCAGTCCATACTAAGGTCTGAGCAGCATATCATGTTTCACTACCAAACCACATCTGCAAGCTTTAAAACTCATCCTGCTGCTGGGACACCAGCCTCCCATCAGGCAGCAGTGTTTGGAAATACCATAGTCAGCACTCCTCTCTGCTCATCTCCAGTAAGGACCGAGAAGGGGGACAGATTTAGTGTTGGTCCTGCTGAACAGGGCTGCATGTGCTTTTCCATCATTTTTAGAAATTTCCTTTGAAAGAGCTGACAATGCATGATCTATTTTAAATACTGCTTCAGAAGATGAAATTATTTTTGGTCTAAATGAAATCAATAAGCAGTATTAAATATAAGAGAAGGTTTAAGTGAGCAAAAAAAATAATCCAGTGACCCTCAGTATTTATCGTATGTGTCAGGGCCAGTATGACAACCTTTATTAGCTAATTAATATCCCCTTTCTGTAAAGGAAGCAGCTTACTAAAACTGACGAAACCTCTCTCCGAAGTACTTCAAAGGCAGGTGCAGGTGTGCTGTCTCCTCCTTTATTCCAGGCTTCCCTTTCTCCTCTGAGGTTCCTGTTCCTCAAGGTCCTGGACCTTGTTCTCCCTGCCTTCCTCGAGTGCATCAGGAAATCTTCCCCAGCCTGGTCCATGAAGTCAGGAGCTGGTAAAATCCTGATTTGTGCCTGCCTCCCCTGGGCTGTTAGAAACTCCTCTCTCCTGGTACAGCATTGCTGAGCTCCGTGGATGCTGGACTCTGTAAAGTGATACTCCTGCCTCGTCTTATGGAGATCACCTTTCCTCTGCCCCTGCTCTCACAGTCAAAGGTCTTGGAGCAGATTGGATTTTCCAAAGAGAAAAGCATTTTTAAGTTCTTTATAAAAATTAATGCAGCTCTCCCTTTTTATTTTCCCCCCTAATGCTCTCTCTTTGCTGTCTCCTTCCTTCACCATTATAATTCTGATGTTGTTTGTTCTTTCATTTGCTGTATTGAATATTTTCTGAAATAAATAAGAACGTTACTCACATCTGTGGATAATGCTGGTCCCATGTGTATGGTACTAGGAAGTGTTGCCTAGCAAATTCTGTGAATCTTGATGAAATATGTTAGTTCCTTTCATAACTTACATCTGTTATTTCTCCCAGTATTTGATATACTTTCCATGCTTTCGTGATGCTGATTTTAAAGGAGAGAAAAAGAGTGGTCAAGTGCACTCATGGACTCAGTTCTTTCTCCGAGACTTTTGTTGCTGGATGTGAGATTTCTCTGATTAAATGTTCATCTTGTAGCTGCCTCCATCTGGACAGAAACCAGTGGTTACTGGTACTTGTTGATCGCCTGGGTGGTGAGTGGAGAGAGCTGGGCAGCCCTAAGGGGTGCTGAGGCTCTCCTAAAGCAGGTTAGCTGCAGCACACCGGAGAAGTGCCAGCTGTCTCAGCACCGGAGCCTGGGATGACTGGCTCAGAGGCGGATTTCTATTATAAAGGATGTTATATGAGTATGGTGAATTCCATCTGGGAAATTTACAGGTAGTCTCTTTTTTAATACATCCTAGTGTAATTTTGGCCATACAGTTAAACAAATCTTGAAGGAATGAATCTTTTAGTTGTGGTTTCTCACCGTGGCTTGAGATGCTTTTAAAGTCAGCATCTAGGCATAAAGACATCAGAAATAAATGATTTTTCATCAGTGTAAGGCTGTATTTGAGCCCACTGTTCTCAGGAATTGAATTCTACAGGAAGCTGAAAATTGTGTCATAAGACTGCATTAACTTTGAGTTGTATGTCCGGCCTCATGCACACCCTTCTTTCATAGCAGAAAAGGTCTGATTTAGAGTAGTTCTATGCAGGAACGGCGTTGGGGTTTGTGACTTTTTTTTTTCTTTTTCCTTTTTTGTTAAATCAGTAAATACATTTTTGCCCAATCTCCTGAGTTGCTTAGAGATTCTATTCCTTGCTAAACAACAGGAGGTTAAGATGTAGAAAAAGGCTGGTTTGGAGCTTATTTGGAACATGCCAATAATAGCAGTTGTTGTTAACGATTCTATTCCTTATAAGTACACAACATGCTCCTTTTCTCTTGTGATAAAAGCTTTAAATATTAGTAGACAGGAATTACCAGCATTCTAATTGCTCCCTGTAGTTAAGTACATAAAAATATCAGAGGCATAAAATACTTTGGCATTAAAAAAAGTAGATGGGTAAAGAAATAGGGTAAAGAAAGAAGGTACAGTTAAAAATCGAGGAATATAAGGCAGAGGCAAAAGTGTTTACTTCAAATACCCGATACTGCCTTTGCTTCAAGCTTCAAGTATCTATGAGAGAAGTTTTGCAGTCATGTAAGAAACGTTGTTGTGTTCCCACACCAGCTACATTTGAACTGGGGAGCTTTGATTGCTTAACATGAAGGTTTTTAATTTCTAGATAGTTGTGGTGCTCCATCCATGTTGTTCTTGGAACATATGCATCCTGCATTTACTTGCCTGATCTGCTCTCTGTTTCAGAAGTGGCAACACAGTACTGTGCTGCCTCTAACTTATCCCAGGGTTAAAGTAACAAAACAAATAAAAAGTAACAGAAGAATCTCATTATTTTAAAATAAGAACAATTCTTACGCATTTTAATTCCAGCAGATATATCTGACAATTTTTAAAAGGTTTTTAAAAATTACTTTAGTTAAATGAAGCCCTTATTGTTGGGATTTAAAAGCATGTAAAGTTCTGTTTTATCAATCTGCACGTTCAGCTATTTTTAGAAGTGATGCAAAGTTACTTTCAAACTGAGTCCATGTTAGAAGTTTTCAACTGAAATGCTTGGAATGTTTCAGAGTAAGACTTTATTTTATATGTAAAAGTAAAAAAATATGCAAAACATTGCATATTTGGATACTTGTAATACCTAAAAAAGCCCTAACAGGTATTGATGTAGCTCCTACTGAGTCGAGTTCAGCATGCTCAATAGGAACATATTCATGTGTAAATATAGAGCCTTCTCTGTTGTCCTATAACCATGAAATCAAATAATTTTTTGTGGTTCCATATTCAAAAGGCTTTAGAATAGATCGCTAAATATTTGTATTATTAGAATATCAGCATTTTTTGTTCCTGCAGAGAGTCTGTATGCTTTGCATTAAAGCTGCCTGGGCAGGTTACATTTTTTGTGTGTCCAACTGATTTCTAAATTTTCTGTTGCTTTTGATTATTGGATATTTAATTTAGCATAGTTCTTCAGGACACTGAGAAAAAAGAAGATAATGGTGTAATACAGATAGGACTATTCTCCCTCCAGTCTTCATCAACACTGTCATTATTAGTTGTATTCTAATATTTTAGAATTGTAGAATGGTTTGGGTGGGAAAGGACCTTTGAAGATCATGTAGTCCAACCCCCTTGCCATGGGCATCTTTCGCTAGATCAGGTTGCTCAAAGCCCCATCCATCCTGACTTTGAACACTTCCAGAAATGGGGCATCCACAACTTTAAAGTAAAACATTTAAATCTTTTTTATTCATAAAATAATAGAAATAAGTAGTTTATAGATTAACTATGCACACATGTAGTACATACCTATAAAGTAGGTGTAAGCATAGATAAATAATACCTTGCAGGGAAGATGACCGTAAACTTTTTTCTTCTGCCCAACTGTAGCCTGTATGCATTGTCACCATTCTGGTGATAAATGCTTTGGTTAAAAATGTTTCACTGCAGTTTTGTATAAAGTTTGTGTGCAAGGCATGTCAATGTTCACTACTAAGCTATTAAATATCATGGTTGTGTGCACCACTGTTTTTGCTTCTGCCAGACTCCATTTCACTTCTCTGTGAGCATAAATAGTTATTTTTGAAAATTACATTCTTTATGACATCTGCTCTAATCAGGTCTGCAATCTAGCTACAAATTCTTGGGGTACCATTTATGTCATAATCTAAATGTAGTTGTCTGCCTGTATATGAGGGGATTCAGCTGCATCAACTCAGACATCGAGTGCCTTTTCAGAAGCCCTAAGTTATTCCACCTGGCTCTCAACTAGTAGGCTAAAGGACTCCAGTGTTTCTTAGGTCCTGTGTAATGTCTCCCAGCCTCAGCAGAGCTCTTGAGTAAATAGGGAGCCCCAGAAGTCATTAGACACCTGTATTTGTGCACTGGCTTGATCCCTACATGTCCAAGATCCCACTATAGTGCATGGAGATCTGGTTAGTACAGTGAAGGCAACAGAGAAATTCAGCTGATCAGCCACTGTGTGTGCCATAAACTTAAGTATCCTATGGTATTTCAGATACTTTAGGTTATCTGAGACATCTGCATGGGATAGACCATATGTTGTAGGACCTACAGAGAGTGTATGTTCTTCAGAAATGGCAGTTGGAGGTTAGGCATGGTATCTGAGAGCACCTGCAGTGACACTTGGCACTGGTATGTGAGCACCTGAATTGAGCCCTCAATCCCAGGCCCCGTTGGCTCTACTAGAGGCATAGGCACTTTAGTAACCGTAGACACCTGCATATGGGCATTGTAGGTCTATGAGCTGCATTCTATCTCACTGAGGACTTGGATATTAATTTAACGTAATTTTCTTGTTTGGGTATTTGCCTGTGGTAACTCAGGACTTCATTGTCAAGTATAAATAAGAAACTACTAGTCCATCAACTGAAGAGTCCAGTTCCCATAAACTAGCCCTCTCTGCTGTTTGGCCTATAAATCTTACTCAGTATTTTCACTTGAAATCCAAATACCCCATTTTGTACATCTTCTGCGCGTGATTAAATCTTTGAACAAGCATCACTAATTTTAACGAACCAACCTCCAAGTACCTAGGACTGTGGTTGGCAAGTCATGCCTACAAGCTCTTTATTGAATCCTTTTGTGACCCTCTACTACTAAAACATCACTTCAGTTTTATGAAGTTCAAATGTTTGAAGTGTGGGAATGGGGTGTTTATGGCAACCTTCCCATCAGAGTACAGCTAGGCAGCATGAACAGAAGCCAGGGCCAAAGTCAAACTACGTAACAACCACAGTCACAGTACTTTACAATTCTGGATCATCGAAGGATTTCAAATATCAATTAGCATCACAACGGAGTGAAGTGTGTATTGTTAGCTTATACCCATGTCTGTGAGAATGAGTGCTGAATAAAAAAGAAGCTATAAACTCTTCCTGAGACCTTGGGGAAATCATTCATACTATTAACTTCTACTGTAGCTGGATAGTGGTGCTTCTTCGCTATTCAGTGGGGAGCTGGGAGGCTGTGTGAGCTGGGAGGATACTGCTGTCTAAAACAGCAAGTGCAGGGCTGGTTTTGCAGCCAAAAATGATGTAAATAGGGACTCAATGCACACTTCTTATTTGCATTTATCATAATGTGTGGAATTCGTACAGTGTAGATGTCTCCATCTGAACTTGTTGCCCCTGCATTTCTTTACAGTCAGTGGAGGTCTAGTCAGTGTAAAGTGTCATTTTAAAGTGGGTGCCTGCATAGATCAGACTGACTGCAAAGTACGCATGGGGTGACTAGTTCAGATGTACGAGAACTGAGTCTCATCCTACCTGTTCCGTGGGCAAAACTGCTATGATTTTGTCTTTAAAAATATACATTTAACTTTACTGAGCCACAGTTAGCACACCAGATGTAGAAGTGTCTCAGAATAAGTCTGTTTGAAGCATTTACACAGATTGTCATATCAGAATTTTTTCATTTAATTAAAAATACCAAATAATTGTTTCATCATTTTTCACAAACACAAGGCTGGAGCACCAAGCAAGGCAATGAATGAGGTTTTACAGTGGAGGACTGAGGAAAATTTCTAGAACTTCTTAATTTCTAGGACTTCTACATTCTTCCTTAATCTTTTGGGACTTTTTTTCAGGTTCCCCATACATCTAATGCAATACTAGATGCCCTCGTGTATCTGTGCTTATCTCCAGATGGCACATAAGGAAGGTGTGGTCTTCTATAGGTTCTGTATCATACTGCCACTGTGCAAGTGACTCAACTATTGGTACCTGCGTGTCTTGGAATGGCACTGGACATCATATATGGACAGTTGGTAAGATTTGCATCAAGATTAAGGTCTGTGAATTTACTTGTCTATGTGTAATAGGGTGCCAGTATGCTAAGTGTTTATGTTTACGTGGTCAATTGATTGACTGAACTCANACAATTCTGGATCATCGAAGGATTTCAAATATCAATTAGCATCACAACGGAGTGAAGTGTGTATTGTTAGCTTATACCCATGTCTGTGAGAATGAGTGCTGAATAAAAAAGAAGCTATAAACTCTTCCTGAGACCTTGGGGAAATCATTCATACTATTAACTTCTACTGTAGCTGGATAGTGGTGCTTCTTCGCTATTCAGTGGGGAGCTGGGAGGCTGTGTGAGCTGGGAGGATACTGCTGTCTAAAACAGCAAGTGCAGGGCTGGTTTTGCAGCCAAAAATGATGTAAATAGGGACTCAATGCACACTTCTTATTTGCATTTATCATAATGTGTGGAATTCGTACAGTGTAGATGTCTCCATCTGAACTTGTTGCCCCTGCATTTCTTTACAGTCAGTGGAGGTCTAGTCAGTGTAAAGTGTCATTTTAAAGTGGGTGCCTGCATAGATCAGACTGACTGCAAAGTACGCATGGGGGTGACTAGTTCAGATGTAAGAGAACTGAGTCTCATCCTACCTGTTCCGTGGGCAAAACTGCTATGATTTTGTCTTTAAAAATATACATTTAACTTTACTGAGCCACAGTTAGCACACCAGATGTAGAAGTGTCTCAGAATAAGTCTGTTTGAAGCATTTACACAGATTGTCATATCAGAATTTTTTCATTTAATTAAAAATACCAAATAATTGTTTCATCATTTTTCACAAACATAAGGCTGGAGCACCAAGCAAGGCAATGAATGAGGTTTTACAGTGGAGGACTGAGGAAAATTTCTAGAACTTCTTAATTTCTAGGACTTCTACATTCTTCCTTAATCTTTTGGGACTTTTTTTCAGGTTCCCCATACATCTAATGCAATACTAGATGCCCTCGTGTATCTGTGCTTATCTCCAGATGGCACATAAGGAAGGTGTGGTCTTCTATAGGTTCTGTATCATACTGCCACTGTGCAAGTGACTCAACTATTGGTACCTGCGTGTCTTGGAATGGCACTGGACATCATATATGGACAGTTGGTAAGATTTGCATCAAGATTAAGGTCTGTGAATTTACTTGTCTATGTGTAATAGGGTGCCAGTATGCTAAGTGTTTATGTTTACGTGGTCAATTGATTGACTGAACTCATTATTTAATGTAGCAAAACATGCATACTTGTGAGATGGAGGAGAGGGTCCTCTGCCTTACTGCTGAGGCATCTGAACTTGGCATCCACAGAGCAAAAAGTTAGTCTCCAAAAGTACCTCAAGCAGCATTGGACAGCTGAATTTAAGCAACTGTATTAATTCCTAAATCTCACCTAAGAAGGGCTTTATACCTAGCATGTCTATAGGCACATATGTGTAAAAAACCTATGTTTGGATGTCTTAAACTCAAAAGTTATCCTTATCGAGAAGAAAATCATGTTCTAGACAGTAGTTTGCCGTACTGAGAATTTCAGAGCAAGCACAGATCATTCACTCTGGAACTGCACACATTTCCTGACCTGAGCTCTCATTCTCATCCTAATTATCTGTAGTTTCCTCTGCGCTGTTTCTTTCACAGCCATGCCTGGTTTTCCTACTGGGAAAATACATTAGTCTTTTAAAGTGAGTGAGTAGGATTTATGGTATAGTTGTTGTTATTCTCCGTAATCAAATGCTTCTTCTACAGCAATTGCTGAATATTGACATTATACCTCACAAATTAATTCAAGAATTATTTTAGTGGATTTTGACAACTTTTTCAAAAGACTTGGAGATTGCTTCACATTGGAAGAAAGCAGATCTTTCTGGGATCCCATGAGCGATGGTAATTTTCATAGAACCACAGAGTGGTTTATGTTGGAAGGGACCTTAAAGATCATCTAGTTCCTACCCCCCTACCATGGGCAGGGACACCTCCCACTAGACCAGGCTGCTCAAAGCCCCATCCAGCCTGGCCTTGAACACTTCCAGGGATGNAAGCACTAAGAAAATCTCTATGGAAGATTTTAGTAAATGTGTATGTGAGGGACCTGCTTTACTGTTACTGAAACTAATAGTTTGATGCTGAATTTCTTGCAGAGTTTTTAAAAAATAATGTTATTCACATGCTGATCACACAATTTACTAGGAAATTCTCTAAAATTCCATTCTGTATTCGTACACTAGATGATTTAAATATGAAGAAGAAACAACATGTTGCTAATTCACATTAAAGTGGATGAATATTTAAGCCCTATGTTTGTTATGAAATCACAAGTGATGCATTGTTGGATATCCATAGCAGTTGCGAAAGTGTATATATTAAGTGATTCATGTGGTGTTTTTCCTAAGGAATAGACGTTCAATGTCTGTGGCCAGTCAAGCCACAGAACTCAGATACCCTGAAACCTGCTCATGTGCTGTAGCTACAACCCTGTATTTGGTATCTTATATTTTAAATTCAGCCATAAAATTTTAATGCTTAAACTTAGGAGAATTCAATTGTAAGCTACGTTAATTGGGAAGGGCAGGTCCATTAGTACCGATCTGGATATGGTACCAACTCCAGAGCCCTCACTCTTGCTAGTGAAAATGCCAGACAAGGAAAAAGGCCAGAAGTGTTAGCAGTCTGCCAGGCAGGGACTCCACAGGAAAGGCAAGTTATTAATGGTGGGAGTTGCAGAAAGAATAATGTAAGTTATGTTAAGAAGTCATGTGTATCTACGTGGAGCGGTGGACAAGTGTGTATTTGCTTTACCTGTACCTACTGCGCAGCAGCCTTATATTCACCGTCTCCGCCAGGAGCAGTGTAAATGGAGGGGTGGGAAAGCAAACTGTAAGGGAGTCTCTCCTCTCGTCCGAAAGCTGTGAAGCTGCATGAGGGTGATGTTTTGCACAGTCTAATAAGCCCTGCTGTGTCTGTGAACAAATGTGCTAAACTGCAGTTTTTAATGATTTTTTCTTGCCACTTTTGCTGATGAGCATAAGGGCTTGGCCACGGTGCATCCTGGGGAAATGGCAACCCTTTGTGCGTATTCAGAAATGACGAGTGGCATTTAAGCTAAGAGATAAATATAAGAAATTAACAAATATTCAAATTGCATGTGTAAAAGGGAAGCTTTCTGTTACATTTAGCACCACTGAAATTTATTCTAAAACTTCAGTATCTGTAAACTCATCAAGGCTTATAACAACTTCATATCCAAATATCTTTTTTAGATTAACCTGTCTTCTCAATTCATGTGCTTTGATTTTCGTACTGGAGGATCATTTTTTTGTCTTGTATTTGTGAAGAAATTTTTGCTTGGTGAGAGGGTAAACAGATTGGGATGACAGGATATTATAGGCACCTTGCCCTCGCTTAGAAAAGATGTAAGTAACTAACTAAACAGAGGATAAAGTGAGTTGTCTGTTGTGTGCAATCTGTAGCAGTTCAGTAGTTTCTCATGCCATTAGTGTGATAACACAATGCTGTGATGGTATTACTCATAAATACAAAGGGGAGTTATGTTCAAAGCCACAATCCTGGTATTAATTTCAGTGGGAGTCTTACTAGTCCATATATGAATGTGGTTTTTTATTTCATCTCTTAAAATCTGTCAAGCACTGTTGACTCTCTTCAATAAACATTTTTAGATCAGTCCAATTAAATGTTTTAGTGTGCCTTTATATGATTGCTTTTGAATCAAGGCATTGCTGTCCTAAATGGAGAATGAAAAGCAGCCTAGCAGTGCAACCTCTTCACTTGCTATTCAGATTTTCTCTCTAAATTTACATTAGTATAATAAGAGTATAAAATGGAGATTTTGAAATCCAGAATGGATAAGACTGTGATAAAAAAATTACTCTAGAAGTGTGAATAACTGTTGTAAAAATCAAGAGTTGACAAAGAAACCCACAGTATATGAAAGATAGAGAAGCAGTTAAAAATAAGACCAGATTATTAAAAGAGCTTAATGCGCCACTAGAGTTCATCAAATGAGAGCCTATAATGGCTACAAAACCTTTCATTGTATGGCTTGTGGCTCTGTGCCTCCTTCTGCTGGTTTCCATTTTTACTTGTTTTACTTCATCATACTCTAGTCACGCTCTTAATCATCCATTTATATTCCCCTGCTCTTATCTCCGCACCCTTGCTTCTCAGTCTTCATGGCTGAGCCATGCCTCCGCTTCTGGGAACTCCTCTGTGAGCAGGGCTTTTCAGAGAGCCCCTGCATCCTCCCAGAGTCCCTGCCTTTGGAAACACAGCTCTCCCAGCCGTTAAGGACTTGTATTTCAATTGTTTACGACCAGCTGTCATCAGCTCAAACTCAAAGGAGGGCATGTAGAGACGTGGGCTTGAGAAGGGAGTGAGGAGCCAGAAGAGTGGTGGGCATGGCTTTGTTCAGAAAGGCTCACTGTACTGGCCTAGACTTTTTAACATGCAAGTAATTTCATTTGTGTAATTGTTCTATCTATTTCTATGTGTTTTCTGATCAAAACGGAATTACTTCCCGGAGCGTAAGATAGAAAAATGAGCTCTTGACAGCTATTTCACAGAGTGATCAGTTGGAGCTTCTAGTCAGGAGGATCTCAAAGCACCAACTGCTGAAAGCTGGGATTGTGTATCCAGAGAAGGGTCATTCTGTTTCTTCACTTTTCTGAAGTGTCTCCTAATAACCGTGGGTGGAAGCAGGGCACTAGTGTTACATGGGCTGCGGGTCTGAGCTGGGTTAATCTCTTAAAGATGTGGACATTTGACCAAATCTTGAGTTAGTAAAATTCTTTATGTTTGCATCTCAGATTTCTTTGAAACTATCAACCACGTGTAGGGACTTACGGAATTTAATTCTAGTCTTTAGGAATGACTTACATAAAAGAGTATCATCTGCCCAGTCAGTAGCTTTGAAAACTGCTCATCAGCAAGGAAAGTAAATTATCAAAACAACTTTAATTAATGTATCCCATGTAAGCCTTTGGCTATCAGACTTTGTCTGCCTAAATCTGTAATTACATATTGTTATCCCTTTACAGATTAAAAGGTTATCCCTGCTTTGAGCTT
The DNA here is from genome assembly GCA_013400135.1 of Rhinoptilus africanus. NCBI lineage: Eukaryota > Metazoa > Chordata > Aves > Charadriiformes > Glareolidae > Rhinoptilus > Rhinoptilus africanus. The sequence goes on from VXBO01014992.1 coordinate 23,457, forward strand.
TTCAGATTGTTTTATTGGAGCATAGATTTGATTTCCCTGTTAGATTTTAGAGACAGAAGTAATGTCTTTTTTTTTCTTTCCCCCTGAGAATCATGGAAATATTTCTTGCTTTCTGTTTCAGCCCCCTCTTGCACTTGGCACTAAGGACTTGGTGAATCTCCTCTCAACAATTCTGTGTGGGGCTTAGATGTTGGATGTGCTCCTGTTCTTTCATTTATCTCATTCTCTGAATTAATTTGATGTCCTCTTGCGTGTGTACTTAGTGAAGCATGGCTGCTATTACCCTTAGCAACACCAGAGTTTCCTTAATCATTAACATGACTTTATGTACAAGGTGACAATTATTTTTTGCACTGAATGGATGAAATGGGAGTCCTTCTGGTCATCAGTCAGCCACTCTGTAATTGAAGTTCGTATCCTAATGCATATTCAGAAGTGCCTAAATAAAGGCATTTCATGTTCCCTGACTTTCAAGTGCCTGACTTCATAACCTGAAATATTTTATTTTCATTTACTTTTCTAGATCCTTTTGGATTAAAAAAAAAAAATTGATTTTTAATAAACTTTGCATCAGTAGCACACTTATTAGCTACCACATGCCTCTGTCACTCACGCTTAAGAATGACATTTATCCAACAGGAGGAGAAAGCATTTATTCTACTTCGACCAACCATGGGGAGAAGACGGGTAATAATTGGGAATGGTGGGAAGGGCATTCAGCAGTAGCTGTGTGCAGATACTTGGGTGACTTTGAGAGACAGCATACCTGCATGACATAGTTTTGCTGTATTTCTCTTATCTATTTATGTTACGGTAGTGCATGTCAAAAGGTCCTGACTCCTGATTTGTTTCTCACAATCTGCCTAACGCTCTCTAAAAGAAAAGCACCCACAGAGAAGTGTAGTGTCTTGTCTGAGGTGACAAAACAAATGTCTTCTCCACAAGACGACAGCAGGCCAGACAGGGTTGTGCAGCTCTGCTCTGCCGTACGGCCTGGGAGCCGCAAAGGATTCTGAGGTCCCACAGACAGGAGGCTGGAAGGGATGGGGATGCTGCTCTGCTTCCCAGAGCCACGCAGCTTCCTCATGGCTAGAAGAGCAGCAAATCAACAAGTAAATAGATAAACAGATAAAGAAATAAAAGATGCAGCAGAAGCATTTGATGATTTCTAATTATTTTCCCTTTTTTTCCCCTCCTGATGTGACTGCTGTAGTGATACGCTGGAACAGGCCTGCTCCATAAACAAGAATTTCATTAAAAATTACTCTTAGCAATACAGCATTTAGAACTGAAAAGAATCACTTGGATCACTGAGATAACATCGTTATATATCTCAAGAAGACTGATTTAAGTCCCATCATTTGTCTTCATTGTTGGTTATTTTTATTTTTGTCCTTATTTCATATTTTGGAAAGCTGTTCTAGGTCTTCGCAACTCCAACTGTTTAAAGCAAACTACATTTTTGGCTGTATCAGACAACATTCCCTTTCCCTTCCTCATCCACCTCAATACTGTTAGGATGCTTAATGTATTTCTCTAGGAAGTGGAAGACCAATATTCAGTTCTTATTGTGCATAGATTTAGTGGTTTAACTTAATTTGTCTTTTCCACATCACTAGTCAGTGCTCAAGATAAAAGACTGTTAGCTGTTTTCCCCACTGACTAAAATACCACTCGTAACTTGAGAAGTGTTTTCAGGAACTGAGTATTGTTCCAAGTAAAATATCTATGTTACCAAATTGTTCCTAACCAATATTAATTTTAAAGCAATGTATGCAGAGAAGAAAAATAATATTGAAGAGTGTTACCAGGCTGACAGCAGTGCTCTGTGCTGTCTGATACATGGACAAGAAATGCTGGTATTCAGTCATCTTCTCCAAATAAAAATGGATTTTTTCCAGGGTCAGGCAAAAAGTATCTCTGTGATTTATGTGCCTGCTAAACTTTGAAGTCTGCAGAAAATTGTGAAGAGGACATTTCAACGGAAATGGCAAACATTTTGTTGTGGAAATTAATTCATGATAGAATTATAAGGTTTACCATTACTTTCCTGTTCAGTGTATCTCAGAATCTACAGAAAGATAGCAGCCAGTATAGTCAATACTTCTATTTGTGGAATTAGCCACAAATGAATTGAGTTAACTCTCACGGTTAAAGTTAGTTGCATATTTGCAGGTTTGGGACCACACACTCTCAGTGCTCCTTCAGCTTCCTCAACTTCACAGTGCACCTTTTTTCTTATCTCCTTCCAGGCTTTTCTTGCATCAGATTTCCTCTCCTGGACATCATGATATACCTCAGAGTCCTCTATCCCTTTCTGTATTTTCAAACAATTTTGCTAGTAATTTGACAGGTCTAATTCACCCTCTCATCTCTCTTTAAGAGATCTCATCACTATCAAGAAATCCCTGTTCTTCACATATTCAGTGTAGTGTCATGGGATCTTACAACGTTTCCATCATCATTTGGGTCTCCCTCTCTTCCTTTTGTAGAAATATCCTATCCTATCTATAAATACTCCACGTCAGATGGTGTTTCTGCTGCCTAGCATTTTGCATCCACCCCCTGTAAAAGCGTGGAGATGGCACAGACACCCACTTGAGGCACTGCAGTGGGGCAGAAATAGTGACCTCATGCTTTTGTTATAGGACATGGTCTGGAAGGAAGACACTGTGGGCTATAGAGCTTCACTGATTCACAGAATTTAAGGCTAAAAGTGCTACCGTGAGTATCTGAACTTGCCTCCTGAATGTGGCTGGTGAGGGACCAATGATCCTCAATGCACGCTCCTCTCAAGACTGCCTGGTTTTACTCATGGAAGCTTGAAATTAAGGTCTACAATTGCAGCTGTTTTCCATAAGAAGTTAGTAGAGATTGCTGCCCATAGGTCAGCGAAGAGTGGGAGCTTCCTAAAATTTCATCCAAGAATTCCTGCCTCAAGTCACCAACTTCTTGAAAGAAAAAGAAGTTACTGTTCTACAGAGAGAAAAGGAACAGAAGTAGAGATGAAATGGGGGACAACAGAGAAGAGAAATAAAATAGAACCATAGAAAAAACCAGATTATTTGCTTTTTCAAACAAAAGAAATTAAATAAGACAATAGCAGTGAAGTAGTCATACCGAGAAGACAATCATGTTACAAGCAGAATGGTCAGATTTCCATTTAGAATTTCCATTTCTAAGCTTACTGTGTGGCTGGTGTTGATTAGGCAGGTTTAATAACTCACCAATTACCACTTTCTCTTCGCCTGTTCTACATGCCCCTCTTCTTTCACTACATGAACTATCATTACAGGCAGTGCAACAAGTGCAGCTGTGTTCTGCTTATCTTTTCTATATGTTAACACACATTAAATAGTGCCAGAGGACAGCTCATGAATATAACATTTTCTACGGCTTTTAGCTTGTCCTTGTCCTGCAGCCTATGAAAAGAGAGAAGAGAGGAGTTTTACAGCACACTTTGAAGGTTAACAAACCTGAGCTTTCAGAAACCCTGGAGGTAAGTGAATCCCGAACTGAGCCCCCCCCATCACAAAAAAAGCCTTCTCATTTATACCATAAAACCACAGCTGAGCATCCCTGCGGATCTTGGCTGCAGTAAGATTTCACAGGGACAGAAGCAATTTCTCAGGTAATATGGTCCCAAATCACACAAGGCATTGTAGGTCGCAGCCAGCATTTGGCTCCCACCTAGAAACCTATTGTATTTTCATTATGGTATAGAAGAGATTCAGGCGCTTCCTTTCTCTTTAATAAAGTTTTTAATTTAGGGCACAGGACTCTTGCTATAAACTCCAAAATGTGCCTATTTGCTTGTGACAGGAGGTGCTTGTGTAAGAGTTTCTTCTGCTGGGGAAAGCAGTAAAGCAAGGTATTGGGATGGCATAAAACATTGCCAGGTATTCATCAGCCTTTTTATTCTGGGATGCCATTTCAAATGATGATTTATAGTCCCATTTCTACCCTCCCTCTTCTGCCTTTCCTATTTTATCCTGCTGCTCTGGCTGTGGATCTTGGAGAGGGACAGATGTTGAGCCTCTCCTCCTATAGGGCTGTTTGATCAGACCAGGAGGTCTCAGTTTAAGGTGATATCCTCAGTTCAGTGACCAAGATACTGAATAATGCATTTTCTGCTGGATTTGAACTTCCAAGTAGCATATTTTGGAGCCAACCTAAGGCTCTCTGAGGTCAGTGGACAGTCTTCCACTGGTTAGGATGGCCTTTGGAAGTGGCCCAGACCCATCAGTAGAATGGATGTAGCTATGTTTTAATAAGCAGATAATGACAGGTTAAATATTCACAATTAAATGAAAGCTAAATAGGCTAAATTATTCACTGGGGTCATTCTGCTGTTTTCAATGGAGTCATACCAATAACTGATTTAACCCAGTATTTTGTTTATAGGAGGGCTTATGAAATGTTAATTATATTGTTCAAATTAGTGAAAAGCAAATAGACTTCACCTTTGTTTGTGTGGTTAAGCAATGTAATTATGAATGCTGGAACCGACAACTAAGCTTAATGTGGAATACTGAGCTCTAACTAAAAATGTGTAAGTGAAACACTTTGTTGGGAGTACATACTGTACGGAAACTGGAACATATTTTTGGACAGCATCCCTGGCTTTGCAAATCAGATGCTAAGATTCAGCGAAGATGAGTCTTGAAGGTAAGGAACACTTTAGCAGAAGAAAATTGTAATACGGGTGTTAGTCATGGATTGCATTGCCCTGTGAATGAAGGTTCAGCTGAAATAATTCAATATTAACAAATATATTTAAACCATCTCTAATTTATTATATTAAAGCAATCTACTGGTTGCTTAATTTACTATATGAATCACACTAATTTGAATAAAATTGCCCATGTTAAATGTGGAGCTGTAACTGTGATTGATTTTCTTTGTATTGCCCAGTTTGGCCAAAGCCAAATCCTGATGCTGTGTCCTAATACAAACCTATAAAAGAGGAGATCCCCCACAGAAACAGGATTTAACAACATCTTACATAACCTAACCGTATTATCTAAGTTCCTATCTCTTTTAAAGCTGTTTTGTCAAGACTCGGTGGAGAGCATGGTATATAATACACTATATATACTAACATTACATGGTAATTTAACAAAATAGTTTAAAATAAATCACTATATGTATTTCAGAGAAATTCTCTCAATAGAGCAAAACATATATTTCAAACTGTCAGTGCTTGATTGCAGGTTTACATTTAGATGCTTTGTAAGTTATTAGAAAATACTGAGAAGACAGTTAGCTACGTGAAGATCTAGATAGGAAACCTGAAGTGGAATGCCAAAAATGAAAATGTTAACTCTCTTTTGGTTCTTCTGTGCTTATGAAAATGTGAACAGTAGCGTTTGCCAGCAGCAGAGGTGCTGCACTAGCTTTTACCATCCAACTGAATAATTGTGTTTTATGCTGATATATGCTCTGCCCTGAAAATCACTACCACGCTCACCCGAATTGCTCGCAAACATGAATTGTGTGACTGCTCTTCTGGCTAATGTCCATTAAACAGGGCAACCACACATTTCTCTTTATAGATACTAATACAGCCCTCATAGGTAAGCAGTGATTATATTCACCCACTGAGCCTCCTACTCTCCCATAATACACCTTTAGCTCACTGTGAAAAATATCTCTGGAGTTCAAGTGATTTATTTTTGCTCAAAAGGTATTCAGAAACAGTTGGGAATCCTTTGGTTTTATTACACAATTTTTCTTAGTAACTGGGAGGGGTGGGGCGCAGAGATTAAAATATTAAGCCTTTTTCTCCTGTGTGAATAATTTATAGTTTTAGAGCACATTTTTCTATAGAGGACTCTTCTTGTTGTTGTTGTTATTATTATTATTATTATTATTCCTATGGAGAGGAAGGACTGTATTACCAGACTGGAAAAAGGTTGGCCATTTTTCTAAAGATACAGGCAGTCATATATATATAGATGTTATATAGATGTACATATATACATATGTTATATGTTTTTTATATATATATATGTTAGAAGGGCAGTGGAGTAGCCATAAGAGATAGGTTGCATATTTCTATGAAGTTTCTGGCCATGAGTCCTTGCTTAAGATTGGTGACACAGTTATGGAATTAATAGTATCTCTGTCCCATTTCTGGTCCCCCTGGAATGATTCCTCCAGGTGTCGGGTCTGATGCCTGATCCTGTGTCTGGATGTAAGCTCAGCCTTTAACCTACATTGCCACCGGAATCTAGGTGCTGTTCCAGCTCTTACTGGAGTTATTCAGCTTTTGTTCGAGTTGCCTGTTTGAAAGCTCCTGCTTCTTCCTTTCGCTGTTCTCAAACTACTATGTGGGCAGTATTTAGCCAGTGAGACAAAACATTAGAGGAAAGTATTTTAAAGCCACAGCCGATTTACATACCTATCTGGTTGTACACTATCTTACGCTGCACCAGGCAGACAAGGCAGTGACTTCTTTTTTGTCAAGGGATAAAGCCAATTCATTTTAAGAAAGTTAAATATTTTTAGTGTAGCAATTACGAACGTTTTTGAGGTGATTCTCAGTGATTTTACTTTCTCCTCTCCCCTCGCTACCCTGTCTGCTTCTTCCCTCCATCCACGGGTCCCTTTAGAGCCAGTCCAGGAGCTGTCACTTGGGTTGGCCCCACTCGGCCCCACTCCTTCCCCAGCACCTTCCCTCTCCCCAAACCTTGCCGCTGCCTCCCCACTGCCTCCTCCTCCTGGGAAACTCCACGTCCCACTTTTATTCCTGGCAGAGCTGGGCCTAAACTCAGTTCAGACAACAGTTCTTCAGGCAAAAGCCCTTATTTTGTACCAAACGTGTCTGTTCCTTAGCTGACCAGTTACCCCAAGAGTGCTCTGTGAAGGTGATGGCCCAGCAGTCTGCCTGTTACACCCACTCAACGTCTTTCGGTTGCTAGCTGGTGTCTGTGGGACAATTAACTGTCAGTATTTATTACTCTCTGATGGTCCAACTCATCAACCTAAAGCTATGGTTTTGGCAGGGGTCCCCATCCACCTTGAACTGTACCTGCACTTGCCACCGATGAGTCCCCGATCACACAGCATAGACTGGGACTGTTTGGTTGGGAAGATTCAATGTTATTTCATTACTGAAACTGTCTGATCCAAAGAAAAGTGGTAACTAGCTGCTGCACTTCTGAAAGAGTCCATTTCCAATTGTTTTGACTCATAAATGGATTGTTTTTTAAAATTATTTTAGTTTTTATAAATTTGTTTTGCTGTTTCTTAAAGTCAACATGAAACCAATGCGAGTGGCACCTTTCAGTTGTCACTCAAGCCACAGGCTAACGTGCAGGAGGACAAGCTTCAGCTGGTCTAGCAAATAGAGGTTATAATGCGATTTCCAAGCAAACTGGTACTGCAGTGCAGTGCTTAAAATCCCTTTCAGCAATGATATTAAAGTCTCAGGGGTGCCATCGCATTGCAAAAATGCTGGTGAAAGGATAAAGTTACTCGGTGTTTTGTTCTCTCTTCTTTGTTCCTTGCGGCTCCGGGTAGCTTGCGGAAATTAATAGGCTGGAATTGAGAGTATTGCTTTTTATTCTCTTGGTTCAGAGATTCATGTCCTTTCTTTCCCAAATCTCTTTGAAGAAAGAGGAAAGGCAGAAAAAACCCACACTTTAGTGGGCTGGCTAGATTCAAATACCAGCCACTGTTGGCCTTTCATTGGTGTTCAGCAGTCTTTGTGAGATCGTTTTGGGAGCCCCTCCAACACATGAATTTGCAATCTGCTGATACATATGCCACGGAGTTGAAAGTGTTTTTCGTTTACGAGGAACTTCTCAGAGCATCGTTAGGTTTCCTGCACTGATCCAGGCCTCCGCCAGTGCTGTGCCTCAGATTTCATCAGTAGCGGAGATGAGGCATCACTACCGCTAGAGACTAAACTCATTCTATACATCAACTTGCTGTATGTATATGTGAAGCATTTTACTACTTTCATAATTAGTGTCAAAAAATTACTGTATAAAAGCTTGTCATTACATCCAAACAAGATTCAAATGTAAACACAAGGTTACTACTCATATACTCACACTTCAGTGTTACTAAAACATTGTCTTAAATGAAGCGTTTCCAAACCATATCCAGGGTATGGTCTCCTTAGGGTCCAGAAGATAAAGACTCTAAAGTGCTTATTGAAAACCCAGTTGCTTTAAAAGTTCTAAAACTCTTAAAAGTTGGTCTCATTTTTTTTCTCTGAAGAGAGAAATAAGATAGTTTAAAGAAGTTTATATTTCAAAACCACCTTTCTCGGCTTCACTTCTCTTTCATTGCAAATGGGGAGCATCTTTGTATTCTTTCATAGAGTGTGTTCAAATTCTGGTGGTTTTGGGGTGGAGACCAATCCTGTTGCAGCCTGAAATCTACACAAGAAAAGGTCTCTCTTTTTCCCTTTCTCTGTTTTTTTTTTTTTTAGAAGACTTATATTCCTTTGCTTTTCTGCTGCCAGGTATGACTTAGCAATCGTACTGTATCAGTAATATGTAATTAAAGGTTTCCATAAAATCTTGTACAAATGCCTAAAACAGCACTAACTAATCCTTACAAACTGCTATCAAATAAGTTAACCCTGAACCCTAAACAAAACAGGCATTTTAAAATTTTGTTCCAGACCTGAGACACACATGCTAAGACAATAGATACACATTTACAGCTACAAGATGAGCATCTTCACTGGTGTGTGGGGATCTTCGACAATAAAAGAAAATAGTTGCCTTAATTATCTTGAACATTTGTGAAATTCAAATAAGCAAGGAGAGCCTAAGTGTGTAAATTATTATATTCTCTGAGTGTCTCATCTATGGAAAAGATTGTGTATGAAAAGACTAGTTCAATTAACGGAAAGGCAAGATTGCAATGACCTGACATTGTAGAAATACATTGTACTTACTGTTGTTCATTTTACATTGTTATGGAAATACATTTGTATGGAAATACACTTGTTGTAGAGAAACATTTTCGACAAAAAATAGTGGCCATCCAGCTCACTCATCTGCAGCAGTGTTGCAAGCTCAAGGGATCTCAATTGCGAGCAATAAAAATGTGCTTCAAGTTTCCAAGATGCTTACTAGCTCTTTTTCTAAGTTCTTCATCAATAAATCAATTGAAGTGTAAGATGGTTACTTGAGCAAATGAGAAGGTAATGACTCAGTTTCACTCTATTCTTAAGAAAAAGATTATTTTTTCAGCAATTAGCAGTTTATAGACAATTTGTTTCTCACTCCAGCATGCTCCTTCTCTCGAGTTTGGATAACCTTTGCTCCCCGATACTTCTTTAGCCTTTGTTAGATACCCATGGATAAATAGACGAATTGCTCCGTAAAAAGAATTGAAAAATATCTTCTGCCTTCCCTACTAGCAGCGAGCCCTTGTTACCACAAGTTATCAAATGGAAGGAGATAACTTTCATTCACAAAGGTAAACATTGCTGTTGCCTATTTATACTTGTCCTTTCTTACACATATTACCAAAACCACCCAGAAACAACCCTTGATTTGTAATTAAGTTTCTGCTTAAGCCAAAATCTATAATAATGCCCAGATGTGCTATCTAGTTTGAAAACAAGGCTTCAGACTGCCAGGTAAAAAATGAGCTTATAAGTGTCAATAATCTTTCCATTAAATCTGATAGTTGTAAAACCCCATCTGAGGATGAGATGCTTTGCTTTCCCTTTTATCTCCAGTGTTTTCTACTTCAAAATTTCCTGTTTTGTGTTAGTTCAAAGAACAGTAAGCAATTAAGTAATGTATTAGCTTAAAGTAACATGAAAGCATCAAGTTGGTGCATGTTTTAGTGTTCAGTTCTTAGACGCATTGGTTGTATTTGTCTGAGTTACTACATATCCTTTGTCTTCAAAGGAAACTTTAACCAAATGATCCTCTAAAATCACATCGAAGGGGGTCTAGCAGCAAGCAAAGAATATACACAGGATTGAATGCATTCTTTGATTCATAGGTTTATGAGAAATCTTTGATATAGCAACTGTTTGGAGGAATTCAGTTAGTCTTGGCAGTTTGGAGGAATAAGAGTTCAGGATTAAGAACTGGCCATGCATATGCCTATGAGAAATCATTCCTTATAATCCTGTTGAATTTTCCTAATATTGGACCCAATTATTAGTAAGTTAATAGTCAAGGTAAAATTGGCCAGATTTTTCCGTTACACAAAGGAACTGGGTGCCAGTCAGATGACTTAAATTAGCGCATTCACTTTACGGCGCCTTTACCAATGAAGCACTTTGAGGAGATCTCAGGGAAGCATCTGTGAAAGACATGTGCACTCCCATTCCCAGCACCGCAGTGCCTGGTTTTTGGTCCTGCCTCCCGAAAGCAGAGTCCTCAGTTCTGAGATGAAGCCCACAGAAACTCTGTACATCACCTGGGGTGTGAGCAGAGGGTTTCAGAATTGGACGTTAAGTGGCTAGCAGGTTGAACCAGATAGCTCTTCAAGGAGCTCGGTGTGGAGCCATGTAGCCAAAAGGGATGCTCGGTGTCCTAAATAGATGTGACCTACATTTTAGGCCTTTGCAAGATTTAGATACATATGGCAGGGACCTCCCTCTGCTCTGGATTTGAGAATATTAACCTCTCATAAACACGTGTGGTTGCACCCTTTCTTCCTTTATCTTTTTCTCAGGTTTTAATTTGAGGCAAACCCATCACCCTGCTGTGTCTCTGAATCCTAGAGCATTCACAAAAGGCATCGTCCTGCCTTTGGTTTCCCCTCCTGCCTGAAATCGGTGATTGGTCTCAGCTACTGTCTGTGCTGAGGGTCAGGTGAGGAGCTGGGGGCGCTGCTAAAGAAATCCAGTTCAAATAAGCTAACCTGGTTAATGCAATCCTATGCAAAGAAATCCAATTTATTATTTAAAACAATAAATAATAATATAAACAATGATAATGATAAATAATAACATTTAAAAATATTAATGAGAAATTACAGTTTTGCTAACATTGCTCCTCGTGCTGTCGTGGTGGTTTCAAAGTGCAGCAGCCTGGGCCTGGGTTTCCTCCCTCCTTTGCACAGAAGCAGCCTGGAGAGAGCGGGAAGTGCTGGCTCTGAGGCCGGAGGAGGAATGCGGTGCTGGAGCCCTGGGGCAGCCAGGCGCTAAAAGAGCTGTTGTGCCTCTGACCTCTGCCACCCTTTCTACCTGCCGGCTCCTCTTTCTCTGCACTTAGGCACATTTCCTGCAGTGATTTGACCTAAAATGAAGTGTTTCAGCCCAGCAGAGCGGACGCACAGGAGCTGGAAGAGGAGTTCAGGTGAGGGGCTGATGGCTGCCGTGCTGCCACCCTGCCAGAGCGGTGGAGCCCACGCTGTCCTCAAGACCACGGGTCACTCCGCTGGGTGCTGCTAGTGTAGGGACAGGCTATGCTCACCCTAACCCTGGCTCTTCCTCCAGTTTCGAGGCTTTTGTTTCTGAGTTTGCCTAGTGGGCTTCCTTCCCCGACTGCTGGTAGACCTGGGTCTGTGGGCAGCACGGTTGGTTAATGCCGGTTTCATTATTATCTACCATTTGTATGGATGCACTCTGCTGCCAGGCATCAGCTCCTGTGGTTTTTGTCACTTTGGCTGAGTTTGCGGTAAAATTCTGAGAAAGCCAAATTGTGACGTTATGTTGTAACGCTGAACCCTGTTTTCCATGTAAGATCAGCCTTCGGGCACATAAAGGGGGCCTACAGGAGAGATGGGGAGGGACTCTTTATCAGGGAGTGTAGCGATAGGACAAGGGGTAACGGTTTTAAACTGAAAGAAGGGAGATTTAGATTAGATATTAGGAAGAAATTCTTTACTGTGAGGGTGGTGAGGTACTGGAACAGGTTGCNCAGAGTCCTCAGTTCTGAGATGAAGCCCACAGAAACTCTGTACATCACCTGGGGTGTGAGCAGAGGGTTTCAGAATTGGACGTTAAGTGGCTAGCAGGTTGAACCAGATAGCTCTTCAAGGAGCTCGGTGTGGAGCCATGTAGCCAAAAGGGATGCTCGGTGTCCTAAATAGATGTGACCTACATTTTAGGCCTTTGCAAGATTTAGATACATATGGCAGGGACCTCCCTCTGCTCTGGATTTGAGAATATTAACCTCTCATAAACACGTGTGGTTGCACCCTTTCTTCCTTTATCTTTTTCTCAGGTTTTAATTTGAGGCAAACCCATCACCCTGCTGTGTCTCTGAATCCTAGAGCATTCACAAAAGGCATCGTCCTGCCTTTGGTTTCCCCTCCTGCCTGAAATCGGTGATTGGTCTCAGCTACTGTCTGTGCTGAGGGTCAGGTGAGGAGCTGGGGGCGCTGCTAAAGAAATCCAGTTCAAATAAGCTAACCTGGTTAATGCAATCCTATGCAAAGAAATCCAATTTATTATTTAAAACAATAAATAATAATATAAACAATGATAATGATAAATAATAACATTTAAAAATATTAATGAGAAATTACAGTTTTGCTAACATTGCTCCTCGTGCTGTCGTGGTGGTTTCAAAGTGCAGCAGCCTGGGCCTGGGTTTCCTCCCTCCTTTGCACAGAAGCAGCCTGGAGAGAGTGGGAAGTGCTGGCTCTGAGGCCGGAGGAGGAATGCGGTGCTGGAGCCCTGGGGCAGCCAGGCGCTAAAAGAGCTGTTGTGCCTCTGACCTCTGCCACCCTTTCTACCTGCCGGCTCCTCTTTCTCTGCACTTAGGCACATTTCCTGCAGTGATTTGACCTAAAATGAAGTGTTTCAGCCCAGCAGAGCGGACGCACAGGAGCTGGAAGAGGAGTTCAGGTGAGGGGCTGATGGCTGCCGTGCTGCCACCCTGCCAGAGCGGTGGAGCCCACACTGTCCTCAAGACCACGGGTCACTCCGCTGGGTGCTGCTAGTGTAGGGACAGGCTATGCTCACCCTAACCCTGGCTCTTCCTCCAGTTTCGAGGCTTTTGTTTCTGAGTTTGCCTAGTGGGCTTCCTCCCCCACTGCTGGTAGACCTGGGTCTGTGGGCAGCACGGTTGGTTAATGCCGGTTTCATTATTATCTACCATTTGTATGGATGCACTCTGCTGCCAGGCATCAGCTCCTGTGGTTTTTGTCACTTTGGCTGAGTTTGCGGTAAAATTCTGAGAAAGCCAAATTGTGACGTTATGTTGTAACGCTGAACCCTGTTTTCCATGTAAGATCAGCCTTCGGGCACATAAAGGGGGCCTACAGGAGAGATGGGGAGGGACTCTTTATCAGGGAGTGTAGCGATAGGACAAGGGGTAACGGTTTTAAACTGAAAGAAGGGAGATTTAGATTAGATATTAGGAAGAAATTCTTCACTATGGGGGATGGTGAGGCACTGGAACAGGTTGCCCAGGGAAGCTGTGGAAGCCCCATCCCTGGAAGTGTTCAAGGCCAGGCTGGATGGGGCTCTGAGCAGCCTGGTCTAGTGGGAGGTGTCCCTGCCCAGGGCAGGGGAGTGGGAACTAGATGATCTTTAAGGTCCCTTCCAACCCAAACCACTCTATGATTCTATGATCATCCTGGTAGCTCAGGTAAGCTCCCAGCTTTTCTCTGTGAACCAACATAGAGCGAAGCATTGGGGAACTAAACATCAAGCAAGAATGTAGACCATGCTGGATAGAGTAAAACTATTGGGAAGCAGGGATGAATTCTCCAATTTCATACAAGCTGACTTGGTATCTACCAACAGTGTTTATTAGGCTGAGAGAAGATGAGCTGTAATTCAGTGTTCAGTGCTGACAGGCAAGTCAAACTAACATTTCATTTCTAAGGGCTACAGGAAAAAAATATTTTACTGGTTTCTCAATAGAAATTAACTTGTTTTCATTTGATCTGATTTTGCTAAACTGAAAATGCCCTATTTCTACTTTAAATCAAACCAAAGAGGTTAGCTCAGATTTAAGTGCCAGTATATCTAACACAAGTGGTTTTGGCTGAGTCTACACTTCTGTGTGCAGCTCCCAGCAGATCGAGACTGTCGTTGCTGCACATCCACAGTGCTTGCCTGTAGCACAAACCCCTGAAACCTGCTCTCACGCAGCCCTGCTTTTTTTTTGAGGGTAAGGAACTTAGATGCCCCTTTTATTAGGAGGTGATCCTGTCCTTCAGAGTAAGGGCAAGTGGAAAAGGCTCCAGGTTTTCAGCTGCTGTATTTGCTTTTGGGGTGGTGCGGCTGAGAAGATGACTCAGTTTATTTTCTTGCAGGGGTTTTTGAGCTTTTCTGTACTTTCTTGAAGGATTTTTAGGTCTTTCAGGCCCTACGCTACCTATCTTCACACCAGCATAGTGAGCTGAGGGAACGCTATTGTGGGGAAATTAAAGCACAGACTGGGAAGGGTTTGGGGCTTGCTAAGGTGCTGGTGGCAATTAAATACTGGCACACCTGGAGTTTAGCACTGTATTATGTTTGGAGTGTTCTGAAGTGCTCCCACTGTATGGAATTACTGATTTATGATGTAACTCTTAGCTTAGTGTAGCCCTGTCTACAAAGGAGGTATATAAAGAGCTAAATCTTCAAAGAACTGTAGGCAGGATAGGCATACAATCACAAAATAAATCCTAAAAGATAAAGCAGAATTTGTACTGGTAAGACTTCACCTGCTCCTAAATGTTGAAGTGGCTGTATTTACAGGGAGAATTCATGGGAGTATTTTCTGGAATCCGTATCTTGCCACTACCAAGTGGGATTTCTCTGCATATTTTTTGAGAGAAAGGACATACTTCTGCAGTTTTTGAAAGAAAAAAAGTATTTCCTAATGCAGCTTCAGGGCTCATGGTTTAAAGCTTCGATCCCCAAAGAAAAAGAAGTTTCTTCCCACTGTTTGCTGGACAGGTCCTGAATTCCAGAGAAAAATAAGTAATAAATTCCATCATCTCCATAATCTCCAGTAGGTTGCTTTAATGTCCTGGTTTATGTGGGACCCATCCTCAGGTAACTCTGATTTCTATAGATATGGTGTAGGAAGCCTGAACAGCGAATCTTGGCTGTTGTTGATTTGAGGTGTCTGGACTGTCACTTGGAGAGAGGCGCCGCGTGGCTTAGCAATTGTGGAGTAAAGCCAGTACCTGAATTCCTTGAATGCCGTACAAATAATGTCAGTTTCTTTCCCAGCTAGCTTTCTGTGCTAGGTAACACCTTGTCTGTGTCCTTTCAGGTCCAGGTTATTAGCTTTTTCTTCCCAGCTCCGTATTTTTTACCTCGTTTCATAGACAGTTGGACAAATAGCTGCCAATATGTCCACATCCTATTCCTTGTGTCTGACTAGGAAACGCCTCAGGGCCACCTCAGTAAAGCTTCTGCTGGGAATAATCAAATTTTGCCATGAAATTCAACTTCTGTTGTTTCATCAGTGAGTATACCAAGGACAGGGTGTGAGTACATAATGCCATGAGCCTGAATTATGGCAGATTAACAAATTCCTGCTTGTCAGTTTAGTTGCCATGTTGTTCAGAGTGTCCCTTGGACACCCCATAAGCTTTGACACACCTTAATTTAACAGCACTGTCCTCCAGACACGATCCCTGCTCGTGCACAGGTCAGCTCTGTGGGGCACACACGTATGAGGTCAGCTCTGTCGGTCTAATGCATTTCAGATGCCTCAGATTCACTGTGAATATAGTATATAGTTTTACCATATGAGTTTCTGTTTACAAATTTCCAAACAAAAGTTAAGCAGCCTTCCCAAAAGATGCATCTTCATGTTTTATGCAAATACAAAACTTGTCTGACTGCACTGCTAATTTTTTGTTTGACCCAGGATGTAGTGGATATTAGGTTCATTATTTTAACTCATTTTTCTTAGCTACATGACATTTCCTTTTTTCCACTGTGGTATCACATTTCTTGGGTTGTGTAAAGGAGGGCTCAGTATAGCAATACATTGCATTTTCCACTCAGTGGACTTCTGATTGCCTATATTGCTATGACGATTATCCTAAACACGCTCAGTGCTTTCTTTAATCAAATTGCTTATATGTGTTTCCAGTAGATAATGTCCGCCCTACTTGGTGACTGAATGAGTAGGTGATTCCATTACAGATTGTCTCTCCTTTCCTGTATCTCGCACGTAAGGAGCAAAAGGATTGTTGTGAACATCTGCAGTATATGATGGCAAAGTTGAATACATCCGAAAGGCTTTCCACAGTATGGCTGTTAACATGCAGCATGTGTCCCTGTGCTTCCCTGTTTCATGCTATGTTGCTATGCTTAATTAAATTAGAAGCTGCCTGGGACTTGGGACTTGGGTTTTATTTTTGCTCTATGTGCACACCACAAGAACTTAAAAGCCCTTCCCTTTTTCCTCTCTTTCTTTTGGGATGGGGTCTTCTGCGTTTTTATCATATTTTCCCCATTGCTATTCATTCCTCACCTTGGGGTTTCTCAGCTTCTGAAGCGGGAGGATGAGAAGCAGAGGTTCACCCGCTGCTGGCCCGTGTGGGTGCCCGCACCACCGCGTGAGGCTCAGACTTGATGGGAACAGCCCGGGGACGGCTCTCGGCTCCTAGGACAGCAGCCTGTATTTCTGGAGAAGGCAGTGGGCTGATGGTACGGCTTGATATTTAGGCGTCAGCACGACGGTGTGGTCCATGTGCCTCTGGGGTGGGGAGACCAAGAGGTTTTTGGCAACATCCTGGGTGCCGCTCGTGGCTAACCTTGCAGTGGCGCTCCCAAAACGTCCCCAAACTCTTTTTACTCACCCGTCTGCTGTGCAGCGACAGCCAGGACGGCTCCACGCCTGTGTCCCCGTGGCCGTCACCGCCGTGGGGGGCTGCTGTGGGGCGGCTGAGGCGGGGGGACCCGCTGTGGGTGGGTAGAAGCATCAGGTGGGTGGCCCAAAGGGGCCTGACGACGCACCTGGCAGAAACCCCTGCGCTTTAACGTGTTTTCCAGAAAGCTCTTTGGCCGCTGGAATGCGGTGAAGTTTTTACGACTGACACTTGGCTGCAGCACCAAGCTCTGGAGGAGAGCTGGGGGCAGGGAACGCCGGCGGGGGGGGATGCGCTGGAGCGCCGGGCGCCGCGCTAGGGACGTGACGGCGGTGCCCTCNTATATTTCTACTGTAATATTTTCTACTGTAATAAATTTCTACTGTAATAGTTTTACAACTCCAGAAATAAAGAAAGAGAAAACCTGTAAGCCTTAAGTCCGTTTTAGGCGTTCACGCACTGATTTAGTTTTAGATTTGATTTAGTTTTATTACTTTGAAAGAATCAACATGTCACTGTAATTCAGAAGATGCTTGAACTGAACCAAGTGTCAGATTTTTTTTATTTGTTAATAATTAATTAAGTAATGGTGCTGTAAGTAGGAGAGCAGGACCTGCTGAAGTACAATTTTGGGTTATGCTATCTGATGAGAGAGTGGATTATAAACTATGTGATCTGTAAATAAAGTTAAATATTATACAATATACATAGGGTAGACCTTGTGCAGCTGTATAAGTTCCATTTTCTTTGTGTGATCATTCTTTGTTGGTTAATATTTCTATAGTTTTTGATTATTATTAAAGATATATCTAAAAATGTGGATGAAAAGTTCCTCCCCAAACTTTCATCACAGCGTCATTTACAAATCCTGTTTAAGCTGTCTGCTTTCTAGGCGTTGACTTTCGTTTCCAATTACACAAAGTGATGATGAAAAATGAAGAGTGAAATATGATGGTGAAAAATGAAGAGTGAAAGTGAAAAGGTGATGGATGCAGTACAAAATGCAATTTAATTTATTTATCTCATATACTTTANAGCCCCTGACACAGCCCCTGTCGGGAACAGGTCAGGCTCTGGCGGTTTGACCTTTTCCTGCTAGGAAATTGTTTGCCTAAAAAAAACCCCAACAATTTTATGNTGCTATCTGATGAGAGAGTGGATTATAAACTATGTGATCTGTAAATAAAGTTAAATATTATACAATATACATAGGGTAGACCTTGTGCAGCTGTATAAGTTCCATTTTCTTTGTGTGATCATTCTTTGTTGGTTAATATTTCTATAGTTTTTGATTATTATTAAAGATATATCTAAAAATGTGGATGAAAAGTTCCTCCCCAAACTTTCATCACAGCGTCATTTACAAATCCTGTTTAAGCTGTCTGCTTTCTAGGCGTTGACTTTCGTTTCCAATTACACAAAGTGATGATGAAAAATGAAGAGTGAAATATGATGGTGAAAAATGAAGAGTGAAAGTGAAAAGGTGATGGATGCAGTACAAAATGCAATTTAATTTATTTATCTCATATACTTTAAGAATACATTTTGACATCAAAAGTGTTTCTAGAGGAATTAAGGCTACAATACAGGAATTCTGTGGAATATACAAGGTTGAATACACCAAAGGAAATTAATCCAAGCCCATCTTTTCCAGGCCAGTCCTTGAGATTGTGTGAAGCTTATTGTTTTCTTTATATTATAGATTCACTAACTTTGAAATACTGAGGGGTATTAATTTTAATGGCTTTCAGGTCCTTACCTGCTTTGCAAGTAAACTCTTGGTTGCTAGTATGAGGGGGCTACTTCTCTTTGCTGTGATATAAGCAATTATGTTACTCGAGAGGCTTCCATTCACAGGCCGTGCCTGCGGTGTAAATATGTGTCCTTATAAGGAGGAAGATACATGTCATCATATGTAAAGTAACCCAGTAAGAAATACATTATGAATAAGACCGTGGCCTTTTCCAAGCCTAGCAATTTAAATATATTTGGTTGAATATCAGGTAGCTATAATCTTGAAAGCTATCTACCTTCTTTATTCCACTGTTTTCTTTTCTGATATTTCTTCTGTAGCCACTCCTGCTGACTTAGATGAAAATCTAAATATTTTCAGTGTTCTTTTCTTAGATGCTTACCAACATAACTGCCAAATGCTGTCCTTTCTCTGGAGTAGACCAGGTGCAAACATATAACGACCTCTACAACCACCCTTTCAATCCACTGTCTGTGTATAAGTGACAACAGTGTACAGCAGCCTTTGAACTGCATGAGTGTGCAATTAGTTTCAGCATCAGACACTTTATAACCCCAACGCTGGCAATTTACTTGACCATATCTAGCGTCTGCTGTATCTGCTGTAATGCTGCTAGCCAAGCAAAGTAAGAAACCTGTCTTCATAGACTTGGGATCTTGTTTAAGCGACTCATGGGTCTTCCATTGTCGCCTTGTCCCTTCCATTGTTTACTTGCCCCAAAATCATTTTGCCCCAAAGCCACAGATTCTGTGAACCTTCTCTGTATGTGGCTGCATGTAACTGCAGAGCAAGCCTGGGGAAATCACCCCATAATTAGCACTTTTGCTAGGCCACTGCTAAGGACAACAAAGGGCAATTGATGTGGTGGAAGGGAGGTATAAATTCCTGTAGGAATAATTCCAGCCTCAGATATAATTAAAAAAAACCCACGAAACAAAACAATGAAAAACAGGAAAACATTGTGACATCATGTTTCTTTTAAAAGAAAGTCACCAACTAAAACCTGGGGCAGGAAAAGCGTATTATATTTGCTTGTGGTGAGCATGGTACTGAACCATTATGTTGCGATCAAATTAGTTTATTTTGCAAGAGTAATTTTTTGTTGCAGGGGAAGGGTACGCACATAACAGGTTTAGTGGAATCTGTGGTTTCTATTTAAATATATAAATTAAAACTGAGTGCAAAGGGCTGTTTGCACATCAATAATTGCCTGGTGTCCAATTGCCAGCCAGGCTCAACCGCTCAGCAAGCACCGAAAGGGGGTCTGATTGCTGTCTTCAGCTCTGCTCTTTGTCCTTGACTACAGCATGTAGTTTTGGCTTGAAAAGCGTGTTTTTGCTGCAAGGTAAGCAATTAACACACACCAACCTGAGAGAAAGTCATTGTAGGAAAACACGATGGGTTTTTCTCAGAAGATGAAACATCTTGAGGATCGAATATCACCTCTGGTGTGGTTGGCCTCACCTCGTTTACCTCATGATGCAGCTGAAGTGCTTTTTCTTCACCGTAGCTTCATGCCAATACAGCTTATGTGTAAGTTACCTTCCAAGGTCAAATTACACCTTTTCTGACCCCTTTACAGAAATGGTTACACCAGAGCTGGTAACTCCGCTGTCATTTGACGTGAAGCGTGGATATGTGTCTCATTTTGGTTAGGCTGCTAAACTGCGACAGTCTAAATTTCAGGCAGAAGCAACTGGTTCCCAAGACTATGGACATGGATGTTACTTATCCTCATGGCCAACACAAAGGACCTTTTCGCTTTCCTGGTGTGCATGCCGTAAACTTCAACTACAGATCTGTTTATACACTTCTCCTGTTGTATGCAAATCCAGTCAGACAGAAAGTCACCACAGATCCAAATTACAGAGAAAACTAAGCCCATTAGTCACCTGCTCCTTTTAAAAATAAAGATTAATAGTAATCAAGCTTGGAATTACTCAAAGGCTGCAGCTAATACATCACTGATAAAAAAAAGTGGACATTTTGATGTTTCTAAAGCTGGTCATCTGCAAAAGATTCATCAGAAGTGTAAAAATCACAGCAAAGAGGAATGAGGATAGAGAAAGATCTGGAATAGGTTCTGAACAGTTATATAGCCTGGAATGGATCAGGCTGGGAAAGAAACAGCTGGGAGAGGTCTAAAAGTTGCAAGTGATAGGAAGATTGTGAGCGAGGAAAACCTCTTTCTTCCTACGTGGGAAGAAGGGAGCATCAGCTGAAACTTACAGGTTATAGGTTCGAGAGATGTGAAAGGTGGGGGCTCTGCCTATGGATAAATTGTGATATTCCTTGCTGCAGGATCCTTCAGGTGCCGGGATTTTCAGAGCTTTCAGACGGGTGGATTCAGGGCAGGGTCATGTGTGAAGGGCTCAATCCAGCTGCCGGCATCCTCTGGGTGCCCATGACATCTCCCTGGGGCTGGTGCAGGATCTGCGGTGGAGCCATGCATGTCTCAGGGGGGAGCTGGAGTCCTGGTGGGGTGTCACTGGGCACCCAGCATCAGGAGCCCGGGGGGCATGGACACCCCCAGCGAGGGGTGAGCCGAGTGTCGGGGTTTGGGTGGCTCTGATGAGATGGGGCAGCTCAGCTAAGAAACGGTCTTGCTCACCGGCTCGATGTGCTGGAACGTGGATAGCATGTAGAGGAGGAGAACTTAAATGGCCTTAAAATGAAGCAAGAGCTGCCTTGTGGCACCTACCGAAGAAAAGCTATTGAGTTTTGTGTCTGAGCAGTGAAACGAGGACAAACACAGAAGCCGCAGGTTTTGATTTCCAAAATATCTGTTGGGTTGCCAGGATGTGTCGAATCTCTGAAACATTTTACTTAGGATTAGCTAGCTTTTTGGGCTTGGGGCAGATTTTTTCCATTTTTCATGGCAATTTCAGTAGTATTACGGGCCTTTTCTAGGGGTGGCACCAGTGGTGAATGGCAGCTGGCTCTGCCGCTGTGCAGCTCACCCTGTGCCAGAGTCCTGAGCTTCGCTTGCGCTGAGGAGCCGCTCTGGGGCACCACAGGGGAATGGAAAACCCATTTTCTTAGTGGCAAGTGCAGGGCAAACCAGCGTGGGGATGTGTCCTCTCTGCCAGCACAGCAGGACACAGAGCGAGGTTGGGGAAGGACCCGGGCAAGGCAAGGGAGGGCAGGTCTGGCTGTCTGCAGCCCACCCCAGATGCGGGGAATCAGGCCCTAATTTGCTTCCTGTATCTTAATATAGAGCATTTTGGCTTGCACAAATATTCCTGGAGCTCTGAGGGCTGAGTGTGAGAGCTCTGCTGTATTCTTTGCTGTTCTCTGTCTTCCAGCTGTGCATGGGTGGGAGAGGGTGGATAGCTTCCACCTGATCCCCTGCACCAGTGGTATTCCTGTGCCCTGGAAGAACAGAAGTTATGGAATAATGGCACCTAAAAGCAGACAAGCAATGCAACTTCAGGCTTGCCTTGCTCTTACTTACCTGTTACAGATAGTGTGTTTTCTGTTTATGGTGTCCAAATGAGAACTTTTCCATCACAAAGGCCAGTCTCACCCCTTCTGAGTCCCAAATCCTCTCTTATTGCTATTACTTTATATTTACTGTGGATTTCGTGAAGTGCTGTCTGAGGGCTGCACAGACTATGAACTCCCTCGGAGAGCCACACAGTTTGACTGCTGCAACACTTGCTGCAATAAAGCTCTGCACAAGCTGTAACTAGTGCATGCTGATACTAGTATTATTTTAATGGAGTTGAAATAGATTTAAATGAGTAACTCCTGCGATACGGGAGTCTCTGTTGAGAGTTTCACTTTATAAAGCAGTGAATAATTTGGATCATATGTACAATGGCCCCGCTCTGCAATCTCTGTCGTGCTCCAAAGTTTTGATAAACTGACTTGTTATAATCTTGTATTTTCTTTTGCAGGTAACTAGTCCCGTATACTATGCCAAACTACTGTGATACATACTTTTGTTTATTCTAAAGAAACATGATCCTAAACAAATGCCAAAGACAGAAGATACCCAAAAGACTAGAGTTTTCAAATAACAGTTTCTTTTTAAACACTACAGCATAGCCTTTTTTGGTAATTGTCCAGCAAGCTTTAATAGAAAAGTGACTTGCTGAATTTGTCATAAATGGTATAATCATGTAATCTAACTCAAATATTGTGTCTCCTGGTTGCTTACCTGACAGAATTTGATGGCATGTTTGCAGACCTAGAATCGTAGAATTGTTTAGGTTGGAAAAGACCTTTGAGATCATCGAGTCCAACTGTTAACCTGGGACTTCCAAGTCCACCACTAAACCATGTCCCTAGAGGCTAACTTTGCCTTCTTAAATTCTAGCTAGGTAGCCTGGAGCTTTTGCAGGGTAATTTAGTTATTCCAGTTAGTTATAGCTACTAGACTATGTAAGTGTGTATATACATATAAATGTATATATATGCATGCTAAGGTACCTGTCGCTGAATTCACCACTACTTCTCATCTATTTCTATGTGAGCTGTCTTCCCCCCAGCTATTATCCAGTCAATGAATGTGTGATATCATGTGGATTGTATGCTATTTTCTTAAGCTTCAAATAAGGAAATTAGTTCTGAGTAGGATTTACCATTGTAGATTTAGCTGGAGTATGCGTAAATATACTTCTCAGCCCGTTTTTTTTCCTGACTTGTGTTTGCTATATGTGCTGGAAGATTTATAAAGTACAGTTTGATTGCTATCGTTAAATGGTGCCACTTACTCTTCCTTTATAGAGTACTGTATTCTGCCACAGTAGAAATGCCAACTAGTTTGTAGACAAAGGCACAGGAGACGATGAGACTAGGCTATTTCATCAGAGCCTCGATGAAGGCTCTACTGATCCTACTGTCTAAGCAAAAACTCTCATGGGGATTTAAAAAAACCCTCCATCGGGTACAGAAAAAACCCCAACCCACTGAGCAAGTCTAATGGGAATGAGAAGGTTCTGGCTCCTTCTGTTCGTTTGCTGAAGGGACACTGAGCCTTGTGCTGATGGAGGTGGTCTCTCAGGGGAAGGGGGAACAACTGCTATGTCATTCTGATTCCTGGCGCTGCTGTTTGATTTCTACACTACCTTCTTCCCCTGTTTGTATTGCGAGCAGTTATCTCCACAAAACTACGCTCCAGCTGTGCTCTTCAAAGGCAGTTCCTTCCTATCAAAGCCCAAATTGCTCTGTACCTCAAGGAGATGTGATAGAAATAGGAAGTTATTTAGAAGCAGCTGAGGTCTCCCACCTAAATCCTAGAATTTATAAAATACACGCTCGTTTACCTGTGGGGTTCATTCTGAGAAACTGCTGTCCTACTGGTGCTCTGCACAAAGAAAGCATGGCAAGGAGCAGACTCCTTTTCTAGGAATCAAACAGCTGCAGCATTCCCAGCTAGATTGAGTGGCATCCAGTTCCCTCTCCTGTCTGAAGGCACTCCACCTCCCGTCTTCCAGTTTACTGGCACTTGGTCTGAGTGTCTTAGTTCTTCCTCTTGGAGGAAGACTTTTGGAGTTTTTCCTTTTGCAAAAATAATTAAATCTTAATGGGGCAAGAGAAAGAAGAAATAGATGCCAAAAGCTTGTTGTTGGGGGCACTCGTCTGAGCAAAGGGATGCCTGTGCTGTGTCTGGGATTGCGAACACTCAGTGCTCCATACTCACAGAAAAAGCTCCATACGCACTACAGTTTTCAACTACCCTATTCTGTGTATTTGTCCTTCTCTGGACCAAAAAAACCCAAGATAATCCAAGAAAAAAACCAATTGGGCATGCAAGATGCAAGAGCTCTAGTAAGAGGGATCATTCACCTCACTGACGGAAGATGCTGGTTGTTTGAACCATCAGCTGTGGCAACAACTTAAATCCCGTTTTCTCACCTCCTGTCAGTCTGAAGCATTCCAGCTTTATTTTGTGGGAAAGAGCTGCCATAGCACCTATGTATGGAAGAAAATTCCAGCTGGGGAAGTCCAGCAGCCTGAAATTGAGTCCCTAAGAGAACTAGGTTTCAGGTCCCATTGCTGCCTCAATTATTTCCACAGGCTGGCCAAGGCAATGCCCCCGTGCACTGCAGCGGTCTCCTGATTCCCATTTCATGCACCTGTTTTCATAGGTTTTATAGTGAATATATGCTCTTAGGTCCCTAACGGAGTTTTCCTGGTTGCAGGAGGCAACAAGTGGAGCGTTGAATCTTGCAGCACCAGAGCCCATAAATGAGTCTCCCATTTTGACTCTTGTGGGCAGTAAATATCATGGTTATGCAAAATACAGAGTAGCTTATTACGGAAATCATTCTAAACATCTGCCTGATCCATGTCCAGTGAGGGACACTGGAGGCAGAGAGGCAGCAGATGGCTGCCTGGGGCAGTTCCCTGGAGGTGTGGGCATGATGGTGGCTCCGACCAGGAATCTGGAAGCCAAACCAGGGAAGAGAGGAGAAGGAACATCTCTTGTTATCCACAGGACTGGCAGCAAGTGTCTGGGCTTGAGTGTGTTGACCTTAAGGTAGTGCCTTTCTAATGGCCGTGATCAAAGCTGTACACAATAGTAGTCTTGCTCTTCAACTTGGGCAATCTCATTTCAGTGCCGACTACCTGAGAATTCATGTGGTTGTTAAGAATATCAGTCTCTGCCAGATTCTTTTGCATAAATAATCTATTTTGCATCTTGCAGGGGATGCTGGGTACATGTCACTCCTTCTCATCAGATACTCCCACATCAAGTAGACTTGAGAGTATCTTCATTATTCTGTAGTGTTGATTACAGTTAATGTTCTTCTGATCATTGCTTATCTGCTACACTTTATTTTCAACATATCTCTCCCCATAAAATTCTATCGCTGAGGACCTTCTGGTAAATATTTAATTAGAAATTCAGTTTTTTGTTAAGAAAGCACAGTTCACATACAGGGTTTGACGCATCTCTCATTCCTGACTAAGATTTCACATTTCTTCAGTATGCACACCATTCAGCTGTTCTGTCAATAGACTGAATGATTATGGTTGGTTGGGGTTTTTTTGGTGATAATTATTTTTAAAAATAAAACCCTGGACACACTGAATGAATGTACCTTACATTGTCCATGCTTTCAAAGCAAAATTTGTCCAGGTCAAGAGCTTAGCTGTTGGTCCTTCATGCTTTCAAAATATCTTTTGCTCTGCTGCATGGAGGCTCACTTTCCTAGTAGCTTGCAGCTCTCCTTCCATTTCCGACTTGTCTAAGAGATGTCACGAGAATGACTTAATGGGAATAGATCTGTTCAGAGTGAATAAGTGAAATGTTGTATAGACTGGCCACAGTCTTGCCAGTGAGAACACTCTTGAAATACGACGTGATCACAGCTTGGGTAGTCAAGAAAAAGCTCCAATTTAACTGACATCTGAAGTGCCTCATGCTAAAAAGAAAATAAAAGTATGCTGATTCTGAAAGAATCTTCTTGGAAATGGAAATGAACTGATTAGGGTTCATCGCTTCCTTTGAAAATGGGCTAAGCATTGTAAACCCTGCAAATTTTCCAGCAAATTCTCCTGTACCTTTGTGAGTTCTGCCAAAACTTGGCAAATGAAGATAATCTGAAGTGTGATATATTATTTTTAGCTTTTACAAAAATAGGTTGCTTGAAACTTGGAATACCGTGATAACAAAATAGTCTTTAACTTGTACAGACACATTTTAATAACATACAGAAACAAGAGTTATTTCCCTATTTTATTTCATAATGGAGATGAATTAAGAAACTAATTAAACTGTGGCTAACTTGGCCACAGTCCGGAAGTTTTTGAGGAACAAAGCCTTTTTTCACTCATTAAAAAAAAATAGTTAAACTATGGGAGGGTATTCTAAGCAAAAGTGCTCTGAGGTAATGAATTGAATCAAACGAGTCTCTTAATTTGCTCCTTTATTTTCATTATATTTCAAAATTCATATTCTGGTTCAAGCAGAGATGTCCTTTGCAATTTTGTACTCTCTGAGAATACGGAAAAAAACTGACCGTAAATTGGAATTTGTACAATGAAGTGTCAGTGAAATTTAGCTTTGTTCAGAGATCTGGACTAAGAATGATGCTACATGTAAGTCATATTAAGGCCTCTGTGGGGAATGAGATTGTACAACTCTAAGATAATGCATAATTGATTTTATCTTGGAAATGTATACTATTACTCTTCTTTGTATAAGATGAATGAATCTGACAGACAAAATACTGCATTTAAAAGACAAAAGACAAATCATTGTCCTTTGATTTCCTCCCTGTCATTACGATAAAATCTGTATCTTCTTCTCTCCTACTGCAGCTCTGGTTAGGTTTCCT
Source organism: Rhinoptilus africanus (assembly GCA_013400135.1). Classification (NCBI taxonomy): domain Eukaryota; kingdom Metazoa; phylum Chordata; class Aves; order Charadriiformes; family Glareolidae; genus Rhinoptilus; species Rhinoptilus africanus. Next base: position 50,205 of record VXBO01014992.1, read on the forward strand.
CATTTTCTCCCATTGAATTTTTGGTTATTTAGCAGGTGTAGTAGCAGTTGTATAACCAGCAGTGCTTAACCTGAAGAAGCCCATCTGGAAGTGTGCACGTTCTGCTTGACCTAGGCAGGCAGGTAACAATGAAGCAATGACAAATTCTTTGATCTTCTTCCAACCCCACCCCCACCCCAACAGTTACGGAGAAAATAGCTGAGGGGGCTTCTGAAGCACTTAGTGTGAATCCTGGAGAGATAAGAACATTTCAGAGACTTGGAAAAGTGCTAATGAAGTTTAAATGTCAAAAAAAGGTAGAAAATGGGACCTAGACACCACCCCACCCCACACACACCCCTTCTCCCCCAGGCCCTTGCATGAATCCATATTCCAGTAGAATACTGGAACAGCTAGCTTGGAAGATCCAACAGAAAGGATAGGTTAACAAATATAAATAAAGCTAGTCAATGCGGTGTGATGGCAAGGAAGACTTGTGAAATGAATCCATCATCTCTCTTTGACAGGTTTATAGATCGGTTGATGGAAACAACTATGTGGAATTCCATTTCTCCAAAATATTTGGCTTGGTATCACAGGGTACTTTGATTAAAAGCTACAGCTGTGTTAGGAGAAATAAACAACTGTCTCACTTACAGGTTTGACCTTGTCTTTTCCTAGAGATGATCCGCAGAGACTGGTTATTGGCCGAAAGCAGCTCAGTACTTTTGGCAGTGGTCTATATGAAAACGTGGCTGGTAAAGTGTGAGGAAGGCACATAGGTGCTACGCAGTGATGTGAATTCTCTAAATAGTTTCTGTTCAAAATTTTGGTTGAATTAATCTAAGTGCAGTATAACAAACTGAGAACAAAGACTGAAGGCGTACGAGGGAGGAGTACTGGGCAGAAGCTGAAATGAAGCGTTGTCCCGGGCGAGCAGGGCTGTGGTCAGAGTGCTGCCGTCTGATGGTGGCATCTCCCGCCAGAGGTGGAGGTGCTGGGGGGAGATCCCAGGGGTCCCTCTGCAGCAGCAGAGTCCCAGAGCTCTGCGAGGAGCATGCCAGGAGCAACGCCTGTTCCTGTGGAAAGGGAGGTGGAGAGGTCCCTGGATCGCTGAACACAAGTCCTTGAGCGGCGTGAAAGGGGTCTGACAGGAGCATGTTTTTCTGCCTTGCAGGCAAAGGCACAGCAAGAACCTATGGCTGGAAATTAAGTTAAATTAGCACAAGCTTTGGTGTGGGACTCGGGGATTTAGCCACCACTCTCCGTGTAGAACTTGCAATGTGAACATCAGCCTAGGTAGAAATGGGGGATGCATCTGGATGAAGCAGACAATAAGGCTGAGGTTACCCACCACATTCGCTGCTGTTCTCCAGCCTTACAGTACCTGTGACTTTTATGGCAATGAGAGTTTTCTTTCCAATGTGCATGTTACTCTCTAAACATGTCCATCCAAGAGGTATATGGCACATCTCAGAGTGACAGCGTTACAACTCTTGCTCCCAACCTAGGGAGTATTTTAAAATAGAGGTAAACCTGGCTACCTCTCTTAATAGGGTGACACAAAGTCCAATCCAAAGCCCCTTGAAATCCCTGCAAATTGATTGCTGTTTCAAGGCTGCAGAAGAGCCTAGCAAAATATAAAACGGACTCTGCTAAAGTCTATTGAAAAAAACAATAATGGGATGTATACGATTATATGCATTTGAGATACAGCATGTTAAAAGCATACTGTAAATCTCTAGTAGCACGCTTTCAAATGTAAATATTCACAGGAATGCTTTTTTAAAAAACAATTATACTTGACAGTGAAGACTGGCAATGGAATTTTAAAAAATCCATATTCATATGTGCATGTGTAGGCTGAATAAATGTGTGTAAATATATGTATAAATATAAACATGATAATAAAAAATCTCCCATGCCTTTCATTATATAATATAAAAGAAGCAAATTCCAGAACTGACTGGCAGGTGACTGTAGTATTTAAACCATCAGAAATAAGCAATGTATTGTCAAAATTCAGGAGGCATAGAAGTCCGGCATGAAGTGTAGATTTAAAAAATCTAATTCATCTAACTTTGGTGAAATCATTGTCATTTATTTTGAGCCACAGAGTACACTGCTGTGGAACCCGTGCAGTCAGTCTTTGCAGTCAATGGAGAGAACAGGCTTTCAGAGATGGCTCATCTGTCTGCCATAGAAACCCATCTGGATCGCTCTCTTAGGGAGCCTGCTTCTTTCTGTTGCCTACGGAAAGCATGAAGATGAATCATACGAATCCCATCCGCTATGTCTACAGCACCTATCCGGTTGTGGTGGTTTGACTTTTTGCTACTCCCAGCCTCTTTGGCAGCTCTCTGCGGCTGCTGGTGGCTCCCGCCCACAGCCCAGTCTCATCCCCAGGCCCACCGCTGCTACGAGATGAGCTTGCCCATCGCAGACCTTGGCCCTGAGCTGTTGTGTTGAGGCAATGCTGATTGTCTGCTTTTAGGTTTTCCTTGGGGGCACAGTCACTGGTTTCTAAACAATCTGTTGGTTGTGCGTCAGGGGATCTAACAGCATCGTCATCAGTGGAGGAGCTCAGGGTTATATCCTGGCAGTTTGCCGTGATCAAATGTACCCTACTGGTACTGTGTGATGGCTGCCTATTATTTCTTTCTGTAGCAAAAATCACGGATCTGTTGAAGGCTAACAGGCCTTCAGCAAAGGGCTCTGCTTAGGGAGGCTTCTGTGGTCATTTGAGAGGCTGCATAGCATGCAGAGATGTGAGCATGGGGAGTGAAACAAGGAGGAGCTGCTGGTGGACATCAGGCAGCTTTTTGTGGGGTGTTGTGCAGGCTGAAATACAAGAATTAATGTTCATGGATAAAGCACTGCCAGTTTTTGGATTTTATTGTCATTCTGCCTCCACATTTTGCAGTTTTTGAGGGAAGAAAGAAATTGAGGTAGAGATACAGAGCTACGGCAAGCTAATGATCGTAAGGGCAGAGCATTTATCGGGGATAAAGGAGGTTCTGGTGGGGATTTGTAACATTAGTGGGAGCCTCTCCTCTGCAGGATGACCCCAGAGCTTGTGGCACTGGGCAGCGCTGCTGGACTACCGTTACTGTAGCTGTGGCATCCACTGCTGTCCTCATCTCCCCTCATAACTATCACTCTAGTACTGAGAAAATCTCCCTGACTTCTGTCCAAACTCATGGATGCCATGGCCTGCCCTTTGGGATCAACTAGGGAAGTGGTGGAATCACCATCCCTGAAGGTATTTAAAAGACGTGTAGATGTGGTGCTGAGGGACATGGTTTAGTGGTGGACTTGGCAGTGCCAGGTTAACAGTTGGACTCAATGATCTTAAAGGTCTTTTCCAACCGAGATGATTCTATGATCACGCAAAGACTCCTGAGAATACAAGCACCGAGGGTGAGGGCTGAGCTCCATGGTGCAGTTCCTCTTGCCCTCCAGAGCCACATTGAGACTCTGTTCTTCCAACAGCTTGCTCACAATTCCTTTGTATTTCCCCCATGCTGCCTGTTCTGAACTGCCATTTCATTCTTCAGGGACTGTGACTCTTAGGGACAGGCAGGCTTCTGGCAAAGGCATCATTGCTTTAATCAGACTTTTTTCTTAGGCAAAATACAAGAGAGAAGCACATGCAAACCACCCCTCATATATCAATATCTCCTTTCCTTGAAACAAAACAAACGATGCAAGGTTGCAATAAAACACATAAACAAGTATACAAGCTTGCAAAATGTTCATGAAATAAAATAGAAATGTATGAGTTCCCCTAGGCAGATCCCCAAACTGTCATATTTAATGTCTACCATTAGATCAGTATGTTAGTTTACAGGCACCTCGGGAGAAGTGAGGTGGAATGATATTATACAGCATCACATAAACATGTATTAAATGGTGTGAATCGTAAGAGCAGGTAGAATGTGCAGGATGTGCTGTTTAAAGTCTATATGCCAAGGCAGAACAATGAAGATTAATTTCACTTTAATTTTTATAGGTTTTGCATCAATATTATGAATGGTTTGTTTCAGTGAAGTAAATGCATTGACATGTTTGGGATGTTAAAAGCACCCCTTCAAAATAACACTGACTGATTTGTCAGTGCACTGTCAGTATATTGCACGGTGAGTTGCTCTTTGTGAATGTTTCCAGCAACTTCTGTCCACCTGATATAGGTATGCCAGAGCTCTCTGCTTTTTCTGCATGACACATTGTTAGGGCTTTTAGTCACTGACTCTTCTGTTGTTTCCCGCCGCCCGCGCCGCGACCCCCCA
>VXBO01014992.1:54480-73738 GCA_013400135.1 Rhinoptilus africanus
CCCCCCCCAGCATATTTATTTATTTATTTTATTTTCATTTCTGTGCTGGCATGCCTTCCTATAAAAATATTTATATTTTTGAATAAATCTTGCACTTGCAGTTAATCAAGAAATGGTGTCAACAGAGGTAGAAAATTGTCACCAGAGAATGGTCTCCCGCAGCTAGAGTGCCACAGTTAGTGGCGAGGCAAACAGGCTCTGAATGTCAGGCAGGTATCCTGAAACAGTATTTGGTTTCAGTGACTCCGATGAGTGCCACACTAAGGGATTAATTATGCTGATAACCCCCCATACACCTTTTTCTACGCATTACTACAGCGTTTATCAAAAAGCTGCGTTGTACATGCAGCTCATGAATGAATCCCTGCATTTCAGTCACCCCCTCACTCGCTGCATCAAAATGTGAGCCGCTCTCCATCTGGAGGAAGGAGTGGAATATCTTTCCTATCTGGCTGACAGCTGTGAAATACATCCCTCTGTCTTTCCCATTTAGTCTGCTATCTCCCCTCGAATTTTGGTATCCACTCCAATTACGCAGCACTTTAGACACTACGGTGCCGGCTGCTTGGTGACAGCTGCTATAGAAAGCCCTAATACAGATGGATCCTTCTGCCCCATTCACTCCAATTTCTTGGTTTTGCTTGCTTTGATTTGACCTTCATTTTCAAACAGCGTGTGGCTTCTTTTTTCTCTTCCCGGGGATATAGGAGCTTCCACACAGGATCAGACTATAGATCCTAATAATGTAATATCCTGTCTATATCAGGTTCTTCAAAAGAAAATGAAACTCCCATTTGGCAGACTTATAATTAAATATGCCTTTGCGGGAGAATTTTCTGAAACTACTAACAGCCCTATTTAATTTTGGATAAAGAGAATATAAATTTTATATAAAGAAGATAGAAATTTTATATAAAGAAGATATAAACTTGCAGGCCAATGCTGCATATCCTTTATATTTTGCAGTGAAGTAGCTACAAAAATACTTATTCAGATAAATGTGTAGTTTCTTTTAAAAATGGTTTTGTTTTCTGCCTTTGCAAGTCAATAAATGAAGTCCCACCATATTCACTATAATTCTTGAATTCCTCTTTAACTTCTGAAAATTAGAAATCCTCCTTCCTTGCCATTTTTATTTTGAGGGAACTAAGCTGCTTGAGCAGCATCAATACATGTACATGGTTTATCTTTTATCAATGTCATCTTGGTATGACCAGAGTTTCGGAAAAGAATCCATCTTCTGGTTAGGAACCATAGTTGGTGCCAAGCACGTGCAACATACACCTCCTTCTGCTGTCTGCTTAATATCAGATAAGATAAAAGGTTGGAAAGAGCCCAGCTGAGAACTACTGTGCATGAACAAGTGATCTAATGAGAAATACCACTGAGAAGGCAGCATTCACCCCTGTTGCCTCCACCTGTCTTCAAAAGGCGTTTCCTCTGCTGCTTTAATTCTCTTTGTTCCTTCCCATAGTCATCCTCCATGGACTGCACATCGCACCTGGATTTAACTCTTGGTCACCAGCTGACCACTCCTCTCCTGACTTTCTTATGTGCCTGTTTCCCTCCTTCCCCCAGCTGTTTTCTTGTCTGAGGTGCAGGGTGACTGCAGCCTTCCTTCAGGAACGATTTTTGCTTGCTGAACTCCGTCCGTGCTGCCCCGTCCCCTGTGAACGCATCGCTGAAGCGCTACCCTGTTATACTCTCTATTCCACACTCCTCCCTCTTCGCACTCACTACCGCAGCTGGTAGCATTATGCGATACAAATAAAATAACTGATTAACTGATTAGCTCTTTTCTCTCTTTGTGAAGCCGTTATATAAACTGATCCTATTTGTTGTCAATTTATGCACAAGCCTTTGCTGAGTAGTTGAGATACATATTTTCTAGTCTGTGGGTACTTCACAAACTGCTTACTTTGATTATTAGCTTTTCAGCGTGTGATTAGTCATCTAAATCACAGGGTATCAGTACTGCCAACTTTAAACATTACAAAATCATGAGTCAGCCTCAAAAAATCATGGGATTGTTTAAAAATGATGTGGGTTTTTTCCTATTAAAAATACTTTTGCAGTTTGGCTTTTGCTTGGTTTCTGTACTTTTAGGTTTCATTTGCTTCACATTTTCAAGCTTTTCTTTGCAAATGTGTATTAGAACAATTTTTAGTAAAGGAAGTTATGTTTATTCTGCAGTCTCCTGACTTAATGATCTGAATCCTCAAGAAGAAATCAGGGAAAAGAAAATAAAACCACAAGTGTTGACAGTGCTCTATTATACTCTCTGTTATCTTACTGAATGACTGAAAATTTTGACACAGAAAATAAGGAATACTAAAAAAAAGATAACAGAGAGAATAATTTTCCATACTTATTTAAATTCAAACATTTTAAAGCCTTCACACTAACAAGCGTTAGGCTCCAGTTTTGTAATGATGTCCCTGCAGCCTCTGAGGGGAAAAAAAGGGTGCACATAGGAGGCTAACTCATCAGATGGGCAATAAATCAAACCACAGAAAAATCTGTGCAGCCCTTAATAAGCCATCCATTAGCCTTCCATATGAATGCAGCTGTTTATGTGCAAATATAATCTTTGCAGTGATGGGCTGCCGTCCTTGAACAGTTAAATCACTCAAGCATTCTTTGTGCTTTGATGTACCCAAAGAATTCTCTGAGATCAGATGTGACCAACCCGTGATCCATGTGTTACCTGCCAGGACAGCTCACTCCACCCTCTCCCCATGGCTTCCTTTCAATGGTGATGTGGCATTCAGGTGTGTGCCAGACACCCAGCTTGCTCCCAGCCACATCTCTCTCACCTGTGGTCCTCAAGGAAGAAATTACCTTTGCTGCCACCAGAACTAGCAGTCTGGCTCATGGCCCACCTTGGTTTGAAGGCATCAGACAGAGGGTTTCTGGATATGTAGCCACTTTTTTCCTTTCTTGTGCTCCCCACCACTTCTCCAAGCTGCTGATGCTGCTTCCATCACCAGCTCGCTACCTGGATAACAGTGGAGGAGCACAAGAGGGCAAAGTATGCTCTGAGCAAGCCCTTTAAATATGACTGTGAGGCATCTGTCAGTTCTGAACTCCGTTAACCTTTTGGCCTTGCTCGTTACAAATCGTAAGGGTCTCTTGTCTAGGAGATAGTATGTCTGTACAAAGTCACAATTACAGCAAGTAATCTAAGTAAAAGTAATAGAAACCTGCATGAAAGCAAAGTAAATGTCATGTTTAACTTATCTTACATTCCTTATAAGCAATACCAGGTGCAGCCTAGTTAAAGGCACAGAACCTGAGATGAACAGCTTCCATCCCATGGAAGACTTCATCTTCCTCAGTGCTGGCTACCCTGCACCAAATCCTTTGGCTGACACAGACATCTTACCACATTCCCCTCATCCTGGGCCAGTGTTTGCTGTCAAAACTAGTTTTCTTTTCACATTATCCATGCCGCTTTCTTTAGAATATAGACCACTGAAAAATTTCAAAACAGCGATTAATAGTCACCTTTGAAGTATCTTTCTTGAGTGAACCTTGGAAATCAACTAAACATAGTTTTTGAGTCAGGCTCCTTGCTTCCTCCCTCTAAGGTTTGGATTTTTTCACCTTCTGTTTAGAAACAGGAATTATAAGCGGGTCCTCAGATATTCTGTAGATACTGCAATACAGGATGCCCAGCCAGCAGCAAAACCCAAAGCAGTCTGTCCTAGTAATGGAAAAGCCTTCATGATACCTGTGTCTAAAAGTGTTCCAATAGAAGTAGGCCCAATTTAAGTTAGTGGTATAAGGAAACATGACAGTAGTATCTTTTGAATCATCTGGCATACCTGTGTCACGGATCATTAAAATTTCAACCTTTTGTCCAAACTGAAAATTCTTAAGATTTGTTTTTCTCTTGAACAGTAGCCAGTGGAGTCTTCAGCAGCTTCTGATTATTCTTTCTCCTCTATTCTCCAGCAGGTCTTTTCTCTCCACCCCATTGACTTTACATTAGCAGAGACATCAATAGTCCCTGTAGGTAATTCTAGCTAGAACTCACCTCCCGAGACCTTCTGTTTAACCCCTGGTACTGCAAAGCTCATCTATACTCGGCAGTAACAACCTTTTGAAAGATCTGTATGTTCCTCCCTTTCTGGCGTTTGTGTTAGAGCACAGTTGTGGTGCCAGTGCCCATCACCACCAAGACATGCAGCTTAACATTTCCACAAGTTAAGCACGCATTAAGGTGGCAGCGGTCATAAACAAGCTTCCTTCAAGCTTGGGCAACTTTGAAACTACTTTTCCTTTGGGCAAAAGCTGATGATTCCAGCATTACAAGCAGGGAAATACCTCCAGGTGGCTCAGTTCTTGGTAGTGGTGTTTAGACGGCAGCAGATGATACATACACCCCTCTTGCACCTTCTCTTTCTTTATTTGTAAGTCATCAGGCTTTAAGGAAAGATGAAAGCCAGTATCAAGACTTGGGACTGTGCTTATGTGTCAAGGACAGCACTGTTTTTGGACTGTGGTCCCCTGACAGGTTCCAGAATTTTCCTTCTCTTCCCAGCTTTGTCCCCACTCTCTGTCTGTCCTCAGATCTTGCTTTGCTGCTTGATATGCTCATCCTCCAGCAACCACCGCCTGTTTTACAGTTCTCTGTGATGAGACCCATGCTGCATTTTCTCCCACCCCTGAGGCACTCCTGATGGCTTTGGCGGAGACCAGTGCCTCCCTGCACACCGCACTTTCTGTGAAAGTCAGGGATTCCCCATGCTGCAACCTATCTTCTCACCATGCCGTGGGGAGGAGAGGCAGGCTGGCTGCCACTGTGCCCCTCCAAAGGTACCTGCAGGGCAGTGGCTGGAGCCAAAGCACCACTGGAGCCCTGTATTCCACCTACCACTAGCAAAGCGGCACTGCACCCGAGCTAGCTCCGTCTGGGCTACAGTGGCTTGCACTATGGACACCTCCAAAGTGGTTTCTCTCCCTCTCTCACACATCAGTGTTGTTTGTTACTTTGCATCACATTTTATTCCCCTGTTACTCTGCCTAGACCAGATATCTCCTCCAGGCTCCTTGATCGCAGTTGCAAATGCTGTTGTACAGTAGTGTCCTATCCACGTATTCATTTCTTCTCAGTGTTTTATCTCAGCAGCTTTTCCACATGACTTGCATGAGTAATTAGTTGAGTTCAAGTAGCAGCCATTATCACAGAAAAGTCACCAAAGTACTTTTTTTCTAGCCAATATGCTGGAATGGAATGGCTGAAGATGCTACGTTTATAAAAGCATAAGGTCAGTGTGTTGAAAGGGTCAGTGTTGAAAGTGTCAGCATGAATTCATATAATTTCCCTTTGAAATCAGTGTGAGGTGTGTGTCAGTAGGGACTGCAAAGGATGCTAAAAGTAAATATAGCCATAAGAGCCTCTTTGTGCACATCTGAACTGGGGGCTTTTGGAGCATTTCCCAGTCCCTTCAACTGAGTACTCAGGCCAGACCGGCACTGTTTGTTGGACAGAAACCCAAACACATAAGTAGAGAGTGAGCCATCGTGTGTTCCTCTTTGCTCTCCCATCTGGAGCATGGAATTGTGACTTCTGTAATAGCTTCAGAGCATTTCTGAGAGAAAAGAAAAAAGAAAAAAAAAAAAAAAAGAGTAGCAAGGGAGAGGTCTGCTCTGTTCTGTTCTCTGGATAATGCACATTAATAGTGCAGCTGCCAGCGCTCCTTTGGATCAGACCAGATCTGAACTACAAAGAATTGTTAAAGATGCTTTAAAGAACTGTTGCTCATTTCCTCTTCCAGACAACCATCTGACTAATATAAGAAAAAAAGATTTTTAAAAGTGAGTCTGTGTATTTCTGAGTTTAATGATGTGTTTTTGCTGTCCTCTGCCACCTTACATGGGATGTTGTAGAGAAACAGGCACCAGGTACATTAGATTTTTATAACTAAAGCCTTGGGTTTCTGGAAAACAAAGAAGCTTGGGAAAGAACAGAGATGCAGCAATACATGATTAGACTGAGAATGGAGAGCTCTAGTGCTTTTGTTGTGTATGTAACGGCTTGTTTCAAGGCATGAGGGAGTCTTGTAAATCACTGGACATGTGGAAAATAGCACATTAGTGTAAGGTCATAATGATAATTTCTAATGACAGAATGAGAGAACAAGTATATTCATTTTAACATTACAACACTTATTGAACAAGAAGGTTTCTTGAGGCCAAAGTACAGACAGCAGAACGTTATTCCATTGCCAGAATTTCATAAGATATTGTGAATTTATCTGCAAATGAGTCCATATGCTACAACAGCTAACATTACATTCAAGAGCAAACTGCCGAAAGAAAAATGATCTTTGTGTGCGGTACAAGAACAAGACCAGCTTTGGAGCAGCTGACTTAGGGAAAATCCTAGATAAACGCAGCCAGGGAAATGCAGTTACTACTCTTGGGTCCAGACCCAAAAGGATCTTAAGTCAGGTGCCCGTCTCTGGGAGCTGAACTCACAGGGTATATCTAAGCGCTGGCTTATTACGGAGTAGCTTCCGTCCCTGGCAGCTGAGGAAGTCTAATTTTCAGCCCTTGGAGGTACAAACATGAGTCATAGTAAGCCTTGTAACTGCTGTGGGTCATTTTAGAGAAGAAAAACTCTGCACTGCATTTCTTTTGAAATTCAGCAACTCTCCAAGAGAAGATAAGGAAGATTTTGCTGCCTGCTCAGGGCTCTCTGCCAAGAGCCAAGGCATGCGTTTCTGATCCCTGCTTCCAGGACTGCCTTGTGTATTTTTATTTAGATAGTCACCGAACAAAATCTGGAAGCCATCCGGGGAAATTTCACTGCCTCAAATGTTCTCCCTGAAGAAAAAGGTAGGGAACTGCTTTACCAAGTCATGCCTGGTCCTTATCCTGCCTTTTGCTTCACGACTGTCTCACCTATGTGTCTGTCTTCTACGTGTAATAATCATTCACTGTCTCTGGCCTGGGAGATAAATGACAGAAACTCTACCAGAAATAGCAGATTTCACATAGATAAAGGCTTTCAGTGATTTGGCAGTTTTATAACGTCACCCACATTTCATAAACCACCCATAAATCCTTTTGACAGTCTCGTAAGAGATATCCACCTCACCAGTCATAATTTCTGAGCTCCTTTTATGCTTACAGAGCATAAGAGAGTTTTTCACGCGGAAGAATCATTCACACAGAGTAGTTTCACTGTCCTGGGGGGCTGAAAATTTCAGGTATGTTTTAAGGGAAAATGATGGCCTTAGTCCTGGGCAAAGATAATTCACTGGAAATTTGATCTTAAGTTTGAATTTTTAAAAATACATTGTTATTGGCTATATCAGTACTCTAAGAAATTACCTTTGTACCCATCAAAGTGTAGCTGTCTGTGTAAGGACTCTGATACAGGTTCCTCCCAGGAATGTCTGATGTCTCCGGATCCAATTCCTGGCACTAAGCAAAAAGTTTCAGCTGAAAACTCTCCCAGCTCTGCTCTTGTCCCCAACTCTTGCAAAGTAGCTAGTTTCGTTTTCTGTGAAGTTTTGATGTTTTAAGTTTAAGCTCTTTTTAAGTTTTCTCTCAAGAGAAGAAGTAGGTTGCGAATGCCTTAGCTCCGCCAGGCAAGGGAGTCTCTGCCCTGGCCTGCCTCTGCCTGCCTATTGCCTTCATCCTCCCACCGACGCTGTCGTCCCCTCGGCTCTAGGGCTGTCCTGTCTAAAGGACCTGGTTTAACTTTAAACACCTAACAAAAGGGTTTACTGTTGAAATCAGTGCTTGCTTAACTTGGGGTGAGGTCAGAGGAGAACACCAGCCTCATCTCAAGCTGCCGGTCCTGTTAACATGAAATGAGGTGGTTCTGCTCTGTCTCACCTCCCTTCACCCCTGGCCGTGTGGTCCCACTCTCTCTCTAAGGCCAGGATCTAGCTCAGTAAGCCAGCAGAAATGAACTTCCTTATTTTTTCATTTATTTCTGGATTTGTTTTTCTGCTGGCTGAGTGAACGGAATGGTCTGAGCATCGGGCTGGATAAGCTGTGTAAGAGAAGGTGTCTGGGCAGAGGGTGGGAGGAGCAGGACAGCCTCGTCCGCTAGCAGCAGCATTGCCTCATCTCATCTCTTCTAAGTCACCTCACAGTCCTCTGTGCCGCAAGCGGGGGCAGCTCAGCAGCTACTGGTTGACGGTCTGGTAGCTGAGGTACCTCCGATGCAGATGTAACTCCTGCGACAAGGGCGATGTGGGTAGCGAGGGGCAGGAACCACAGCAGCCTTCCCAAGGCAGACCATCCCCAAAGCAGCATGTGAGACCCTCTTTGTTTTCATCTGTCCCGTACACCCAGTTCATGGAGATGAACAGGTTTTTTATGGATGTTCCAAAAGCAGCATTTGCAATAAGCCCCAAATTATAATCACGCATCCCAGATGCTGTTCTGGATGAAACCAGCTATAGAAGGGTAATTTTGGAGAAGGGGAACGAGCAGGTGAAAACAGTGAAGTTGTAATGAAATTGATAGACTTAATTATAGTATTTGCTGCTGTGAAAGCTATAATGTTGTCTAATCAGTTAAAAAATGTGGGAAGACTAAGGAGTCACTGTTTCATCTATTTACACTACTGTTTTTAGGGTTTATTGAATAACATATCTAGGATACCATGTAGAATGTCAAGGTGTATATGGAAATATATAAGCTAATTATATGTTTGGAAAAAAACCAAACTGATGATGCTTTTGTGAAGTACCAGAAAACATGAAAAATTCTTGCATTATAGGCTGTGCATTCACATTTTCTGCACTCTTCTTGTTTACTTGATCACGCCTCCTTGAAACAAACACCACTAATCTGATGTAGTATCCTCCACCATAGTAAATTAGAAATTTTCTGTGTAAACTAGATGAACAATAGGTTATTATTCCTCAATGTTACTATAACAAATTTCATGAGTAATGCACTAGTAACTGTGAAAGACTACTATGTTCATTTGAACCGTAGCCATATTTATTTTTATGGTCTAGCTGGTTTTGGTAATGATTGTTTTGCATCCCGTAGTAGAGCCAGGATTGACCCCTGAATTATTTGAGCATTATGGTTTTTGCTTCTTTGCACTCTGGCAAAGCAGCAGGGAGCAAAGGATTATCCCCCAGGTCCCAGGAACAGTGCTGCTTTATTTTTCATTCTGCTTTTCCTACTTTGCTGTAGCTCTTTACAGAGTAGGGACAAATTCTCATCTAATTTGCATTAGTGGGCATCAAAAAATATAATAAATGCAGCCAGCATTAGTTTAAAAAAGATAAATAAGCCAATTACAGTGTCTCTGCCCCTGCTGAATACATTGAGAGAAAATGCATATGCCTAGATTTTACTAACGTTGTATGGACCAAAAACTATAAACATATGTACAGGAACATACATTATTTGTTTCTGTTTTCTTTTATACCCTCGGCAAAGCCTGTCCTCTCGCTGCAAACCCACCTGCTCCAGTGTAACTGAGTCTGCAGAAGTGGTGTTGCTGTTGCTACAGTTCGGAGCCGTAAGGCGTCCTCACGGGACTGCGTCTGCTTTACTGAGTGTTACCCTCATCCTTCTCTCAAAGCACCGCCTGAAGGATGAATTTTACCCTTAGACAGTAAAACATAATAATACTGACCAAATCTTTCAGAATTTTCATTTACTTACATGAGCAAAGTATCTGTAAATAAAAGGGTGATCGTAATTTATAATACTGCTCTGTGTGTATGTGTGTGTACATATATATATATCTATACAGGGCACTAATAATTAGAGATCAGCAGCATATTCTCCTAATTTGCTCCTGCAAAGGCACGTTGAAATTTGTTAAGTATTCAAAGTAGCAGTACTCAGGGCTCTGTTTATGGATTCCGTAAGCCAATCAGTAGACAATTAGTTGTAATCTTCTATTCAGTCTGGTATCTCTCTTTCAGCAAAAGGCTCGGCAAGTCTCAAAGATGTAATAAAGCATGCTTAGGGCCACCATGAAGTAGGCTGGCACATACAGTGTGAGGGGATGCCAGATGTATAAACTGCATGGGTACTGATGACAGCATCACAGCTATATATCTCTATGAAATGGTAGCAAATTGTTCACTTTTTTTTGTTTCATGCCTGTGTGTCAAATTTTTCAGCTGAAATACTGATATGCATTGGTTTTGAAGTTGTGACCCAAACATGTACATGGTGAATCTTACTAGATTCACTAATTTAAATATTAATTTAATAATAGATTTGCTAGCAATAATGTCTGTGCTGTAACACAACAAAATGCTAAAGTATATACTTTAAAGTTAAGCATGTGATTAAATGTGGACAGAACAGATTGCTGAATCAGGGCTCAAGTCAGTGACTTGTGAATCAATATTAATCACAACAAAATACTAAACTGTAACAAGCATCTCTGCTTCAGCAGGACTTCATTGTGCTAAGTCAAAGAGCAAACAGATGTGACCCCGGCATATTTATTATATTATTCTGAGGCTAATTAATACTATTCTGTTACATGCTTCCTCCAGTTATATGTCGTTTTTGTGTGCATCTTATTCTGTGCTGACATTTTTGCACAAATACCTTAAACAAAGGCTTATTACATTCTTTCACCCCAGATGCCAGTTGTTGAATCTGTAACCACATTCAGACTTTGTTTTCCATGTTTTTAAATGTCTGATTTCCAGCAAAGAATGCCAAGTGTCTGTTTCCCATTTCCAATTGTTCGAATTCGTTGTTAGGAAGGATGACAAGCGCACAATGCATGTCAGTGAGGAATCCAGCCCTGCGAAATGGACCAGCATTCACACTACTTTCTTTATGATCAAGAATAGACCATGTCGTATCCATGAATTTGAATAGGCCACAGCATGAATTAATTACTTTACTGGTTTTATGCAAGTGAACAGGAGGAAGATCTTCAAACATATTTTCATCAGTAACACAATGTAAAAAAAATTAATTATTGCCTTTATGATCATATAAATAATTTTGATATTCCTCATGGTCTCATTATTTCAGATATGAAAAAATAGGGACAGCAAATATCAGGCCACCTTTGAAATACAGGAGACATTTACTTACATGCCACAAAAATCAGTCAGGTATTTAAAGGAGCACCCTTTCCCGAAGCTGAGGCAAAGGGAAATATCCATACGTATTGAAGCAGCAGTTTATTTTATTTAACACTTTTTTCCCCCCACATTTCCATTGATACAAATTTCCACTTTACGTCACATAACAATAAAGTTTCTGTTCTAGCTCATAGATCCCAGTATGTCCTGTTGGTGTTGTAATGAGATAGTTCAACAAAATGAATTTCCATTACTGCCATGAGATAATATAAAATAATCACAGGAAAATGAAAACGGATTTGAAAACTGCAAGATTCTGTGGTGATATTTTGAACCATCCAAAGTCTCCTAGCATTTGAGTGCATACTATTTTTTCTGTTATCTCAGAACGCTCAACTTTTCATAAGTTTTACTGTAAGCACTCCAAACAGCAAATTAGCTGCAGTTATCTCATGGCTTTTTATGTGTTTGAATAACAAAAACTGATCTCAGGCAGTCTGAAATGCAGTGGGATGTTGCTGTAGTTGCACACAATATTTGTGTAAATAAATGGGCCACTTACTTACCCTTTGGAACCTTGGCTGATATCAAAACAAGATTTTTGGTAGCTTTCTTAATAGTTTTTTGTTAGATTAAGCAATCTGAATAGTGAGCCTCTTTCTTACTCTTTTATCAGGACAGTGCAATTGGGGCAGGTTCAAGCAACTTCATTGTTAATTCTATCTGGTTTGAAGAGTCAGAGTTTAATCCTTGGAAAAACCAAATTGCTGGTATTTACCAGTGACGAGGTAACATCAGTACTGACGTGTCTGAAGATGGGATGACCCATGAGGATAATTAAAATGCTGAAATAGGAACTCATGTCAATGGAGATGGCTTGTTGACTAGTCAGGTGCTCATTCTTTAATATTTTCAGTAGACTAGGCTTGTCAAGCAGGCTGATTATATAGTTCAGCATTGTGTGACTTAACCTTTTGTTCTCAGGAGGTGACATTTCCTTGAAAGCAACATGAAAGGAAGAATTAAAAATAAACAGGCTGAAAACAACCTATTTTCAACTGGATAGCCAAGACAGCAAGAAAAAAAAATATCTCTAAAGCTACATTTATTTTAGCTTGTAGCTAAAAAAACACATACCTAAAAGCTCTGTCGTTCCACATATGCATTTACCAACAACAAAAAAAAATGTTCCCCTGCCCTTCCACCAGTTCCTGTACGTATTTCTCAGATGGCAAATGAGGCTCTAGAAGCATCACAAAAGAACAGTAAAATATTTGTCCAGGTCAGAAAACTAATTAACTCCATGCAGCCCCATTGCCCCTTGCAAGCCTTATAAAACCCCCCAAACATACAGAGCTGAAGAAAAGGGTAATTGTTTCTTTTTAGGGGAGTACATAGCATGCTGTTCTGGGATGTAGCTGGCACAGGTCCATATACTCCTCTGATTAATTCCAAATGAGGTGTCTGCCTTTGATCTTCCTAGTTCTTGGGAGAGTGCTATAACCTTATCTGGTACTCTAACACTGGGGACATTTTGCTAGGTTCAGTGAAAGTAATTCTGTATTGTACAAAATACTTAAATGAGTGTTAGCAAAGAGGCAGGAGCTTGGCTCTTTTTTTGGCAAGTCCTCTGACTGCTAAATTATAGAGCTCTTTGTGATCTAAGTAACATTCTGCTAATTGTGCAAAATTGAGAAAAGCTTCATCAGAGAAGATGGATGATATCTCACAATAACTGATTGTGGCAGCCTGTTAAAAGATAAGTCTAGCATCTCTATTTGGCAGATGTTTGACTTGCAGCTTTTTCTCACATCTTGTAGATAAGTTGTGCATCTGTTCCCTGTTTCTCAAGAGGTGAGGCAGCGCTGTCATCTCCAGTGCTCAGTTTTAAGACTATCCCCAAGAGCATATCAGGTCTCTGGTGACTGCCAGCATTGTAACACTCTTGAGGATTCCTCAGGCTCCCCCTGGCTCCTTCCACAGTACTGGAGGAGCTTCAATTGCAGAGGAATAGGCACCTTTGTGCATGTTTTACATCTATCTTTTCACCCTAATAGGCATCAAAAATACCCTTTCTATGTATGCATCTTTGCATCATCTAGTGGTATGTAGACCCTAAGCTGATTAAAAATTACAGCACCCTATGAAAGCTACGTAGTTTTTAAGAGTGTGGTAGCATCAGCTCACAGGTTAAAACTGTCCTGCTGCTCTTCCCACTTTGTATTCCCAAAGACTGACTGCACAAATTATGCAGTCTCCTTCCTCAGAATTCATCCCCAGAAGCATAACTGTTTCAACTGGAACTGAAAAAATGATAACCTGCTTACTGAGACCTATCCTTGTTTTATCCCACCTTCAGCAAAATCTCCCCAAATGACTGGGGCTCGCAATAAGCTATCACATTGTTCAATATTGAATGAAACGTGGGTAATAAAGACAAATTTCTATCTTAAACAGAAAGCTATTATTTCCATAAGAATGCCTGCCCGTTGGGGAAGGAGGTGTGGGTAGTTGCTTTGTGTTCAGAAATCTATATCCCCCTGTGCTATCAAACATTGCCAAGGGCACGAACAAGGCACAGGCGTCCTCCTCTGTTTGTTCTCTTTGCATGAAAGATTTGTGTAACCTAAATCTATGAAATAAGTATTCCTAAAAATAACCCTTCCTTCTCTGTTTTTCCGCTGTCACTCGCAGTTGTCCATCAGGAGTGAAATGTCCCAGTTCTGTGTAGGCATGAATTCTGTAGCGTGCTGCTACTTCAGTTTGTGTGTTGGGCCAAGGGGTGACAAAATGGACTTGACTCACGTGTAATGACAAAGCAGTCTTTGGAAAAAATATGCCTGGTTCCCAGTTTCCAAGGCATCTTTCACATGTCCAGGGGAAATGGCTAGATGAAATTGCAGACATCTAATGCATCTTTGCGGCTGTCCCATCGAGGATGGAGAGTGCTACTTAGGTCTAGAGTCTCAAATTCTCCAAAGTGACAAAAGTATAAAAGCTGCCTTTGAGTGTAATACCAGAGAGTTTTAACAGATTCAGTTTTTCCGCACTGATATAGGTGACTTCTATTTCTTAGCTATTAATAAACTTGAAATTGGATATAGCAAATAGCCTTTAAAAGCAATCATATCCGATAGTAAAACTACTAATAAAATATAAAGTATTAGGTGGCCTCCTCGCTAGTTCAAGTCACCACTTCTAATACACGAGTTATTCTTTGACTGACAGTGAGAAAAGTCTGTGATATCTGGTCCACAACTGTAGGTAAACAGTTAAGATGTTTCTTTTTTTTGTTTGTTTGTTTGGTGGTAACTTTTATACTTAAAACTTCCTCTCTCTCCTTACTCTTAATTTTTGAACTGAATTTCTTTGTGTGTCTGTGACTCCCACACAGTAGAATAACGCAGACCATTGGGAGAGTTTTGTTGCCAAGTCCTAGTACAAAACCATAAACTTTAATTTTTAATGAGGATTAGTTTCTTTCTAACAAAGACGCAGGGAAGGACTGTTACTCTGTTTTACATGTTTAATGGATCTGTTTCTGCAGTGCAAATATGGGTATTGAAATCTTTTAAGATCCCTGTGGTTCACATATAAATCTTAAATGGAATTCCAGAGCAGCAGGGAGAAATAACACTCGGGATTCCCTGGTATTTACTTTGTATATATTATTATTATCTGAACAATACGTGCTTTTGAATTGCATAATTTATTGACATTGTGCATTAAAAAAAAGGTTTTTTGTGACAAGCCACAATAAAAACATATTCCACAGCGCTCTCCCAGACTAAAGCTGAGGGGCCAAGCCATGGCTAGCTTTGTTCAGCAGTGTGTGGGTGAGATGGAAGCAAGGAGACATCTCACCTCTCCTCCAACAAAACCTTTGAGGGGTCAAGTACTGCCCAGTGAGGCACCAAGGGCACGGTGCAGGTTGGTGCCAGCAGGTCTAGCCCTCTCTCCAATGTCCAGGCACCTCCACTTCTCCAGCACTGGGTTTGGTGGTGTCACTGGAGGCTGTTCCCGAGGCAGGAGGACTTTTTTCCTCCATGTAGGTGTGCTGAATACCCGTCTGCCGGGCAGGGATTCATCCGTGAGCCCTGTGGAAAGAGCAGCTTGGCATGTAGGATCCAAGATGACCCGTGAGGAGGACTGTGACTTCTACTTGGGAGAAATAACCGAGGAGACGAGGAATCTCTGTGGCAGGGATGGCAGGAGCGGTATCTGCAGTGCATGTGCGTGCATGCTGACAGTCTGTCAGCCAACTCCGGCAAGTGATGAGTGCGGGGAGGTAGCCAGGACCTATCTGCTAGAGGGCTTAGAATTCCCTGCCCTGAAAACATTCTCTGGGATCTGCTGTAGGCTGTCTCTATAGCCACTTTTATCTGCACAAACCATGCTGCCATTGCGGTGTGGACCCTCAGGGTACCGCAGTAACAAGAATAATGCCAGGGCATCCTTCTCCCCAGGAGGACTCCTTTCTTGTGTTTATCTGTCCCGCTGCAGTACCGGCATCTCCAACTAGGAGACCTCACAGTCTAGGCATTGCGAGGTACATGCATACTTTGTATCTAAGTAAATTAATGCAGGAAAAAAAGGAACTGTTATCTTATTTCATATTTTCAAGAATGAAAATGAAGATGTTTGTTCTGCTCCAATATATGTAGCAAGCTCCAGAATTTTTATGTGATCAAAACACAATCAGATGCTTAAAGATAAATAAATCATAACAACTCAGTCAAAATTTTTTTTTTGTGAGCCATTTCTTGTGCCGAATCACTCTCCATGGTTTACTCTGAATTTCATTAAACAATTGCAGCCCTACGGTGACTTCTTTGTAACTTCTGAGGGAATAGCTGTCTTGCTGACTCCTAAAGCTGCTATGCTTCTATAAGGCTCTTGGGGTTTGCAGGTGGCTGTGAATGTGCTCATTATTCAAATTTAAGATTCATTAATAGAAATAGAAATGTCTGTTACAAATACATTTGAGGGAGGACAGAGGGACCGGTTTATAACATGAAAAGCTGGTGCATTTTCATGTTATATCTCAGCGTGATATTTGACTATGTTAGTACATTAAATCTAATATATTAGAATTATGTGTGACAGGGCAGGGACTCAGAGTCATCACCCTTGGGTCCCTTGGGTGCATTTCACCCAGCCCTACGGACTTGCTATGTCCAGATATCTTAAGTGATCCCTTCCTTGATCCTCACAGATGCACAGCTGAGGGGAGTAGCCCAGGGGCTGGGTGAACTCTGCGCTTGCTGTAGGATGTGCAGGAGCTGGGCTACAGACAAGCAGCAAGCTCCCGAGACAGCTCGTCTGGTCAGCAGACTGGTCTCTCTGTCCCCACAGAAGGGAATATTCAACCACTATTATCCACTACTTCCTTTTTGTGACCTGTGGGCCAGGCTCAGTCACCTTCCAGCCCCTGGAAATCACTAGCTGCTACACTTCGTCACTGGGGGGGTCTTTGTCAGCTCCGCTTTCAAGGATTGCGTCTGGCCAGTCCTCCTTCAGGCCAACATGAGGCTTGGGCTCTTGCCCCTGCAGCGTCTCTGTGGAGAATTGTGACCAACCTTTGAAGTATTAGTGGTCTGCTACAGTTATTTCTGGCACGTGATCCACAGGATCCACACCAGAGAGAGGATATCTCACATCTAGGTATTGCCATTAGGTAGGAGATGCTACTGCTGCTCGTGGTGGTAAAGGGCAGAAAAAATGTGTATGGTTTATGGTTTACACCAAAACATGTTTCTTATGTCCAATTGCAAGAGCAAGTGAATTTGTTTATGTTGGTTGCTTTATGTATAGTGCGATGACTGCACATCTCATGACTTAGAATCATAGAATCACAGAATCCTAGGGTTGGAAGGGACCTCAGTAGATCATCTAGTCCAACCCCCCTGCCAGAGCAGGGCCACCTTAGAGCAGGTTACACAGGAACGCGTCCAGGCGGGTTTTGAATGTCTCCAGAGACGGAGACTCCACCACCTCCCTGGGCAGCTTGTTCCAGTGCTCTGCCACCCTCAAGGTAAAGAAGTTCCTCCTCAGGTTTAGGTGGAACTTCCTATGCTCAAGTTTGTGCCCGTTACCCCTTGTCCTATCACTGGGCACCACTGAAAAGAGCCTGGCCCCATCCTCCTGACACCCACCCTTCAAGTATTTATAAGTGTTAATTAGGTCCCCCCTCAGATGCCTCTTTTCCAGGCTAAAGAGACCTAATTCCCTTAGTCTATCTTTATAGGAGAGGTGTTCCAGTCCCTTAATCATCTTAGTAGCCCTATGCTGCACCTCCTCCAGCAATTCCTTGTCCCTCTTGAGCTGGGGAGCCCAGAACTGGACACAGNCTGAAGGAAAGCGGAAAATACAATCGGTTTTGTCCTGAAGTTTATCCTCCTATTCATTTGCTTTTGGAAAAAGAAATTACAGCATCAACTGAAAAGTCCTGGTCTCCTCCTCCCAGCAGTGTTATCCTGGGAAGGGCAGCAGCAGCATCTCTCAGACTCAGAGCACTTTGAGACCATCATCGTCTCTCAGATCCAGAGAACTCTGACATTGCTTGTTCCAGATTTTTGAAGGCTAGTTTTGGACAATGGTGCAGTGATGCAATTACTTGAACAACAAACAGATTTGTTCCCAATAGATCCGTATTTTTCATGCTGGGTTTAGTCTGAGGCATCTTCAGTAATTTGTGGATTCTCTTGTAGGTGCAGTCAATTACGGTAATTGGGCCTGGAGGTCACAAATATATGGATCACTGTAGTAAAGGCTTGTTCTGTCTGTAAGGAGTGTACTCTTCTGAAAAGTGAAAGATATAAAGGAATTTTTGTTGTTGCTGTTTTATTTTTCTCAAAGAGTCTAAATACTGAAGAGGAAGGCAGAGAGAAATAGGTTTTGTGGCTGTTGCTAGTTCCACCACTTATTTTCCTATGCTATTAAATAGGGAAAAGACTGGTTTTAGGTATTATTTTGGATCACTTCAGAGCTAGATGTGCAGCTAACTTTCAGACTATATTGCGTTTTTTTTTTCCTCACAGGCTTGCCTAGTTCCTCTATTTAGTCTGCCTATTATATTCTTATGAAAGCTATGTGGAAGAATTATACTTTAGATGACAACTTTTAAAAGATTCATGTATATAAGTACTTGTTAATTGTAGGACAATTGTAATAAGCTCATGCTAATGCAGATTCATACTAACATGAATCTGAAATGTGTCATAATGATAATCAGGTTTTCGTTCCTGGGCCATCAAAAAAGTGGTCAGACCGGTGTTTCAGCCTAACTTGGAATGGTGACTTGGATAAAAGGAGTAATGAAGCCAGACAGTACATGGAGCTGAGCTGTGCTATCTGGGGTCCCTGTGACACCAAACCTTTTCTTCTAGGGTTGGTTCCCTTTATTTAGTTTTGATTCAGATATACAAAATAGATTATGCAGTCAGTGAGTTCCTCATTACTTAAATGTCTGTCACTTTTAGTTGAAAATTCTGGTAAAGAAGCGTTGCTTCTGTTGTTGGTGTCAATACTTCCTTTAATCGTGGAAGGGGTTTTAGAAAATTTCCATTTTTTGAGATGGAATGCAATTTGAAAGAATACATACTAGTATGGGTGTTGTAATGTTTTCAGAATATTTCTGAGATTTATCTTCCTTAACCCAACTTTTCCTTTTATTCAGAAAAAAAGGAGACAATATACATATTTAAATGTGGTTTGATATGATATGATAAATACATTGAAACAATATCAAAGATTTGAAGGGGGGTGGGGATGGTACTAGGCTGGCTGGTGAGACCTCAGGGGGTGCGGAGGGTACTGGGCTTGCCAATGAGGTACCAGAGTGTAGTCACTCGGCACCTGTGGCAAAGTCTGCCAGTAATCCTGAGAGCTAGAAGGCCCACCACAGCTCGACGGTCCAAACTAGGCGAACGATTCCTGCTCTGAAATGCTTATACACCAATGCACGCAGCATGGGGAATAAGCAAGAGGAGCTGGAGATCTGTGCACGATCGCAGGGCCACGATCTCATTGCAATTACTGAGACGTGGTGGGACAGCTCACATGACTGGAATGCCGTCATGGAAGGCTATGTCCTTTTCAGGAAAGACCGGCCAACGAGACGTGGTGGGGGAGTTGCACTCTATGTGCGAGAGCAGCTGGAATGCATCCAGCTCTCACTAGGGGCGGATGAAGAGAGGGTAGAAAGC
>VXBO01014992.1:74652-95468 GCA_013400135.1 Rhinoptilus africanus
AGGAAGTTCCACCTAAACATGAGGAGGAACTTCTTTACCCTGAGGGTGGCAGAGCCCTGGAACAAGCTGCCCAGGGAGGGGGTGGAGTCTCCGTCTCTGGAGACATTCAAAACCCGCCTGGACGCGTTCCTGTGTAACCTGCTTTAAGGTGGCCCTGCTCTGGCAGGGGGTTGGACTAGATGATCTACTACGGTCCCTTCCAACCCTATGATTCTATGATTCTATGATATACGGTAAATACAATTTATCTTTTTTCAGTGTAACTTGTCCTTTCAGCAAAATCTTCATGTTTTATTTATGGTATTCTTATCTAATTGGGAATGGTGGACTAAGGTAGAGGATGATAAGAGGAAAATACTTTTACTAAAACCCCCACGAAGCAGCTGAATCATTAGCTAGTTCTGTTTTGACACTGAATTAGAATGAAGGTTCACCGGTGTGTATGTGAAATTGGATACTGGACAAGAGAAACCTAGTAAAACTTCGGAGAAACATTAATTGGACAAGTCTGGGCCGTCTCATCAGAATACAATGAAATAAACTGACAGGCCAAGGCTTCTCCCTCGAAGCACCGTGGGTGGGAGACGCTCCGGCACAGGCTGCCTTTGCAGCTCATCGGCAGCTACGGCGAAAGGTTCTTTCCTTGGCAGGGCAGAGGAGCTGACAGCTAGTGGGGAATGATTGAAAGGCCTTGCAAAAGCTCTACTATTTTCGGCAGTACCGGATAAACAAAAAAGATGGAATCTTAGTATTTTCTGCTTGCGCGAGGTTCGCTGTTCCCAGCAGGGTCTGGGTTGCTGTGGCAGGGAACGCCCGCGGGTTTGGGTAACCCCGGGAGGGCAGGTCCCTCTGGTCCTGCTGCTCTCTTCCTCTGCAGCCACCTACTTCAAGGACTGATTTTACCAGGAACTTGGAAGCGTTGCTGATGCCGGTGTGGGTTGTGTCAATAACAGCTTCAAGAGAGACACAGAAGAGACCCACTCGTAATCTTAGCTTGTTTTTAAGTTCTTACAGGAACTGAAACGATAAGAGATATTTGTTGATGCGCTCCGTAGATACCCCTTAAAAAGCATAACCAAATATAAATATGCTTGTGAGAGTGGATGGAAGTTCAGATTTAGCTTCTTGTAGGTTGGACCAACTGCGTATTGTGAGGGAGCTGAAGGCAATAGCTGGGTGCAGCATTTCAGCCGCACGAGCCTGCCTGCGCTGAAAGAAGCAGCATGGTAACGCTGTAATGATAAACCTTGGATTTCGTGATGGTTCATATCACCCAACAGCTTGTGAATGGGAAACCTTGGCTATTTTTCACGCCCTGTCTGAAGGCAGACACCTTACAGCCCCGTTAGAGAGTTGGCTGCTGGGAACAGCCAAATCCCGAATGTGCTTCCTTTCTGCGTAAGAAGCAGCAGGGAATAGGTTCCAGAGCGATAGGACCTTCTTTTAACAGTGTCACTGGGGCAGACACATCTAAAATTCTCAAACATAAAGTCCAAAATAGAAGGAAACAATAATGAAAAGGAAACCCAAAATATAATATGCCCCTGTAATAACAGGAGGCAACAAAAGACATTCAGGGAAGTGCAATTGCAGGATTTCCAGTGTTTTTAAGATCTAGTTGTTACAAACATTATCTCAAAACATCTCTGTAGTAGCTGACGAAGTATCTTCCCTGAAACAAAAGCCCTGAGACAAATATAAAGAAAATCAAATAAAGCAACAAAATGAATATGATCCTTAGAGTGAAAACAATTAAAATTCCTTCCATGAGATTTGTGCGGTCGGTGGGAAAGCAGGAATGCTTAGAATGGAGCAGTGCAGATAGCAAGGGCTAGGAGGTGCCCACCTTTTCAAAAGAAGTGTCACAACATTTGAAAGACAAAAAAGATGGGAACTCACTCACTGGATCACACCGAAACCTCTAACCTCACTTCTCCCCGGTACAGCGCTGCTTCCGCAGAAGGTGCAGGGCGCGCTTGACGGGATGAGCCTGCCCAAGGACTATGGCTTTGGAACCATCGGTGCAGGAGTGAAGCTCAAATTCCAGAATGTTTTGTCTAAAATTTTATAAATCGATGTGTATTGGCCCACTATGTGTTCGATGCATTTTCTTATGAATATTACCACATTCTTGCAATCAAAATGTTTCACGTGCTGGTTGTCATAGTTTTCTGGGGGAGGGGGGTTAGGAGGACTGGGGGCTGTCCTTGGAAGTGGTTGAACACGAGCACAAGGGCCTGTGAGGTAGTTGTTGCCAAAAGGTGTATTCTACTTTGCAGTCTTCGGGATCACAGGATTTCTAGGATGTGAAAAGCAGAGACAAATACCATATCTCAGCTTGGGACCTGAAATTCAAGTTGAGGTTCCTTCCTTCTGGCAAGTTATAAACCACAGCATAAATCCTTCTTAACTTCTGCCTTGAATTTCGCCTATAGAGCACCCAGGCTCCTGAGTTGGGTGTTCTGTAATTTTGGAGACGTGAGACACTCATTTTCAGTTGACTTACTTTTCAGCAGAGAAAAAGGTATAGGGAGAAGGGAAAATAGTATCCAGCTCACTTTCCTGTGGCCATCTTAGCAGTTCAATTGTAAGTGCAGTAGAAAGCAAAACTCTTTATCATTCAGTACCACAGAGAGGCCCCAAAATCTTCGTGCAGCAGATCCTTTTAAGTGAGTAGATATCCATTTCACAGAGACATTTTCCATACTGAAATTATTTTGCTTCACATGTTTCCGCTTCTCTGTAAGTTCTTCTTTTTTTTTTAATTGTGTTAGAGGTTAGTACTTTCCAAACTTAAAATGATTTTGTAGGAATTAAGTCTAGTCCTTACTAAACCACTCTAAAAATGGCAGGCTGAAAACTCAGAGGACTTGGATGTTTTATTTTTACAAAATGAAGGAAAGTTTCCAAGCAGACGTATAAAAGTATGAGCTTTACTAAATTGTAAGCTGCTATGGAAGTACTCTGTGCTGCTCTGAGAGGCTTTCTGCATTCCTGTATTACATCTAGCTACAGCTAAGAAGTTGAATACTTGTTATGGCAGCTATATATTTAAATATCTCTAAGCACAGCAAGCGCTAGCGAAAACAAATGTAAGTAGGTCCTAATCAATGTCCACCAACATTGATTAGAATTTTTCACTGAATTTGAAGAAGCTTCCGGCTCGGCACTGTGGGAAAAGGCTACATTCCAGCTACATGGGACTGCCTAACTGTATACTGTGGGCCAGAGCTAATTTGGCTACTGCACCTTGATGTAAGGACATACCACCTGCTGTATTATTTATTAGGTTTCTGCATCTATGCGTCCAGTTTTAATTTAGTATTGCAATGCCTTAGCTCCCAGCTGAGAGCTTATAAAACAACTGAAGGTTAAATCATCAGTTTAATATAATTGAAACCTGTTTCTCTTTTGCTGAGGAAAAAGAGGTATGTCCTAAAACAATATTCTGTTCTCTCTGTGGTTTCTTCCCTACACATGAATCCCTCTAGTTGTTCCCATGTTTTGATTTCTACAGCAGGAATCACTCCAAAGCTGACTTGGGTGAAGATTCTCACTCAAATTGCCTGTGTAGGTAAAGTTGCAAACCACACACAAAAAAATTAAC
Organism: Rhinoptilus africanus; assembly: GCA_013400135.1. NCBI lineage: Eukaryota > Metazoa > Chordata > Aves > Charadriiformes > Glareolidae > Rhinoptilus > Rhinoptilus africanus. The sequence continues at coordinate 78,260 of VXBO01014992.1, forward strand.
GTAGGGATTTTCTGTGAAATTAAAAAAAACCCAAATTCTGAGCCATAAGGCATTTCAAGGAATAAACTGGGGATTACAGCATGCAAATGAATGAAAGGAAAGCAGCAGGGAAAAGGAGCGACAAGTAGAGGGAAAGGTGACGGTTTTGCTGAGGAATTCTCCTGTTATTTTCCCTAGGGAGGAGAGAAACGGAGTGGGGAGAAAGTGGGAGGAGAGCAGTGTGAAGAGGCTCTTGGATACCATGGAGATGGGTGCAGTGTAAAAATCTGTATGCTGTAGATAAGTAAGTGGGAGGTTGATATCAAACTCCTACCAGCCAGAAACTGGCTTTGTGCAGGGTAAACACGTTACAGGGCTGGGGAGAAGGAAGCATTGTTCCAGCCTCTGCCATGCTGTTTGCCCACTTAACACTTAAGAGAGCGAAGGGAAGAGACAAATGTTTTTCCACCTTGTGCTTTTCAGTATCACTATCCTCTTATCTATATCCAGTCTACGAGGAAGGAAAAATTATATTCTAGAGCTTTTTTTTTTTTTTCCCATTGAAATTGTCTTGCTACTCCAGACCTGCTTTTTCTGTCTCTTAATTTCAGTCTTAATTTGATTAACTGGGTGCTCATAATAAATTCATAATGCTTCTCCACAGTTCGTGAATGTGGGGAAGAAAATGCGACAGATTCACTAGGAGCTAAATGTTACTTTATGTCTGAGTAAGATAGTGTTTTTTTAAAAATTCAGCCTTTGTGTTACACTGCTTTGAAAGACCGTCTCTGTTCATTTTAGGATTTCTTTGTTCTCTGCTTCTAATTTTTATGCTTTTGATGCCTGTAAGACTGTGCTGTTATTTATATCCATGGCCACAAAGAAAATGCTATCGTTTGTATGTATGACGTTGTACTCCTAAGAATTATTGGATTTTTTTTTATTTTAAAATTTAAGAAACACTGTAGAATGACGAGTGTGGTTTTCAGAAGGTTGTTATTCCTGCTATTGATTCTTCTTAAAATATAAGCTGCCTTCTGCCTGTGAATCAGGGTGAGGCAAGCTGATACTTCGGTTCAGGTCCTACTTTGTTCCCTGAAATAGTCCTCCCTGAAGCAAACCGACTAGTTTTGAGACTACTTCAAGGGAGAAGGATTTCTACTTAAGGAAGCGTCCTGGCCAAAACCACGACAGGAAGACATTTACTTATTGAAAGGTTTTGTGTAGGCCAAAAGAGATGGGAAAGGATGGTGCGTGGCTGGTATAGCTGAGCACGCAGAGGTTTGGAAGTAGGAGATGCCCGCGTAGGTACCCCAGTGTGGTCTGTCTGCTGGGGAGGGTGTTCCTGTAGGCAGGGAGTCAGGGCGAGTACCTCAGCCTCCGGGTGGTGGGAGCTGCCTAAATGGGGTTGGAACAGAGTTGAAGTAAAAGACCAGCGCACATCTTGGAAGCAGGTGGCTGTGAATCTAATGAAATTTTCCTCTCTTCCCTCAAATTTTGTGGCCTTTCAAGAGCGCCCATGGGTGACCCATGAGGTCCTGTGCCATGTCTAGGGAAGGGAGCGCTGGTCTGGCAGCCTCCCGAAGCACCGGCAGTTACAGACCGACACCAGGCACAAGTCCCTGTGTGTGCGTGTGTGAAAGAATAAAACAGAAGGAATCTGAGAAAAAGAAGCTACTTAGCATGTCAAATACATTCACAAGATGTGTGGACAGTAATGCGATAAAACCCCAGATGTGACCATAAATTCTATTTGCAACAAAGCGGTTCCTTGGTAAGCTGTTGGGGGGATCCAGGAGACATATCTCTGGGGATCTGACTCGATTACCCTGTGCCTGACAGCCGCTGCTTAAACCCAGTTTATTGTCCCTTGTACACACAAGCTTAACTTTAGGATTATGCCAGAATAAGTGATTTTTTTTGGTAACAGGTTATATTTAAATGTTTTGCCTTCAGTAGAGTTTAGAGGAGTTGAGTGGGGAACTGTTCTTAGCCCTGACAGTTCTCACTGCTGCTTTTGGTCCAGGGCTGCCTTCTGACCACAGACTGACTTTTCAGCTTATAATGGCAATAAAAGCAAAATTTTGCAACCTCCCTGCCTCTGCATGTGTGCATTCAGGAAGAAGCAAGTTTCTTAAGACTTTAATTTGTTAGGCTGGAGGACACACAAGCCGAGGTGTTCATCCCCCTGGGGTTTTAGGGGAGCATATATTGGAAAAGTCCCGCAGGGAGGGACAGGGATGTTCAGTGCAGCTGCAGGGGCAGTTTGTGTCTGACTCTTAGCCGTCTCATCCCCAGCTGTTAACCTTGGCCAAACAGCAAGAACAGTCTTTGTGCAGAATGAAAATGGCCCTAGTCCCTGAAGTATTTTCCTTCCTGAATTTCTGGAACTGAATGCAAGCTGTGGTGGTGCTTAGGGTCTTCTAGAAGCCTACCATTTCCTGACAGTGGTTATACTGGCCTTCTATCTGCAGAAACTAACTGGGTTTTTTAAAAGATTTTCAGACTTTAAAGAGTGCACGTTGACCTCCAAGAGAAAATCTAAAGATGCCATCTCAGAGCATGATTTTTAATTGGCTTTTTCTCCGAAAGAGCAAAGGAAAAGCCATTAAACTTTATAGTTTTACAGATGCTGATAGGATTGTAGAGGGTGTAAATTACAGATTTAAAAGTCAGATTAAAAATAAGGTCTTGGGTTTTTCAAGTACAGGTTGCTGCTGATAGGAGCACCAAAGCTACCTCCTGTTTTGTCTGCACCAAAACAGTGACTTCAATGCGTAAATCTATAGGGAAGGTTGAGCCCTTGCCTGTAGGAAAGGGCCGGTGGTGGTGGGAGGCTTCTGCAGCATTTCTCACTCGCTGCCAGTGGCATCTCAGCATTTTGGATGTGGTGAGGCACAAAGTTGGGATCTTCTCTGTCCTCATTCCCTTGAGTTTCCTACTTGAGCTTCTGAGGGTTTTTGTTGTCTGCTGGAACTGGGTGTGTGGGGAGGGAAATGCTGTGCTTTGGAATTCGGTCCTGAGCAATTTATGAAAAGCTAGATCTCATAACTCCAGGGCCACGTGTACAAAAAATGGAACAGGAGCGTCATTGACTGTTCACATACTGTCTTTCTAAGTTGAGCATGCTTCATTATGGTCTTAGGTTCTTCTATTCAGCTTTTTAATATTGTAGTCTATGGGAGAGGGTGATACTAACTTTACAGGCAGATAGTAAAGCAGCTAATTTTATAAGATTCTTCTCCATGTGCTGTTCCTAATGAGCGAGGTTCACATTTGCATTGCATGATAGCTAATTTGTATGCAGTATGAGAGCACAGAGCTTGATCAGGTATGCACTCCAGCAATCATTGGCTCTCCTTCATATGATGCTAAAATATATATCTACATTAACGTTTCTTTCTTTGTTGCAACAGGTTCTGCCTGGCATACTGCAGAAGCATTGCTGTATTTTACCTGACAGGAACACAGGTAAACTTTTTTCAAATGAGTTAATATTGTAATATGATTTGGAGAAATGCAAACACACATGAGAAAATATAGTGAAGTCTTGTTTGCTACTTACCATCATTGACATTTTCTTCTAGCGACTGGCAATTTCAGTACTTTGTTTAAATAATCTGCTGTCATGTGAAGATTTTGTGTGTTGTGTTAGCTTTCTGCAGCTAATGCTATTGTGGAGACAGGTCTCTACAATATCGTATCAAGTCTTGCTTATAAAGGTATTTGTATGAACTTCTGAAGCGTCTCTTGTTAATTATAAAGTTAGAATTTTGGCAAGAAAAGGGGCTTAATACCGGAGTCTACAGTTTGGCTGTCTTGATGCGCAAAGGTGCTAAGCGGCAAGTCTTATATGTGGTTCTGACTGCAGATAAATTCTTGCTTTATGCTTATTTGTCAGAGACTAGAGGAATAGACTAAAGGAGTACACAGAAGGTGTATCACTAATGATGTCTTGCTATTGTGCAGGAGGACGCTTAAAGCACTGTGTTTGTGACCAGAACAAATAAATTGATGAGGACGATAACATGAATAAGAAGGAAGTGATGATTTAATTTTATGTTCTTTTATTACAGGAAAACCAATTTTTTCTAAGATAAGTTTTAAAATCCTTTCTATAATTTTATAAATTGGGTGACAGAGACTGCATATGTAATTGTGGGTTTGATTTAGCTGTCTAATTTCAGAGAAGTAGAAGGAAAAATACATCTTATTTTTGATATCTGGTTAATAGAACATATGTGAATGCTTGCAGCTCTTCAGGCTTCATTCTCCCTTCTGCCATTAGCTACCACTAAAATAAACCAGTTTGTTCTTTGGTTTGCTCTTACTTGTATTGCAGGCACAGTTTGCACTAAGGGTAATTGCATAGAGAACTTGACAACTGTGTTGAACTGCGATGTGACTTGTGGTTACCTGCAACTGTTCAAATGAAAGTTAAAATCTCATTTTCATTTTCATCTGTGAACACGGGAGCTGTACATTATACTAAGATAGTTAATAACACACCTCTTCTATCAAGAATTTGAAAGTTTATAATAAGCAAACAGATTGTAGGAAGGCATTGGCCTTCATAGTTACTTCAAGTTTTTCTGAAAACTGGGCTAAGGAAACACTGTATAATGACCATAGCCCAGTCTGTGTGCTCCTCTGCTAATATCCCATGCAGATTATCTTTTTTAAAATTTTATTTCTAGTATAAGGATTTGATCCAGATTCTTTTGATGGCCAAACTCCTCTTGACTTGTGCAGAAGTGTATCAAGTAGATACCAAAGTCAGTGTTACCTGAAGTGATGGCTTGGAGTTGGGCAGTAAGACTGACCATTTAGCTAGAGAGGGTAAAATATGCCTTTATAATCAATATTAAGAAAGCTGTTTGTCAAAAATACCAGTCACCTTCAGAAGTGCTTTCCTCTGGACATAAGAGAAAGGAGGAACCTACTAGTGTAAACTTTGGGTTTGCAAATTTTGAACTAAGCTCTTTGAAGAGGAATGCTATCAGGTTTTGGTATGTAACAACTGCTGTACAACTTGAGCACGCGTAGCTATGAAAATAACTGTAAATTCTATTGCTTCTGTGTGATGGCTACAGTAAATGTTTTTATGCCTGCTAATTATATAGTTGGGAGTTTCCAGCAGGTGCAAAGTAAATGATGTCTGTGTTCCATTTTCCCTGTTTCTGCCATTTATGGTGTTTAAATAGTTGGCAGAGAGGAGGAGAAGAAGAGTTCAAACTGGACACGGGGGATTTTTCAGCTCCTTTCTGAAGGAAAAGAATAACTCGATTTTTGAACTTAATACATTGAGCCTGCTGGAGATAGGTGATCCATTTTCTTGTTTGGTTAAGTCTGAATCAACTAGTCCAAACTAAGAAGACATTAATTAAAGTTGTGTAAATGTGGAATGTGGTGTTTGCATTCAAATGTATACTTCATATATAATCTTATCCAGCCCTATTCTCATTAAGTGAGCCCAGAGAAATGGCCGGATTATGAGCTTTAGGTCTATGTCTGTGTTCATCTGCTGACATTTGGAGGAATTTACCAATGTGCACTTAGGAGTTGTTCCCAATAAAAATGAGAGGGATAAATAGAGATGGACAGAGGGGGAGGGAAGGGAGAAGAAGGAGGGAAAGAAGCATAAAATGAGACCTCCAAAACCATTAGGGAAGAACACAGGTGCTGTAGGGAGGGGGGAAAGGGAGAGACACAGTAGTAGTTTCCCCACTTGTTTATATCCATTCAGCAGTTCAGGAGTGGCCAGCTTGGGGGTCTTGGGCTCCTTGTTCAAGAGGGCCCCCATGACCAGCCTCTTAGATGCTGTTAGCACAGGGGCATCAGCCCAGAGAAAGAAACGAGCCCTTGGGAAGCATGGAGCAGGTGCTGCCGGGCCATCCTCCCATCTGTCTGCTCTTCAGACCTGACCTAACCTTGATTCTTGGGGAATATATGTAATTAGCCTTAAAAGTAGTATGGCCCTGGATTGCCCATACCCTGGAAAATTGCACATCCCAGTGTTCCTTCCTACAATCCATACAAGTTTGAAATGGCAACGCTTTGTCAATATTGATATGCTGTATTTGTAAACTGGAGAAGAGCTATGCGGAAAGAAGGGTGGACGGGAGCACCAGTCGCCTTCCCCTTGTGAAGCTGTGTTAATACTTCTACCATGAACTTTTATTTTCAGTTCTTGTAACTTGGCTATAATAACATCTCCTGCAGAGCCTTTCAAAAGGGAGGATAAAAAAAGTAATTCAGCTGTTCCACAGCAATGCAGTTTGGAAGAAGACATGTATTTAACAAGATCAGGCTTTTCAGAGGTTAAAGAATGATTCATTTTTCAAACATGTAAAACTTTTACAAAATCTCAATCTCTAAACAAAACACTGAATGCTGCGAGTTGGTTCCTTGCATGAAGTTTTTCTAATAGACAGTGATGTTTCCTTTCTTAAATGTTATTTGTGGCTTTCCATTAGTCATAAATATATTTTAATTACTAAATTAAAAGTTTACGTATCAGGCACTGGCATAATGTATGTTCATTATCATGTTAGCTGGTATCCAGAACCTGTATTTGTCACATACCATGTGCCTCAGGAAGCAAAAGATCACAGACCAGACACCTTTATTCCTCACTTCCTTCTTACATGCTACAAGCATACTCTTAAGAGCTGTATTGATGTCCTTTCTCAGTTTCTTTCCATCTCCTCTAACTTAACCAGCCAGCAACAACTGGGATGCATTAGCAGTTATAAAGTTAATTGGAAGAAAAGCAGTTACATGCTCTGTACAGGCGTTACTAACAAGATCGTAAGGGGAAACAGTGTGAAGATACTAATGACCTGGTGTGGAGCAGCTCGCTTATTTTTTTGAATTGTAACCCTCCCTCTTTCCAGCTCCAGCTGGGAGAAATAACCCACCCCTTTTGATGGACACCCACCACCCTCTGTGTACACATGCAGCCAGCTCTTATTCTCTTTATAAATCTTTCCCAGCAATGATCCATCCCCTGCCAACGGGAACTCTTCAGCCAAGTCAGAAGTCCCACCTCATCACTTCTGTAAATGTTAGGCATATGCCAAGGCTGTCCTTCCCCCCTCCCTTACCATGGGTCTTAGTTATGATAATGGTTTGGAGAGTTTTTCACACTGTATGAGCAATACACTTGATTTCTACCCTCAAAATGAAGATAGCCATTAAATACAATGTGGTTAAAAAAAAATAAATAAAAAAAATAAATTTGAGAGGTAAGAATGAGCTTTGAAACAGTCAGTATTCTCTGATGTGGCTTGCTTTTTATTTAAATTAATGTATTTTTAAAACTTATTTTTATTTCCAAACTTGCTTGAAATAGAGCTCTTCAATCACTACATGTGGATTGTTTAGCTATAGAAAATTGCATACAAATAAAAAGAGGTAATGTATCTGAAGGCTTATGTTTTTGTGTATGCTGTGTTTAAGCAGTCTAAAACCAGATAAGTGAATTATTTGGAGTCTGATTTTTGTTTATCCCAGAGCTCCCTGTATCGTGATGTAGCACAGTAAATGATCCTCAAGGTGAGCACAAATATACTTGGTGCAGTAAAATGTGAGTTATCAATGGGACTCATTAACAGAAGGCGCTCTGTGCGATTTTTACCATTGCTGCAGCTGTTAAATGGACATTCTTGCACTGCGGAGATGCTGATAGCTGTGTGCTTTGAGTGCCGCTGTTGTGCTCTTGATACACAATTATTAGTTTCCTGTCATGCAAGGAAATTGCAGAAACAGCTTCTGTGCTATCCTTTTCCGTCATAGCCATGAGTTTAATATGTCGTGGACTGCAAATTTAGGCTCATTTTTTCCACTGAAGATCCCAAAGGAAGGAACGAATCAATAGTCACTAACAGCTTCTTGGGTTGATTCGTTCTCTGGTGCTTTAAGCTTGCATTTCCTTTCCAATAGTGAAGAACATAGGTATGGTAAAGAGCATCCGCACCTGTCTGGATGACTTGATTCTGATAAATAGCTCTTTTAAACTTTAAAAAACACTCTTAAAAAAAAAAAAAAAAGAAAAAAAAAGAAAAGAAAAAAGATTTTCAGGTCAGCTCTTGTGTGCAGATATTGAACTTGCAGAAGACATTAAATCTTTCGTTATAATCATTCTTTTTTGTCCAGTGCATTGGCAAAGAGTACATTGGAAAAAAAAGTGTGACCAATATTCTGCTCTCTGCAAAGAATGAATAATATCTGCTTGAGAGAGTGGTAATTGCTTTAGATACAAAAGCAGGAGTTTAATAATAACCAGTCTCTTCACTGGATAAAGTATAGCCCAAGACAGTAATGTTTCATCCTTTGCTTGTTTGCTTTTCTTCCTGTTGCTTGAAGAGCAAATATTGAACAGGAGAAAAATCTAAGATGGTATTAAAAAGAATTGCTGCATTAAACTTTACTAAATTGGATAAAGAAGTTAGCACTGCTTTTTTTTTTTTTTTTTCCCTTAAATATATCTACAACCGTGTTGCTTTAGTAGCTTTTAAAATAAAAGGAGTGTGGATTGGTGCTCAAAACCCATGTGTTTTATAATTAGCAAGTATGTTAATAACTGGTAGTTAATTCTTTTTCTAATTCAATGGATGTTTGTAAGAAGAACCATCCAAATGGCTGGGCTCACAATGCGCATGTATGAACTGTACAGCAGCCAGTTTGATTTCACAGAAGGAATTACAGGACTATGTTCAAAAGCCAAAGTCCTGTTACAAAAATAACTTACCGTATTCACTAGCATATCATCTTCCATCTGAACACTTTGAAATGGTTAATTGTGATGAATTTTTTGTCTTCTGCCACTGAGATAAAGAAATTTTATTCCTATGTTTTATAGAAGAGAAAGATTATCAGCCAGTGCAATGCAAGGATATTCATTAGGGTTACGTATCATCCTCTTTGGAAGTTCTTTGCTTAAACTGAGATTGTCCTTTTACTTTCAAGACGTAGCTATGGATTTTTAGACAGTTCCTGCAGACTTCACCTGCTGTCTGCTTGCTGAGTTCAACACGAGCGTTCTCATTCAGATGTTCATCTGCAGGCTGCCTGCTGGTACTTTCCAGCCCAGTTTCCATGGAAATGGGAATTAGAGGGGGGAAAATAAAGCAAGAGTAAGTATTTTCTTAATCTTCTAGTTAATCCGGAAGTTCTCATACCTTGGTATCATGGTTGTTTGGCTTCGGGTTGGCAAGGCATATCATGCCAACTTTGGTAAAATAAAAAAGAAATAAAAGCTGTTATTAGAGCTGTTATGAGCAATAGCTGTTACTGTAACTCTGTAGAGATGTACAGGATCACTAGTAAAGGATGAAGAAGAGAGAACTGAACTGGACTGTGCAAGGATAAGGTGATGAGAGGGTGTGAGTGATAAGTGATCGCCCAGTGATTTGCTGTGACAGAACTTCTGGTCAGACATAGCTTGCGCTGTGAAAAATGTGGAGAGTAATTAACCAAATAGTTCCACATCAACCTGTGGATGAAAGCATTACTTCCATTTCTCCCAGGGATTCAGAATCGGGGTAAGGCAGAAGTGGTACTGAAAAGCAGGTAGTTTGCAGTGATGTTATGAGGGAACATGCAGGCTGTGAAAGAAATTATCTTCTAAGGTTAGTTTACATCCTTTGTGTCGTTTTAGAATCATAGAATCATAGAATCGATGAGGTTGGAAGGGACCTTTAAGATCATCAAGTCCAACCATTAACCTACTCTGACAAAAACCACTTCTAAACCATGTCCCTGAGCACCTCATCTACCCTTTTCTTAAACTGTTCTTAGTACTGCTAGATGTCTATCTAGAATAAGGAACTGTACACTTTCCAGTCTCAAACCAGCCAGAAGACTGCCTTGTCTTACTGGATTTGCATCTACACAGGACTGTCCAGCTTAATCCACTAAGATCTTGTCTCTGTGTGGTACAAAAATACAGGCAGTTGGGGGTATACCCAAACTTCAAAGGAGTCAGGTCTATTATCTCAAGATCAATAGGTTCTCAGACTTCAGTATCAAGATTTCCAGGTATAATTAACATGTATTAGTCCACTTAAAATAATTGGACAGACCAGGAGACTCTGGATATGTGTGAGCATAAAACTGTTTTGAGACTCCAACTGGTGCAGGCCTCGGTGCCATTCTGCTTATGGTGTAAAAAGCACGGTCACAGCACGGTGCGCTGGTGCTTTGTCTTTGCTGAGTGTCCGGGCTGGCTGCTAGCACAGTGCAAAGTCCTTTTTGGAGTTCAAGGTCCTCCACTACAACTAGCTCCTCCTGAGAGACGTTTTCCCCCTCTTATTACTGTTATGAGGAGTCACAGTTGTGCTTCGCCCAAAACTATGTAGTCTTAAAAACAAACAAAAAATGAGCAAGAGATTTCACTGATGTTTAGATGTCACGTTAAATGTTCCGAGATCGATAAAACACGCTCCCCTGAAAGGCGAGCGCTGACCAGCCCCCGTGCGCTTGGGGCGGGATATAAACCGTTAGCTGTAAAATAGCGTTTTCCCAACAGTCTTGCCCTCATGCGTGGAGGGGGGAGCAAGGGTTGGAGAAGGACTCTGACTCATCGAAGCTTAATTCTAGAGGCAGAAATGTGAGTATGTGTGTTTGCAGTCTCTTTGTCCAACATCCTGAGAGCCCTGGTGGCTGCAGGTGTGTAGGAAGGAAATGCGCCCCAGAAAAAAGCATCTCTTGCAGGAAAGCTTACTTGACCTTTAGTTCTGAAATATTTGGTAAAGCATTCCCAATGAGTACAGCTCAGCTACTGAAGGAAGAGAGGAGTGTACATCACCATCAGCAGAAACTGCAGGCAGCTCTGGTAACTGGCCGTGTTCATAATGTGAGTAAGCATTGCTAAATGGAAGCAGTATGTAGAATGATGGATTCTATATGCCAGAGTTTGGGATTTTAATTTTTTTAGTGCTTTCATCTATTTGTGAAACGGTTGCCCAGGCAGTGTATAAATCACGTGGAGTGAGGGGGCGTGTGTATGTGTGTGTGAGTGTACTATACACAGGCACTCTCTTGTGGAGGAACACAGTTTTGAAGTCCGCTGCCAAAATGGATGACTTGGCCAACAGAGTGCAGTGTGTGGGTAGAGTTAAAGAGCGTGTAAGTGAGCAGAGAAATTGAAAGACAGACATTTCTACTTACACAGCGAGTAAGGCAAAATGTTCATACTGTTTTCTAGAACAACTACCAGTCAATGGTGAGGGGCACAGGGAATTCATACAGGTCTCAGAGGAATATAGCTGTAGTGCTGGAGGAGTCGTGGATCCGTTGGTTTCACATGGGTAGAGCAGACCACACCAGTACTTCATTACCACTAGAGAAATTTGATTGTAGGCTAAATGAAACTATTCCCTCACCTTTTACAGGTCCTAAAAATATATCATTTAATTATCTGGGAAGACTCCCAGTCCTGAGAGGAGTAAGTAGTGGAAACAGCATCGGAAGTGACCGTCAGTCTTTTCTCCCAAACTCACTTCAGTTGTATCATAGTCACCAATTTTGTGGAAGCTCTTCAAGGTTTTGAGGCAAATCGTTTTTTTTCCATGGGATGTGGGAATAATGATTTTTTTCATAAAAGTTTTCTTGCAAAAATAATGTAAGTTAGAAAAACCAAGGACTACAAAAGCAAGGAATTAATATTCACTATTTCAAGAAACTCCTGCTTGCTTTATTTTGTCCTTCACCACCCCCCCACTCCTCCACCGCCCCTTTTTAATGTAAGAGTGGGAGAGTACGGGGAATTGGATTTTGCATCTAAGATGCTTACAGTATTAGATAACTTCTATATGCATAAGATGCCCGAACAATGTTTGTCTGCTCTAAGGCTTGCTGCTTAATTTGGAGTAGTCTGCCACGCGTTTTGAACTTGTATTTAACTCCCTAGGATCGAATAACAGATTTTAAAACATGCAGTATACGAGCCTCTCTGTGATTAAAACATGAGAGCTCTCTTTTCTTCCAGCTGTGCATTTCCCAGACAGGGGCATCCCACTTCCACTGACGTACTGGCGGAGACTTCTTCCAGACGTACCTTTTTTCTTTCAGCTGCCTTTATTAATGTACAATTTTTCCTGTCCTTCCTATTTCTTCTTCTATTAGCTGGTGGGGTGGGAGTACTAAAACATGCATTTTGTTATCAAAACATCTGAGCAGTTCATGCTTTCCATTTAAAGACAAACCACAGTTATATTCTCTATGCTTAAAACGTTTTTTCGGTGCTAGGATGATTTTATTTGTAGTAATGCTGTATGACGTGGTTCTCCTGTCTTTTGGGATACTATAACATAATAGGCACTATAAATAACAGCTGCTAATGTCTACAATCATGCACAACAGGCAGTAATTTAACCACTTGTCTCCTTTCTGTCATGATGGGAAATATCAAACACTTCTGCACCAATAATGCGTGCGATCCCCAAAGCTGTTAGTGCTGCTTATTCTAGAAGTACATTGCTAAAAGCAGCACTGCACCCCCTGCACTTAAGATTAAACCGTAGCAAATGCTTCCACACATGTGGTTTAGTCGTCTCGGTATGACTCTGCATTGGGGAAGGCACCAGCTGTATCTCCAGAGAACCTCTCCCAACCTGCCAGCCGAGAGGAGTGATGTCGCTAAGCAGGGAAAAGCAGAGAAAAAGCCTAGGAACAGCAGAATTGGTCCTGTTAGCTTGTCCTTCTTGGGGCAAAGATCATTGGGGCAGGGAAAGGGCAGAGAAGGTGTTTTACCATAAAGAAGGTGATATTTCAGCATACCTCATAGAAGTAATTCTACAAGATTAGATGCATGTTGTCACTTGTAGATTATATTAATTTTATTAAAATTTGTTGGTTTGCTAGACTTAGGTAGTTAAATGCTGAAGTGAGGAAGTGTGAATTTGTTGCTGACGGAGGCTGCTGTCCCGGGGTCCCCCAGGTCTCAACTGGACACAGCTTAAAATCAGGGAAGCAGCGAGGCTGTGAGAGCTCAGTACAAGAGAAACTTCAAGAAGCGCAACTCACAGCTGTGCTCATCTGACAGCGAACCCTGGGGATGAATCATCTCAAGATTTTCAGTGGGGTATACATAGGAAACCTAAACTTGCCAAAGAATAATGATGGCATGACAAAAAGCCATGGGGGCATTTGCGGTCTTTCTTACCTTATATAATGGCTTCTTGAATGTCCTTTATAAATCGAGGACTGATCCTCTGTACTGTACCATTAAAACTTCTTGTGAGCCTGGAGCCTCCATACTGAACATGGGCAGAACAATGCTGGAAGCTTCAGCTGACAGAAGTTTAATTCATGAACCACCTTCACAAATATATTTGGAAATTGTGAGTCAGAGAAGTCAGCCCACAAGGCATAAGAAATTACATCATGGTTAAGCTGTAGGTGATTATAAATGTAAGGGATAAGATACCACATAAGCTTCAGGGAAAGGGAAGTATATTTTGAAAATGCTTCAGTACTTTTTGCTCCCTGGCTTGTTTGGAGGGCAGTTGGAGGAACTGATATGAAATTGAAAAGCCTGAAGAGGAATGGCCAGCAGGGCACGGTCTGTCACTGATGGCTGTTAGAGGAAGCATCCTTTCTCTTGATGCCATGAAGACATAGAAATCATGGACAGTCATGAGCAGCTCTGCATTAGAACTAGTGATCCATGTTTCATATACCTGAGTATAAGTCTTGCTGATATATTTTCATTTGCACTAAATATATATTATAACGATTCTTTAAAAAAGATCATTAGAATTTGTTGCCCGGTGCTGAAATTTCCTAACTCTCTCCTGTTTCTATGGAAACTGTAATAGTAAGAAGACACAGTAAACAAATGCACTGTATTATAAGCCTCCTCTTTAACAGGACATTTGTTTTATTATTACCTGTCCAAGTTAGTCTGGAGACAGGTATTGTGCATTTGACCATCTGAACAGTGAAGTATTTCATTTTCACTGAAGACTTATGTTCTAGCTTCAAGGGCTTTTACTTTGGTCTTTCATCATTTTCCTAACCCAGTGGTGGGGTGCTATGTGCCAGTGGTTAGTACGTTACTGCTGGTAATACTTGCTTAGCTCAGAGGAGAGTAGTGAGTGCTTAATGATGTTTATAAAGCGCTTCAGAAACAGGGAAATTTACACTGCAGAAGTACACTTGTTGCTAGTTAATGCAGAAAATAAAAACTTCTTTGCCTGTGATTCTTTGAATATGCTTATGTGATGCGGTCTTCCAAGGGTATAGCTGGAAAGGCATAGCTGCTGTCTAAGAATAAAGAGTATGCCTTTCATGGGGCAAATTACATCTCACAAAGCGGAGTGTCATCTTCTGGAGGAAAGCACAGTTGCGGTCCTTGAAGTATTTTGTGCAGCAACAAGAGTTCTGTATGTTCTGGACTGCCAAACGCTGCAAAGGAGATGAGGAGTCTGACCTCCATCCACCTCTGCTGTGCCTGGCAGGTGGCAGGCAGGAGCACACCGTGCGTCCCCCGCCGCGCTGGGGACCCTGTGTCTTGCAGGCACGTGTGCTGCTTGAGTCGGGGAGGCAAACTTCATACTCACTGATGAAACAATGAAATTCCTGCACGATTACTGATCTCGCCTTCTGTTTTAGCAATGAACCGTCCTTCTGTGAAACTAGTTTCAAGATGCTGAAAAGGGTAGCCAGATTTTTTGAAGATTAGAACTGCGGGTAAATTGTTCAAGTGCTCAGTGAATGATATGCCTATGCTCTACTTCTGGAGTGGTTTAGGGGGAGTGAAAAAGTCAAAGTTCAAATAGTCAAGTTAGGATGGGGGAAGCCTTTTTGGTTTTGGTGTGGTGAAGAGATTGCTGGCACTCAGGTTACTGGGAATTTGTTCTGAACTCTTCCTCGGGGCTGCAGGATGGCAATGAGGCAGTCACCTTGGCTTCAGTTTGTAACATTAAATACCCTTCAGCAGCTTACAGAGAACTGCCGTACAATAAGCAAGATACTTTTCTTTTTCTTTGTGATTTATCATGCTTATTTCATTGAAGACCTGTTGTGTTAAGTATTTGACAACATCAGTTGATAACTTATTTAATTGTAGTCACTTTGAAAAATGCTGTAGAGAAGTTGATGGAGATGAGGGGGGCTAATGAAAGCAAGCTGTTGATCCAGAAAAACAGAAGTCATCACTTGAAGCCCTGCTGTTCTGTTGGTGGTGATGGTGGGAGACACCCAACCCCCAATTTATAGGCTTTTCTTTTCAGGTTCTTTAGCAGTATTTTGAATATCATTGTTGCCACAGTGAATGAGGTAATCTCTCTGATTCAGAAACTTTTTGGGGTTTGGATACAATAACGATGAATGGTGCTCCTCAAAGGCACAGAATGCTTTGATGTCCAATAAGTAGACTGTTGGATGGTGCTTAAGGTATCTACTTCTGTCTGTGCAAACACAAGTGTCTGAGACAAGCTTCTTCATAACTAGGAACTCAAGGTGCTAATGAAGGCGCCTTTGCATTGGCAGAGAAGATGGTTTTGAAGGAGATAATAGCATTTTATTTGGCTTGGTTTTTCATGGGGGGCAGATTGTAAGCCTTCAATATGGTTGTCTTTCCATTTCTTGTGTTAACTTCAAAGAAAACAGATTGCATCATACATCAGTCAGTATCTAAAGGGGGCTTGTAAGAAAGGCAGAGAAAAACTTTTTAGCAAGGTCTGTAGCGGCAGGGCAAGGGGCAATGGTGTTAAACTGAAAGAGTAGATTTACATTGGACATGAAGAAATTTTTTACAATGACAGTGGTGAGACCCTGGAAGAAGAGAAGTTGTGGATGCCCTATCATTGCAAGTGTTCAAAGTCAGGTTGGATGGGGCTTTAAGCAACCTGATCTAATGAAAGATGTCTCTGCTTATGGCAGGGGAGTTGGACTAGGTGGTCTTTGAAGGTCCCTTCCAACCAATCTATGATTCCATGATTTTTTGGTTTTGGTTGGACTTCACGTCACTGAAATTAAAATTCAAGAAAGGGTAAACTCTGAGATGAATTTGATTGTTTGTCCTTTTAACTGGCATGAGATTCACCTTCATAATGAAAGGCAGATTTTGATGTAAAGGTGCGTATCTTCAAAATTTCACCCTTGTAGCCATGAAGATACTATTCTCTTGGAAATCTTTACAAGTAAGAGTTGCTGGGCTGTATTCATCGTTTTCTGCTAGAGCTGGTCTCTGACTTGTTTACTCAAGTAATTTATGTGTGAGGAGGCTGTAGTCATCTTTCTTCTTTTGAAACTCTACCATTTAAGTCCTTGTGGAAGACATCCTATGCCATTTCATTATTTTTATTTTGTTGAGTTGTAACTCAGGAGCATCACAGATCACAGATATGTTCTCTGATGTTTTGTGTTTTCCTTTTCCTTAGGGCCTTTCATAACTCAGCGTAGTCAATAACTCCAGTCTTCTCCCTTGTTGGTATATCACTTTATTAGATATTTTGCTGATTTCCATGCCTAATGTTTTGCAGTTCCCTATGGGATTTTATGCACTTATTATTGTCTCTCTAGTTTTGCTGCCTTTCTTTTTGATCTTCTAATTTTGTTCTTTATGACTTACCTGAATTTTTCTTTCTCTCTGTTTTTTTTAAATCATGTAAGAAACACTTCTTATGTTGCTATTCACTGTACTTACACTTGAATAATGTAGTTTTTTTGGTCTAGCAGATTCTTAGCTATTTGACATTGTATAATGCTCAGCTGATTTCTCTGAAAAAATCTTTTAGCATATCGTCATGCAAGTTATTGACAAATTACTCTCAACAGTAAACTGCAGAACATCCTTAACTGTCACTGACATCTTTGCTTGGCATTTTAGAAGACATATGGCTTCCCACAAAACTGTGTAGTTATTTAACTTGAATTTTGTTGCCTTCCTGTTGGATCTTTTGACTAAGGTATAAATACTGTACCATAAATATTTCTTTTCCCATTCAAGGAATCTGATGTTAGCCAAGGCTTAATCTGGAGCATTCTAGGAGAACCTGGGAGGTTTAGCTTGCAGTACAAATATTTTGGTGTTTCATTCCTCTCTGCTTCCTCCTGGCATTGGGCATGTGTGCAGAGAATGTTAATTCTTGAATTTTGTCTCTCAAGCCATATGAGTAGAATGGGATGGGAGTGCCAAGGGTCAGCTCATTTTGCAACACAACGATATGGAGGTTTTTTGTTGGTTTTGAGTTTTTTGGGGTTTTTTGGTTGGTGGTTT
>VXBO01014992.1:95530-109805 GCA_013400135.1 Rhinoptilus africanus
ATCCTTTCTTTTAACTTCTTATCTATTGCACCCTGGCTAGCCAGGGTGAAGGCAGGGCAGTCATAACTCAGTGCTGTTGCTCTTTAGACTGAGTTTCCAGACTCACACAAGCAGCACATCTCCTCTAACGCAATTGATTCCCATTGCCAGAGATTTGTTTTTCAGAAATATTCTTCCTTTCTGAGTGCCCTGGATTGTAATTTCCTAAATTCTTAGATGATGAAAAAGCTTGTTCATAATTTAGGCTTTCTTGTAATGCTGAGTAGCATCTCTCTGTGTCTTCAGGCTGTACTGTAATATTTGTAATATTTGATATCTTCCCTGTGGATGGTAATTGTTAACTTAGAACACAATCTGCCTATATACACAATTTCTCATGGAAATGATGACTAACTCTGTATATAGTTTAATAAAATAATTTCACAATAATTTCAACTTTTTGAAGAATGTGATATATTCAGGAGTTGTGCCTAAAAGCATGTTGTTTAGTCCAGTACAAAACTGCATTTTTCATTGTAGTTGTGTATATATGGGTTTTTTGTGTACTTTTCAATTTTAACTCATTCAAATAATCACAGAAGACCTCTAGGTCTGGAGGATGATTTGAACAGATCATGTAGTCTCTTGTTCTTGTCCAACGCAAGCTCTGTTCGTGCCGGCCTGGAGGTCATTCCTGATGGTTGTGCAGCCTATCACAGGTTCCACAATTTTCTGAAGCAGTGTAGGTCTGTGTTTGATTAGTCTTACTGTTAGATATTGTGCGAATATTTCAAACTGAATGTACCCTATTGGAACTTTAAATTTAATATAATTGTTCAGTCCACCATGGACATGGAGAATTGATGATTGTTATCTTGTTTTGCAATGGTATTTCATGTGTCTGGAATCTAATGCCCTTCATTTGAGATTTCTCTTTTCCAAGAAAAAAATGTTGAAATAGTTTCTTGGCCTTTGACCATTTTTTCTAAACCTCTTGGGAAAAGGTAAATCTTACCTTGTACTCTTTCTTTCAAAGTCCTTTCCTCAAGCGTAAAGTGAATGCATTGAAATTTCCTCTTTCGGAGGTAAGAAAATGTGATCACAGTTCACAGATCACAAGACTGTTTGTGCTGTAGTTATATTTTAACTCCAAATTAAATCTTTTTTAAATTTTATTTTTATTAGTTGAAAAGCAAATTACATAGGCCAACACAGCAGCCCCAATGAATTCATTCTTTTTAAACTATGTGAATTGGGGGCATAAGAAGGAAGTCCTAGTTTTCACTAGGACTTTTAGCTAGCTCAGTTTTAAGAAGTCATTTATATATTCAGTTATGGATTGTCTTCCAGTTAAATAGGAATTAGGGCATGGTAACTTCTTCATTATAAAATATATGTATATTCTTCATTCTTTCCTTCCCCCAGCCCTCCTCTGTGGTAAAATGAGCACTTTTAAACAGGTATTCTTGTTTCTGTATATCTCCTTATCCATAGTATCTAGTTCATTCCATTGAATTAATTTACAAACTATCTTTGCAGAAGATAAACATGCAAAAAAACATTTAGCCTGTTCTCATTAATTTCACCCTTGGAATTTTTAACATGAAAGCTTCATTTATGTTACAGTTATTGACTTTGGGATGCACAGATAATACTGGAAGTTCAGCAGTCAATGAGTAAATGATAGTAAAAAAATCAGTTGATTGAATACAGTGACCCTTGAATATTTCTGCATTTCATATTGGCATATTTTTATAAAACAACTACCATCCCAGTGATAATCCTTGTTTTCATTATTTAAATGTTTTTAATTGAATAATATGTTCACATTCAAATTACACAGTGAGAAGTAAATCTGTAGGAGTTTAATGACTCTGTTTTCTTATGTTATACAAAATATACAAATCCAGTTAGGCATGTTGCTGCAATGATGATTTTGATCATTAAGTATTTTATGCAAATGAATTAACAGGCATATATGTGTATAGTAAAGGCCGCATAATTGCCTTCCATCCAGTTTTTTTTCTACTGCAGATATCTTAATATTAAAACCTAATCAACTTTTTTCAGCCTGTGTTTACTAGTTAGTTTTTTTAAAATGAAAGGGCCTGAAGAAACTGTATTCGAATTATAACTTCTTGAGGTCTTTGGAAGCATTTACTTCAATTTTTAATGTTTTTTTTAGAGTCTCTATTGAATTAAAGGTCTGAATATTGGTTTTCAAACCAAAAGTAGCTTTATCTTCTGTCTGGGATGTTCATTAATGCTTCTGGGGAATCTACTAATGTAATATTTTAGAGTTCAATGAGTTTGTCTTTGCTCAGGATCACCTTGGGTTGGTTAACAAATGCAAAGATTATTTCCAAATATGGCTGCGTAGATTAAAATTATATGGAACTGACTCCTGGGCTTTCTATCATCACAGATAGGAAAGTTTCCGTATGCCTGACTCCTTCCTTGATGAATAGCTGATACAGCAAAGCACTTAAAAGTGTGTTCCCTCAAGGGCATTGGTGAAAAATATAACTGGCAGAACAAAGTATAATGGAGGATTTTAAAGAAATTAAGAACAAAAACATTTTAGCAGGGGAGTAAACCCATTGTAGTTGAAAAAAGTTACAGTATTGATGATAAAAGAAATTAGACGGTTTCACTAAATATTCCTATTCTGTATTTGACTTCTTAGGTTGAGGACCTTGTATTATGCAAGTCAGTTAGACTTTCTGTGCCAGTGGTATCTAGGAATAATGTTAGTACCTGTAGAGTCATATCATTTACATCCACAAGTCTGAAAAAGTTGTTTGAGAAAGTTTTCTGGTTCGTCGTTAGTACTAGAATAACTCAAAGATCACTGAGAAACCTCTATAAGCGTGTCAGTATTATACCAGTATTCAAAGTAACAGTCAGGACGACTCCGGAAATGAATTAATTTCATTTGACATAAAACCCAAGTCCTGTCTCATCTTTTTTTGTTAGTAAACGGTTACAGGTTTAGGATCTGTAATGGGTTTTCACATGTTTTTATGAAAGTAGATCTTGCCAACAGAAAGTTTCTTCAAGGTTTCAGTTAATTTCAGCCAAATGTGTATAGAGTGCTGTAAGGTGTTTAACTGATTTTAAAACCATCGCTCCATTATAACAGAATACAACTTAATGGGCTGGACACTGGTTGAAAGACAGATCTCAAAAGGTTGTTGTAACGTCAGTAAAGCAGGACTGGAATGGCTGTGCAACCAGTGGAACCAGGTTCAACACTAAACGGGAAGTAAATATGGAAGTCTTCTAAAACTTGTATCTGAAATGAACAATTGGAACACTATGAATATAGTGGACAATTGTATAAATCAATCTCATTTGTGTCTAGTAAGATGGACACCTTCCAACAAAATTATTTAGGTTTAGGGGAAGATGAAATGGCCCATTGGGACCAAGTAAAGAAGGTCACAATGCTAGAATAACAAAGAATATGTTCTTGGAAGTTTCAAAGAATCATAGAATTGTCACGATTGGAAGGGACCTTAAAGATCATCTAGTTCCCACCTCCCTGCCATGGGCAGGGACACCTCCCACTAGATCAGGTTGCTCAGAGACCCATCNTCTGGGTTGGAAAGTGAATTGGCTTTCTGGGCTGCAAGCTTCAACTGTTTCTATTCTGTCGTGCTGGACAAGGGATGCAACACATTGTGTTAAGATGGTGCTGGGAGTTGAAGTGCTAACTTACTGATATGGCATTTAAATAGAGGACTAGTGAACAGGAAGAGGGTTTCAGCATTATAAATGGTGTTCTTGAAATTCATGTTAGTACATTACAGTTTTCTTGCTTGCCTTATTTAAGTGATCTTGGAAAAATGGATGGGCAGGTGGAAAAGAGTAAAAAACCACCCTAAGATCTGGGTAAAATGCCTCACAGTTGGACTTAGAGCTTGATCTTTGGCTTTTCAGAAACAGAGGTGCGTTTTGGTGGAACCAGATGAGCATCACTCCAGAGTGAAAACATCATCTAATACAAGATTCTTCAATTCACCTGAGAAAAGTAGAACAGGACAGACTGCTTATAAGGCAATATTTCTCCATAGTGAGGATGGTGATGGAAATGGCTGATACCATTGAGACTGTGTCTCATACCTGTCATACATGAGGACTTTGGGATTGACCCTTTCAGCTCAGAGAGGCCTGTCAAATCAGAGACGTATTTCTAGAATATTCTAGAATATGGACATACGCTATGATACCATAGCTAAATGATAAGCCTTTTGAATAGCAGACTCCTTCGCCTTTTCTGACTTTGGTTTGTGGGAATTTGCAGGGTACTTGTCATTCAAATACCTTGCTAATACACTTCAGGTAAATCGAAAGATTTCCATCTGTGCTGCTTTACTTATTTACTTGCGTAGCTGGGTGCATGCACTGATTGCCTTTAAGACTGTAATTGCTGTTTGCCAATTTTGCTAAATATAAAACTAGATATTAGCTGTAGTGAGGTAAGCACTAAATTTAAAAAATTCTGAATTCCCTTTCCCCTCTCTTTCCACCTACACTTTTTTGTTGTTGTTTTTATTTTTTGTAATTTTTCTGCAAATGCTTTGGACATCAGTGCTTCAGTGGCCAAGACGCAGATACATACACCTGATGTGTGCCTCTTTAAAAGGTTATGATTTAGACAACCAAATTGACTGGAGTTTTTGTGTAAAATGCAGATGTCTAGGGAGAAATGGAGACAAAACTAGATGATTTAATGATCCTTTCCATATTTTTGTGAAACCACGAGCTGTATGTGAGTTGCTTTTCCGGTAATTAAGGGCTTCAGGAGGAGGCCAGAATGCTTTCTTCATCACACCCGGTTACCTGCACAATGTAGCCTGCATATTCTCCCCAAAATTACACTTAAATTACTATCTTCTTCCTAGCTGTCTGTAACTTCAGAGCTTTTAACTTTTATCTTGATGTTATCATGGATGGATCTTTCGGTCTCTAAAGTGATCATTAGTTATGCAGATGAACAAGCTGAAGAGCAGTTTCATGGCAGTACTTCTGAATGAGCCTGGCTGTTAAGTGCAATAGGGGATAACAGGATGTGAAGCTGTGCCTTGCTGAGGAGTGCACCCATCCACTAGAGCTATCTCCACCCCCCTGCCCCTTCCCCCACCAATGACTCTCTATCACAAAATACTCAAAAAGATTTTCTAATCTAGTTTTGCACACAAGTAAATGCATGTGCCGTGTCCTAAAACATCTAACTGCTGAATTAAAAGTCAAGTTTTAAAAGGATGCAAATATTACATGTTTATGACGTGTATGAGCGCGACTTGCATGGGATTAAGTGCTGAGGCATGTTTCTCAAAGCACTGAAAAGTGTTTCCTGAGGAGATTAGAGCAATATTTTTCCTGTTGCATGTGAACATTCTGTCATTGTTACAGTGGGACTTGGGCACATCTATAAATAATGTTCCTAGATCAAGAAGGGCTCAGGTTGTTGCCAAATTTGTGATGAATTCAGGTCCAAAGTTATTTTAAAAAAGAAGCCCTAATTTTTTAAAAGTGTTTTTATTACATAAGTGCTTTGCCTACACAAGACAGTAATTCAAATGTGTTTTGTTTTTTGTTTTTTTTTTTTTAAAAAAAGAAACCCCACAACCTATCTTATAGTACCAATGTATTTTTGTTGCACTTAGTTCTATTTCTAGGAAAACATCAATCTTGGAAATCAGAAACATGTAAATTAATTTAATCAGATGTGATAGCAAAGTTATCTCTGTTAACTAAATAACTGTATCATCAGAATTTGAATCAATGCTTCTGCAAACGTTTCTCAGGGACAATCCATGCAACTGAGTAAAGCCCTACTGATTTTAAATGGGTTACTGACTGGTTACAGGATTCCTGTGGAGGAAAACCTGTCAGGATTAATTTTTACATCTTATTTACTTCATTTTTCTTTGGAGGGGTGTGTGTGTGTGATTGGTGGATATACACTTAATCTCACATTTGAGAGAAATAATTGGGAAATGAGGAGAAAGTCGTCTTATTTTCTGTCTGAGGGGAGTTACTTTATTACACGTTATTGATGTGATTACGTTGTGTAAGCTTAATGGTCACCCAGTCTCAAAATTTCAAAGTCTTGTCATAAAATTGTGGTTTTACCAAGCACACCCAGAGCAGAAAAACAGTAATTGCCACAGTTGAATGGATTGGAAAATAAGTTCATAATGCTCGTAGGCTTTAAGGATATTGTAGAATATTTCTCTTCCGTACAAATATGAAGACCAGTTCTCCTGTGAGTTCTGATATGCTGATGAGCCTGTTGTTTAAAAGTGAATGTACCTTTGTAGGCTGGAGGCATTGTCAAGGCAGGCTCCATGTATCATGCATTGCAAAAAGATCAATCCAAGACCAGAGCAAACCAAGACTGTTGGCAACCTCTTAACTGAATTTTATAATGGGAATAATAATGCCCGCTTCAGAGAGTGGAAATTTTAAACATTATTAAAAACTAAAAGCAATTACAGTGACTCAGAAAAAAATAAATACAATAATTGAAACTAGAAAAGACTATAATGAGATTATAATGGTACAATAGTAATAAAAACAAATAATAAGCAAAGGCAGATTACACAATCAAATATGTAAAGCTCCTGACAATAGCTGGTAAAAAGAATGAGTAAGATGGATGGGGAACATTTTGGAAACCTGATGAGACAGTAATTATCTGGGAGCTGTGCTGCAGAGGCACTACAGGTAGTAAGAAACTGCCCTCTTGGAGAATAGGGCCAAACCTTGCCAAACCTGAGCTGTCTCTGTACATGTGCCATCAGTGCAGCAAGGGGAGGGCAATGGGGCAATGAAATCCACTTTTTTGTGGGGAAGCTGAAAGCAGGAAACATCTTGAATTACTCATCTTTAGTCATAAATTAATTTCCCATAGTACCAATTCTGATCTGTGATACTATCCTATTTCTGCATTGATATTAGAATCCAAAAGTGAGAAATTAAGTAAGAGAAAGATCAAAATATTGGGGTTTTTTGTGCTATGGTAGCTCCCAGTGGTCTTGAATTTCTGATTACTTTTATTAACGTTTCTACAAACTTACCGGTGATGGCACCACGAACTTGAGCTCATGTTGCTGGAGTTATATGTGCAGCCCCCTCCACAAGGAGACTGTTGGGAGGGGTTTGGCTGCCTGTCCTTGCCCTGGGATCCCAAGAGTGATACATATTGATGCCAACATGGGAAGAGCCAGTCCTGATGGATTCTCAGAGGGCTGGAGCACCTCTCCTGTGAGGACAGACTGAGAGAGTTTGGGTTGTTCAGCCTGGAAAAGAGAAGGCTCCAGGGAGACCTTATAGCAGCCTTCCAGTACCTAAAGGGGGCCTATAGGAAAGATGGGGATGGACTCTTTATCAGGGAGTGGAGCAATAGGACAAGGAGTAACAGTTTTAAACTGAAAGAGGGGAGATTTAGACTAGATGTTAGGAAGAAATTCTTTATTGTGAGGGTGGTGAGGCACTGGAACAGGTTGCCCGGGGAACTTGTGGATGCCCCATCCCTGGAAGTGTTCAAGGCCAGGCTGGATGGGGCTTTGAGCAGCCTGGTCTAGTGGGAGGTGTCCTTGGCCATGGCAGAGGGGTGGGAAGTAGATGGTTTTTAAGATCCCTTCCAACCCAAACCATTCTATGATTCTATGATTTTATCCTACACTCTCCCACTACTAAGTTCATGGATACAGCTGTGCAAGCACGTAGTGAAGAGGAGCAAATCTAGACTGAAACTCACTCTTGTAACCTGTATTAATTCCCAGTTGTGCAGCTGCAAATGCCATTGCAAAGGCAGAAGAACCAAGTGGCCAAATGTTGGGGCAGCAGAGCTGCCTCTCAACAGAACTACGTGAGGTTCCAGCTTCTCCAAGATCTGCAGTGTTAGGTATCGACATATAATATTTTTTCAATAGCTAATCCCTAAATTTCCAAAAGGTGTTTTTTCTCCTCCTGTCCTCATGTCATGTTAATGTTATTAACACTGGCAGAAGTATTTTGTTTGTATCCAGGACTGCAAAACTTGAGGATTTTTGTTTTTACGGGGCCAGTAGCTACATATTTGTGTCCTTCACAGCAGTTTGAGATGAGCTTTTCTTCATCTGAGAATACGCACAGGTTCCACCGCCTTAGTATATTTTTAACACAGCTTTTGTTGTGATTTGTTTTTCCGATTGCTTCTCTGAGTTCTTTTTTGTTCTTCCCTTCCCTGTTCTTCCCTTCCTTTTTTTCCCTTTTCCATTAGAAATGACAGATATGCTTTCAGCCAGATTGTAAATAAGGATCTAGACTACATCTATACTAGTAAATGAAACCATGCAGTGCACAGTTCTTAATATTGTCCACAGATCCAGAGATATCATTATTTTCCAATCCGCAGATTTTATTTTCCATATTGTAAAATTGTTAGCAGAGGGCATTTTTGTTACTGCTTTTTTTTTTGCGTGGGGCCAAAACTATCTGTCTCTCAGGCAGTTCCTGGGCACAGGTGGTGGCTGAGGCTAAGGACAGGACCCATCAGCAGCTTCTTGGATGTAGGCACCCTATTTTGGAGGAGAGAGTTATCTAGAGAGTTGTCGGGACAGGTTGTGCATGTTGGCCTCACAGTAAGAGAATGTTCTCCGGTGAATTTTATTTACTGATGTTGATGTGGCACAGACCTTTGTGAATGGAACAGGTCACATGGGGGTAGGGTGTTTATAGCCTATGACCCAGGACTGAATAGAAACGGGTCTGTCTGCGAGCCGGAGTCAGAGGTTCTTGCTGTCATACTAGAAGAGTAATGCTGAGTGTCTGAAATTCCTGGTGATGATCAGGATTATACCTTCTGTCTCATTTCCAGCCTGTCCCAACTCTGGTTCTCCAGGTTCTCCATCTCAGTGCCATTCACTTCCTCAGTTAGTCTCTGTCCCTCTCCCCATTCCTGCTTTGCTCCTTGCTGAGGAAGTCGGGAGTCTCCACCTCTGAACTTCCCATTGGAACCAATACTGGTGTTCCCTGGAAACCAGAAATAATTTGAACCCAGTTTCTTAATTTTACTATTCTTAGTAAGAGTACACTTTTTTTTTTTTTTGGAGAAAGATTTCTTACTAATGATCCAAGCCAATCAAAACAAAGTATGGCTTCAAAGGTTTGGATCAAGACAGTAAGTGATATATATTCTTGCCTTGGTGCCCACAGGGCACTAGAAAGGCTGTTTGACCAGTTGTCCATCTGTGTAGAAAGCTTAGTGCCTGGAGGAAAGGTCACAACCTCATATACACACGTAATAATAATAATGGGCATGGCTTGTGCGTGGGCATTTAGTTCTCTCGAGAAAAATATAAACAAGATATGCATATGCCCTGAAGTCTTTGTTTCTTCACAGTGGTCACACACACATCTGAGGTCCTCCCGTTTACCCCAATAAAAAGGCAAATGAAGCTGACAGTGACCCACTCTCTGAGAACAGAGGCTGTGTTACTCTAATGGTCTTTTTTAATTAGTAACTTTGCTAGTGACATATTTTCTGTACTGATCTTTGGCCATTTGCTTGGCTTAACCACTTTTTGTGTGTTTTTAGCAGAAGTTGTTCAAATGCTTTCATCTTTCTTCCTAATACTTGATCACTCACAGCAAACACTCTGCAGTGCCATCTTGGCACAGCGATAGTGCCTCTGCTGGGACTGGTGGGAACTTGGGATTTGAAAAGGGCATGGATGCTGAATCACCGACATCTTGTATTGTGGTGAAAAATAGTTACAGGGACTTGCAGCTTGCTCTCACTTAAAAGACTTTTGCTTAAATGTTAGAATGACAGTAGTAATGCGCTGGCAGAATCCATGAGAATAGCCGAGGGTGGACTAGCAGGACTGGGAAAGGGCAAGGTTAGATCCTGCTGCTGCTGTGACAAGGCAGGGGTGTCCCGTGGCTCAGTGGTCGCCGTTGCGTGTCTTCCAGAGGTTCCCAGTTCTGCCAGCTTTTTCCTCAGCTTCTGTCGAATGAGCTTGATGTAAAGCAGAAATACACATTTTATAGTGGGGTGATATTTATCTACTTCTGTATTCTAAGGAAATGGCAAAATGGCAAAATTGCAAGTAGATAGACAGTTTGGAAGAACTGAGGGGGCAGTAATTTTTCCACTAATAGATTTGTTGCTGCAAGGGGGAAGAGGATAACCATGTCACCCAGGGCAGTGACATCTGGGTTAGTTGAACTCTTTCTGTATGATCACTGAGTAGCTTAGTGCCGATCTTTTTGACGCGGAGGATACTGTAGCACACCTCCAAGATCACCTGTGTCTAATATTTTTGACCCCAAAAGCCAAACTATACAGTTAGGGGGAGAGACCTCTGTGTGCAGAAGAGATTTGCCTATGGCATTTTAATTTTTTAGTGTATGAACTGTTTTCTCTCAATTGCAGTTTACAGAAACATAGATTACCATTTACATAAATTTAATTAGGTTATTATTTTGAATTAGGATAAACACAGGAAGTAATTTTTTCAAATTTCTGTTGAATGTACAAAATCTTTCAATGAATCATAGAATCATAGAATCATAGAATCATAGGGTTGGAAGGGACCTCGAAAGATCATCTAGTCCATGAAATGTTAGCATAAGTATTTTTCTTGTAATTGCTAGTATTATTTCTCTGATACCTGGGAATTATTCCAGTTAAGGCCCCATACACATCCTTCATGACAGCACCTTATATTTTGAATATCGCAAGGTGAATGGAAATAATTAACTTTTAACCTGTCCTGTTGGAACTATGCCCAAAAGCCCAGTCCATGTACAGAAAATACCAAATGCAAATTTCTTTCAGTGAAATCTTGAGTACTGAGGAAGAAGGCATTTTCCTATTCTTACTTTAGTTTTATCAATTAATATAAGTATCTCTCATCATCTGAATTTTGTGGAAACTTCTGGAGAAGTCTCAATGTTATTACAGCAGGATTCTACAACAACAACAAAAAAGAAGAGGTAGCAAATCTTATTAATTCTAGTGTTCACAATACTTTGAAAGTTGAAGTGAAAAAAGGAGGCAGCCTGCGAGCAAAAGAGGCTGAAGTTTTACTTTCAATCACATTAGAGCTGCAGCTACTTTACCCCTTTGCACCCATTTGTTATATATGTGCACAGCTGGACCAGAGGAAACCTCTTCAAGGAGGTCTGGATGGGTATCAGTGGCACAGAAGAAAACATTCTCTTTAATTAAAATGTGTGCCCTATGCAAAGTAGGAGCCCCATGGAGAGCGAAAGTACAGGCTGAGGTTATAATTAGCATAGCTGTACTCAGTTAAAGTGAACATCAAGCATAGGAAAATTATATATAACTGACTGAACTCAGCATCTTGAAGAACAGGTTGTTAAATCAACTTTAGCGTCTGGAATCTCATGTTTAGCTGTAGTTCAGTTTCTCCCACTACCCCCACCAGAGGCAAACAGTCTATATTTTTTACCTAGACCATCTATTCTGACTGCTGAAAGCAAAAAAAGTGCCCTTTTATGATATTTGATGATCGTGTTTGCAAACTTTAGCCCTGAAACATGACAAAATTCCCTTCCATGTGCATTAGTTCAAGCAGTGTTTCCCCTACGGAATGCAGAAAGCCTGTGTGGAGAAACCCACAACTTCATTTTAGGAGTAGTTCTCATCTCAGGTTTTCCACTTGCCCATGCAAATGTCAGATGCACAGGTATCTCCAACAGGCTCTCCCTTCTTTCTCTTTCTTGCATTCTGCACAACCCTTTATCAGTTTGCTGGCCAGGAGCAGAGCACACTGTGTCACCTTTGTGTCCAGTCCACAGGGAGCATGCTGTCTCCTTTCCTCCAAAATATGTGACAGATTCCCTCTACCTGCTCCTTTTCTGGTCTCTGCCTCTTGCTGCTGCTGTATGGCAGTGTCAGGCCCAAGCTCCAACCTGACCTACCACCTGGGCCATCTTGATCAGTGCTTGGTAGGAGATCCTAGCTCCTAACGTTCAGCTGTGTTGAACGAGAAATTTGTGTCATTGGGAATCACACTGCCAAAGTCTGGTGAGTTCAGCTTGATGGTCCAAACAGAAGTTACTGAACTGTGGCATTGCTGAATAAAACACAAGTTTTACTGGCCAATGCACTGCTTTTGGCCACCTCTTCCTTGAAGTAAAGCCTTGGGTACAAATACCTTTTCTAATTAGTAATAGCAGCATCCTTTAGTTTCCTTTAGTTTTGTACAGACAAATAATGATTGTCTTGGATCTAAAGCTTCAGCTCAATGCCATCTCATTCAGAGGTGTTAGCCATAGCTCCCTTGTCCTTCAGTCAGAAGATGGTTTCTTCAGCTCTCTGCTGGAAACCTAAATTAGCAGTATGTTCACAATCAGGACGGTGCATTACTAACAGACAAATTAGTCAAGACAAGGTCCCAGTGCACAATCTAAAGGAAGTGTCTGATCACCAAGAATACTTTATTAAGAAAAAAGCCCAAAGTTGTGAGAATACCATCGGTCACCATGCACTAATTTCCTACAGTATAAAAGAAAACCGGTCTTGATTCTGCACACGTGGTCACTGCACGTCCGTCCAGGCTGGAAGCTCTTCAGTACATCATGAAGCAGTTGCAGTTGGCACTGGATGAAAAACCTGTTGTGAAATAAATCAATCCAGAACCACCCTTTGTGGCATTCCAACTACCCTGAATTGGCTGATATTATTTTGCACGGACTCCCTAAAGGCTGAAATGAATCAAGACATTAGCATGAGCTTGTAGACTTAACAACACATCCACACAAGAGGCATCGCCATCATACACGTTTTCTCAGTAACAGAACTATCAAAAGCCTTGCGTTTCAGATCATGCCCTTGCACAGAGCAGGATAAACGTACTTTATTTGGTGCATCAATTAGCCACAAGATAAATACTGTGAACTATTGTTCTTGGCTCATATATCCATTTTGAAATTTTCTGTTCCTGCTTTGGACCCAAAGTGCACTTCTCAACGTGCCTGTGCTGACATCACATGTGAATAGTTGATTAATAACAGGTTTTCATGTCTATCCACAATGCTTATTTTCCTAGTAAGACCACTTTTGTTGGCTCTTTCTAGTTCACCAATAGATGGTGTAGAAAGTGCCGATAATTCTTTAAAGATTCATTCAGATCTTAGCTTTATTGTAGATTAATTCTGTCCTAGAACAAGTTACATAATATGAAAGCAGCTTTATAAATGGTAAATAAAATAAAAATATATTCAAGTGTCTTCACTAAACAAGGCATTTGACAAAAAGACTTCCTTTTACCTCAGCCATTCCTTGGTGCTCTAGCATTAAAGAAATTTTTTTGGAATATACTATTGTACACAGCTGTTTGGTAGGAGGAAGTGGGGGTGTCTTCGGTGAACCACATAAGTTTTGCATGCAAAGACTACTATTTTTGTTGTGCATTAATATTCAGTTTTGTTAAAGTGAATCAAGAAGAAACAAATGTTGTGATGAACAGATTCTTGACAGTTTTCAATTCACTGACAGTGATTTCATGACTAAATGTCCTTGTCTTAGTCTGTAGCCCTCAGTATTAATGGCAATGTGTACCTTAGAAAATAAAATGAAACCCAGTATGATGCAGCAATTTATTTTTTCTTTTCCACTATTATGTTGTTATGCTTTATTATTCTTGAATCTCTCTATCATGAAATGTGAAATTAGATTTGTTTGGATTAATCTACTTGGCATTCTTAAGCTTTGTGACATAGGAACTAAAAGTTGAATATAAATGTGATTTGTGTTCATTTAGTACTTCAGTAATGTAGTCTTCAGTGTATAGAAGAGCCAGGCTTACAGATGAGGGTTCAGATGGAGTGAATAATAAAATATGCTTTCTTTTTAGAGGTGAAATGAATAACCACTGTGTATTTTAGTAATCGTAACTGTCTTGCTTTTACTTGCTTCTCTCCTCCCTGTATTCTGTTAAGGATTTTCTTTCTCTAAGGCAGCAATATGCACAGTTGATCACTGAATGGTGATCTTATAAAGCCGGTGGAATCTGGGCATTATGGAAACAGTCCTAGAAATATTATGGCTTGAGCATTTAAGCTAGCTTTTACAGCCTCTCTTCTTTCTGTCTCTTTTTTTTTCTTCCCCCCCATCCCCCTTTTCCTCCCAGAATTACAAACCATTTGGTAAACACAGGCTTGAAAGTTCAATTAGAGCAGAAATGTTGTTCGGTTCAAAGGGGGCTCTGCCATGGGTGCTCCTTGCTGTCCCATGCTTAAGGGGGGGGGGGGGGGGGGGAAGCTTTCA
>VXBO01014992.1:109811-159336 GCA_013400135.1 Rhinoptilus africanus
AGGAGAAACCTTTCCAAACTTCCTCCATGTCAGAACAGAGTTCATTCATAATTACGCAGAATCACAGAATGTTTTAGATTGGAAGGGATCTTAAAGATCATCTAGTTCCAACCCCTCTGCCATGGGCAGGGACACCTCCCACTAGACATCACCACATTCAAACAGGTCCAAAAAAACCCCCACCTGGTAAGGGCATATGGTGAGGTAGAGGGATATTTGATGTAGTGTCCTTCCTTTTTGTTGGAGTGAGGTTAAGACATATTCTGAGCATCAGATTAAGCCCTGAGCTGGTGCCACCCATCATCCTGACCTCCAGTGTGGACACATGAAGTTGACAAGGGAATAAGTGCTACCTGACCATTCCTGAAGTTAGAAGAGCTGAAGAGTTGACTTGAATTATTGATGGGTAAGGTTCCTGTGCAGCTTATGCCAGCTCTGTGAACCTCTCACCTACGCAGACATCTTGTTCTGCTGTGTTCCTTGTACCTATCACTGAAAATGAGGGGTTGGGGGGGAGAAGAGCTGGTGCAGGGGGAGTTTTCCTGTGAGCAGAAGGGTCTCTAAAGATTTCTTCCTCGTTCATTTGCAATCAAAAGATTGCTTAGTCTGAGGGCAGAGAAGACCTCTTACCAAGGAACTGGGGTATCTGCTCTGAGCCTGCGGAGGTAGACTGATACCATTTGGCTCAAGGAAGGTTATTTTCATTCTTGGTATAGGCAAAGGGATTTCAGTCTCTTCAGAGAAAGATAAACTGGAAGATTTTCTAAACAAGAATGTGCTTTCTAACCTGAACCCCTTCTGTAGGCAATCTGAAAGTACAACTGTGTCTGGATGTTTTTTAAATTTTGTTTTTTCCTTGATTATTTATGATAACTTCTAATGCAATAACACTAATAAGCCTTAATTAGCAATGAAGTCCCTTTTCCTTGCACAAAAGAATGACTGTGCTGTGAAGAGTTATGTCTTTCTTCTGCTGAAAGTTGTTGGAGCTCTCCCCACTCTCCCTGTTCTCCTTGAGCAGGACACCAAGAGTGATGTTTGCCTCCATTGTAAATAATAATAAGCCTGGTGGGAATTGCCTGAACCTGCCTTTGCTTTCTCTTGAAAAAGGAAATAACATTTTACTGAAGTCCATTTCTCCTGGCTGCTTGGAGGGGAGGCCAGGTTGCTCGTGCTTGTGGTTGCTCATGCTTCAATCTCTTCTGCTGCTTATAGCTTGAGCTTGCTGTTTGTTTTGTACATTTTGCTGCTCTCCCAGTGCCTTGTTAAACGTTTTATACCAGACGGATGAATAAGCAGTTGATGTCTGTCCTTTTCACCCAGCCAGATATGACTCTAAATAAAATACCTGCTCTGAAATAAAAGAAAATTGGGAACTAGAAAACAAGCCAGTCTTTCAACTGAGCAACAAACCGTGGTCATAGGCTTGAGGACAGATTTTAACCCCAGCCTTGAACCACAATTCATCTGTATTTTGACATGCTCTTGGCACAGAAAGGACAAGGAACAGCAAATAAAGCTTCTGAAAGAGTGCTTTTCTGCTGGGGCACCTGTACAGCCCTGCCGGCTGTGACCTGAGGATCCCAGACCCGCCACACCTCCTGATTGCTGGTCACAATTTCACAGCACTAGAACAGATTTAAAGATTTTCCTTATGCTGTTTTTTCCCTTTAATTCAGAACCACTGAATTACCATTTTCCAATGGTATTTTTAAAACAGGGACTTAAGTGCTTACTTTTTTTTAAAGAAACTAACATTTTGCTTTTATGACACATTTTAGCTTCAAGTAAGTCAGTTGATACGTATTTTGCAGTCAGGGTAAAATATAGATATCAAGATGGAGCTGCAGGCTTAAAGACATAAAAATATCAGTAATTCTGTTGATTATAAACCCAGGTCTATTGCAGTTGCCTCACTTATCTTTCATATAATGCAGTTCATGGGATTTCCTTTAAATAATACTTATTTGACATAGACTCTCTCTTTTGGGGGGGAGGGGGGAATCTCATTACTATTTAAAAAATGCAATCATTTTAATAGAAACTGTCCCTTTATCATTACGTTCACAATTCACATCTGAGCCACATCTTTAATAGCAGTTTACTTAGTGCCGTTTCAATCCCCAGTAAATTTTTTTTTATAATCTTATTGCAAGAACGTAAATAATACCTAGTGTCTTTATGGGAATTTATATTAATTAAACTGAAATTATTTCTTACAGCCTAATGTAGTGTTTTGTTAGTGTGCAGTCAGGTAGCCATTACTGTCTTTGTCTTTTTTATCTTTTTCAGTTTTTGTATTTCCTGAGAATGACTTTATTTAGAGTGACAAACTTTTTACTGTTAAGAAAAACAGAGCAAGACACGAATCACTTAGTTCCTGACAATACTTGCAGATCTTTTATACAGACAAATGTGAAATCATTTCATTTACCATACAGTGTGCAGTTGTAGGCAGGAGAGAGCGTGCTATCTTATTGGCTGCTGGATTTTTGTTTCTTTTTTTTTTCCCCAGCCATTATGGAATTTATACTGTATCCAGGACTTCCGTGAAGTAGCACAAATAAAAATTCAATGTTTTCCAAATAAAATAGTCTTTAATTGTTTTTCTCAGTAAGGACTTCTTCCACCTCCACACTAATAAGCATTCTTCTGTGCTTCAACTAGCTACCCACTCACTTTCACTCTTTAAAGACATCGTCTGTCCCAATTACCATTGAGAATTTTCAGTCTCTCATTAAATTTGGAGCAGTAGGCAATTTAATCAGGCGGTGATCAGTGTAACATTACAGAAAATGACCTTTAGAAAAGTGTATCTTACAAATTTGGATACTCTGTTTTATCAAATATATTCTTAGTGTTTAGTTAGTTCATGGTCCTCTTTGGAAAAAATAAAAAAGAAGGTGTCTTGTACACAGCACTGGAATATGCTAAAAAGTAAAAAAAAATACTGCTCTGTAGATTATTTGTCTTTAATCTGAAGTGCCATCTCTTGCATGTCAAGCAGATAGGAGATTTTGTTGCTGCCTGCTAAAGCCCTGCTTGTACAGGTTTAATCAAAGATGGAGCTGACTGAGGGTGCGGGACATTGGCTACAGCATCATTCCCCAGACACAAGCCATATTCTGGCTTGCTCCACCCGCCCCCTCCAGTCAGAGTATCATCTCCTATTGCTTGCAAAGAAGGAGCCCTCTTGCAGACGGCAGTTTTACGTTGCGCATTGTGGCTCAGAGCATCCCCGTGGGCTGTGGGTGCGGAGCTGGGGCGCCCATGGGAGCCGCAGAGAATGGAGGGTGGTGCCGCAGCCGCCAGGGGGGCTTGGTGGGCTCTGTCCCATGGCCGGGGACATGGCGGCTCCAGCTGCTCCTAGAGAGACCTTTTCCAGAAATCCCTGGAGGCTGAAGGCATCACTCTGTCCAAAAGTGAGCTTAAACCAGGGCCAATATATAGAGCAGGAAAGCTGCCAGGCCAAAATGAGTTTGATGCTGGCGTAGCTTGGTTTGGCGTGGCATAGTTGTAATGAAGCACGCTAAGCCATGATTGCTGCCTGTGATTGCCAGGACTTGGCAAATTATAACTACCCTGACAGAAATGAGCCATTGCAAATTTAGTTTTTAGTTTAGAAAATTTCTTTGCATAGTATAACCAAGATCCAAAGCAACTGACTTTCCCTTGTGTTCCGATCGTAAATCTGATTCTTTTTTACTCCCTGTTCATGAGTGTACAAACACATGTAGTCCTTAAAAATTCAGGAGTTTGCAGTCTGACTCTTAGACTCAAAATCCTAAACCAGTTTAGCTGTGGGTTAATCCAGACCAGTTGAAGCTGTCCACTGACGTGCCATTTGGAGGCTCTGTATCTGCTGTTTGCGTCACACAAGGTGAACAGCAAGTTGGATAGGTCGGATTTGACTTCTGAGAGCGTGCATGTGTTGCCTCTTCTCCTGTACCACCAGTATATATTGGGCATATGCCCTGGGGCATAAAAGCCAGTGTATTCATTTGTATTTCTTAGGCACTAGCATTCTCTGAGCATCCAAATACCTTTTTCTTATTCTATTGCACTGTTACGTAAACCAGCATTATTTAGCAGTGCCAGCCGGAGAGGAAGAGGTGACATCCTCTTCTACGAATGCTGGGCTCTGAATTCCCTTAAACATCTTCATCATATGTTTATTTAGATAGGCCCCTCTCACATACCTGTATCAGAAATACAAAAGTGTTTATGTCAAGGAGGCAGGACTACGAGTACATCGCAAGAGAGGTAGCTTAAAGGTGTTATTGTCATAGCAGTTCTGCTTCAGTTTTAATGATGAAATCTGAATCAGTTCCTTGCAGAAAAAGAATACCAGCGTCATGAGATCAGAATCAACGAAGATGCACCAATTTCTTCCCTCTGTGAATTAAGAAAATTAACAAAACCCACCATGCCAAAATGTAGCATCCCAGTCCTACCTTTATGTATTTCCCAAGTACACATCCAGGAAGAACATTTGACAGTGAAGCAATATTTAATACTCTTTCTTTCACAGTTGTTGAATAACAAAAATTTTCAGTGAAACAAACCTCAGGCCGAACTCGAGAGCAGCAAAGTGGAAATTAAAAAACAAAAGAGAAAATTTTCATGGCTATTTACCTAAAGACAAGTGGGTTCCCTGTGCTGTCTTCTGGATTGAAAATCACTTTTACAAAATATGAAACCAGAACATGAAAATAGTAGCCACTGATACTCACACAGTACTGTAATTTCTTGAATATTTCAGGATCCTGCTTTGAGCTGTTGTCTCTAAGCAACACATCAGTCAGTGTTGCACTGTTTCATATGACTCTAAAATATATACGTTTTTTCACCTAAATAGTGAAGTTGCTAATGCCTTTGAAGACACCTATATTAAACGGTGGATTAGTTGGTAAAAGCCAGAAGATTGATATCCGATTGTTTTGACTTCTCACTATGAGACTCAGCTGGGAATGGTGCTTATGAAAAACTCACACTGGAATGGGAAAAAAAGGTAAGATTAAGAAACAGTACTCTTTTAATATCTTTCAGCACCTAAAATTATCAATAAGCTGTTTGCAAAAGATTTTATGTTCAGTAGAGCGTGATTTTCAGGACATACGTTTATCCTTATTCAGAGATGTGAATTACTGAGTGCGTAGCAAGACATGAATTGAAGAAAGGTCTGGAGGGAATTTTACAGATGTCCTAGTCATGAGAAACTTTGCAAAAAGCTTGTGAAGCTGCCCACAGATTTGAAGCCGTGAGAAATCTGAAATGCCATGGATGACTATGACACTACTTCAAATTGCTGAGGTTAATGGACTGCATGGTAGGTATTATGAATGTCACTTAACTACACTGCTTTTACAGAACAGAGTTTTCCTCTTCTAATAATGTTAATTAAGAAGCATAGGAAGTCTGAGAAAAGGTAATGGATGCTATTGTTCCATTTGTGAAAACACTTGATGTTTATCAGTGCTGGTGAGGGACAGCATACTGCATAATTTTGCTGAACTTAATTTTATATTGTACATAATGCAACGCTACTTCAGATACACTTTTTTGCATGCCGGTAGAGTATCACAGTTTCCTTCTTCACGAACATACAATAAAAAGACGTTCGCACATTTATTATAGTCAAGAATGCAAAGTGCACCTCATCCTATACCTTCATTATTTTAGAAAACGAGTGAAGGCTTTCTTCAGCCTAGGGAGTATTCTTTCTGAAGAAAATCAGTCTGATCTTCAGTATCTGAAAGTTTCTAATTACTGTTTTTTTCCAACAGGTCTTCTGTCTTTTACCTGCTGCAGAACTAATTTGGACTAAATCAAGACATAAGCAAACTTACCAAATGTCATGAAACTAATGGCATGGGCATAAGAGCTGGTAGGTGGCAACAGCTACGGAGAGTAGAGTTCTACATTGAAACCAGTCTTAATTCCTGCCTCTTCCATTCTTTTTCCTCTGAGAAATGCAGATTTCTGGGAAATGCCTTTCAGTGTTGTCCTGGATATGCAAATATGTATGTCTTAATAAAGACCACTGAAAATTTATATTCGTGATGTTTTGTTCTTCTTTCTTCTTCGCCAGCAGGCAAAGACCTCTTTCACTGACATATGTCACAAAGTGCTTTATACAGAACTCTAAGATTTCATCAACTATTTGTCTTCTCTGTGCAGAGAGAGATTGCTCTAAGATTTGAATTATCCCTAGAATTTTACTGGTGTCCCCTCACCCCCATGTGATTGATGCTGATTGTGTGGGATGTTCCCCCATCCCCCATGACCCACTTTCAACTGACTGAAATCTTTGGGTTTGGGAAGGATTTCTCATTTACTGTTATGACAGCAAAATTAAGAATATGATAGAGATTGACTGCACCTCACTATTTCAGGAGCTGAAGATCCCCTTTTCTGTAATGTGTAAAACCTACCAGATTCTAGCATGTTCAAAGCTTAACTAATGTACAAATTCTAAAAGTTTTGTCATTTGAGCTGTATTTAGCCATCTCTGAAATATTGCCAATAAAACATTCCCTACCTCTACCTTGCAAGCGAGAAGCATTGATTTGGAGACAAGTGCTTGAAGCTGCATTCTACTGTTCATTGCTCTGAGGTACTAAATTACAGAAATTCCTAAAACGTTCCGCTCCCTCATGCCCATCCCTAACAAACTGTTTTATAGAAGGCTTTAATTAATTATATTACAACAATAAAATTCACAGCTACCATTCAGCTCCTTACTCGGTTGTTGTCTCGCCTATGAGCACGTTCAGCCTGGATAGAGGATAAAATTCTCTCCCCACGCTGGTGTGACAAAAAGGGCACACTAATTACATATGTTAACAGATTGGTTTAAAGACATACCTCACAAAAATGGTAGATATAGAAAAAATGAAAATAATAGTTCAGGAAAAAACGTGGAAGCTGTTGATGTTAAGTGTGCCTAAAGCAGTGCAGCTGGGGGAGAGCCCCACTGGGTACTCCGTATGCTTGTTCTCAGTGAATGGGTGGTTTTGACTTCCTTTGAATGATCTGTCCGCAAAGGAAAAAAAACAACCAAAATGCAAGTTTTGTTTCCCGATCTGAGAAATATCTTTGAGCGTTTTAGACACACACCTTTTGAAAATGTCTTTTTAATCCACAGTTCTAATTTGGCTTGGACTCAGTTTTCTGTGACGCATCTTTGAAGTTGTTTTGAGTTAGAAGTATACATATATTTAGCTTAGGACTGGCTGAAAATTATCTTTTTGCTTGTGGTCTATGTAAGATGAATCCAGTCCCTGAAAAAAGCCGTTGCAATAGAGAAATCTTTTCAATTTTATTGTTTTCAGAAATTTATTTGTTGTTCGTTTTCTGAGCCCAGTAAGGCTTGTCTTGCCACCTCATTTAGAAGGGTGGCCTCATTAACCCTCGTTACATGGGAAGTAGGAGCGAAGGCTTCTGCTGCTCTCAGTGGATACAAGAGGGGTAAGAGTCTGGAAAGTGCAGGCTTAGTTTCCCTTTTATTATTGTTGTAAGTAGGCATGCTCTGTAATGGGGCTCTATAGGGCAAAAAAGTTTCCTTCCCAAATCCCATTGGCCTAGAGCTCTTCCATTGCTGCTGCAGATCCCCAGCTTTCCGGATGGAGCGGGGCACCTGCCCTGGGCTCTGTGGCTGCTGTGACCAACACTGTAGAGGAGATTAGGATTGTTTCAGTTGGGAAGGACCTGCAGTGATCTTCTAGTCCAACTCTCTGACCAAATTCAGGGCTGACCAAAAATTAAAGCAGGTTTTTAAGGGTAAGCGTGTAGTTAGGGGCCTGTATACTTACATGCACTTAACCTGTATGCTTTCCTCTTGAAGTCCTCAAAGCCGAACAGATTATGACTACAAGTCTTATTTGGATGAAAGGGCAATTATAAAAATGTGGGAATAACGAAGCATTTATCAGAACATCTGTGCTGTAAAATATGTGATTAAAATGGTCGTATGTAACCTTTTTTTCCCCCTCCCTGTTGGCTGTATTGCGCATGTTGTCACTGCAACTCAGATTTGGAGACTGTGTTGTGCACTGAATGCTTCGCAGTCACGCTGCCGTCGTCACTAACTGTTGAACTCCGAAAGTTTTACGAGATTGCCTGTCTCACTGAATTCAAGAAGGCTATGCAAGGCCCAGATGTGCTTGGTGTTTAGACTGATGCTTAAGGAAAATCCCATCAAACAAGGTAATCCTGCTGCCTTGAGCTAAGCAGGAGAAACCATCAATGTTCAGTGTGAGAATTCAGAAATGAGCTATGCGTTATCAAATGTAGAAGCATACCTATTCATTTAGTAGTTTCTGAATGGTAGGAAGTTAAATGGTAGGAAAAAAGATTAAGTTCTTACTGTTATCAGCACACAGAGTATAATGTAATGTGCCATTAATTTACCTCATTCAGTGGGTTTTAAAGGTTTCTATCTTAAAAGCCAGTGATGTGAGACTTGTTTTCTGTGATACCTTTTGCGGAACTGTTAGTCCGAGGAGCCGTAGGACTCTGGATCGTAAGAAAATCACTGTGCTCTTCCTAGTAGCTGGAAAGTCTGTCATTTTCTTCTGTATTTATGTCACAAATCTCTATCTCAGTTCTGTACTGAACTCATCTAAAGTCACCCAGGAGGCAGGAACAGAGTCTACCAATTGACAACTGGTTCCCTGGCATCTCTTTTGGATCAAGAGGCTATGGGATTTGACTCCATAGTTCTTAGAAACATATGGCCTCTCCAAGCATCCATCTTCCCTCTTATGAAATAACAATAAAAAGAATATATTCACAAAGATATTTTAGGGGTTAAGTAGTTAATGTTTTGAGTAGCTTAATGCAGAAGCACTTTGTATGATTAAGTACTGCTATAAGTAATTAGTTTATGAATTTGATAATGTTCTTTGTGGGCTCCTGCTGTGGTTCATTTAGAAGAATGCTGTTTCATCTTCCCATGGGAATATAAAGGACAGTGTGCCCAGAACATAGCCATAGCCCCCGTCTCAGTCCCCCCAAATGAGACAAGACTCATTAGCTGTTAGAGAAGTCCAGTTTCTTTGTATGTAAAAATGCTGGAGCACAGAGGAAGTTTTGATGCTGTTCAACAGGACTGTGTAGGTGACTGTCCATGATTTAATAGCAACTGCCAGTTTTCCTAGCACTTGTCTTGGTCCTTGGGACTAATAAACCAGATACCTGTCTTAAATACCAGATACCTGGCTGTGGACCTTGTCTACCTAGGCTTTAGTAAGGCCTTTGACACCATTTCCCACAGCATTCTCCTGGAGAAACTGGCTGCTCATGGCTTGGATGTGTATACTCTTTGCTGGGTAAGAAGTTAGCTGGATGGCCAGGTCCAAAGAGTGGTGGTGAATGGAGTTAAATCCAGTGCCAGTCACAGGAGGTGTTCGCCAGGGCTCAGTACCGGGAATGATTCTGTTTAATATCTTTATCAACAACCCAGACGAGAGGGTCGAGTGCACCCTCAGTAAGTTTGCAGATGACACCAAGTTGGGCAGGAATGTTGATCTTCTTGAGGGTAGGAGGGCTCAACAGAGGGATCTGGACAGGCTGGGTCAACGGGCCGAGGCCAATGGCATGAGGTTCAACAAGGCCAAGTGCCGGGTCCTGCACTTGGGTCACAGCAACCCCAAGCAGCGCTACAGGCTCGGGGCGGAGTGGCTGGAAAGCTGCCCGGCAGAAAGGGACCTGGGGGTGTTGGTGGGCAGCCGGCTGGATATGAGCCAGCAGTGTGCCCAGTGGCAAGAAGGCCAAAACTGTCTTGGCCTGTATCACAAATAGTGTGTCCAGAAGGAGTAGGGAAGTGATCATCTTCCTGTACTTGGCACTGGTGAGGCCCCACCTGGAGTACTGTGTTCAGTTTTGGGCCCCTCGCTACAGGAAAGACATTGAGGTGCTGGAGTGAGTCCAGAGAAGGGCAATGAAGCTGGTGAGGGGTCTGGAGAACAAGTCTTATGAGGAGCAGCTGAGGGAGCTGGTGTTGTTTTGTCTGGAGAGACCTTATCACTCTCTACAACTACCTGAAAGGAGGTTGTAGCGAGGTGAGGGTCGGTCTCTTTTCCCAGTTAACAAGCAAGAGGACAAGAGGAAATGGCCTCAAGTTGTTCCGGGGGAGGTTTAGATTGGATATGAGGAAAATTTCTTCACCAAAAGGGCTATCAAACATTGGAACACGCTGCCCAGGAAAGTGGTGGAATCACCATCCCTGGAGGTATTTAGAAGATGGGTAGATGTGCTCAGGGACATGTTTTAGTGGTGGACTTGTCAATGCTAGGTTAGCAGTTGGACTTGATGATTTTAGAGGTCTTTTCCAACCTAAACAATTCTATGATTAAAGTATATCTACTATAATTCTTGGTATATAGTATGCTAAAATAAAGCTTGGGGGGATACTACAGGTCTTCCCAACTGGTTCATTGTAGCCAGCCGGCATCCCATTTGGGCTACTTGCGACATAGCAAAAGAACACAGTGAGAATCAGACCCAATACTTAAATTTCCATCTAACTGCAGAAATAAAAATAGTTGTATGTGGTTGTGCAAGTTTTTACACCTACACAATAATGGCATCGTTTTCCAAATTTCTCTTCCCGATGAATATTGCAGATAAGACACTATTTAGAAATGCAGTGCTGACTATGATGGGTATAATGGCTAGTAATCATGCCAAGAGTAAGTATGGATGACCGTCCTTTTACATTTCAGGAGTAAAGAGAACTCTTTGATAAGCATATCTGTTCTTCAATAAATGCAAGATAGAATTGCAGTCTCTTTTATGATAAACTCAAGTAATCCGTGTTCATGCCAAGCTCAGATTTCAGAGGCAGCACCCTTCAATTGCAATGTATATTTGGATAGGAAATGCAGACAGTGAAGTGTAATTTTTGTGAGAAAATACCGCCAGCCCTGTTTTTACTACACCTTAAAGAATAAAGGGA
This sequence comes from Rhinoptilus africanus, assembly GCA_013400135.1. Classification (NCBI taxonomy): domain Eukaryota; kingdom Metazoa; phylum Chordata; class Aves; order Charadriiformes; family Glareolidae; genus Rhinoptilus; species Rhinoptilus africanus. The sequence goes on from VXBO01014992.1 coordinate 120,772, forward strand.
AGAGCAATTATTTCTTGATACAGTGCAGATATATCTCTTCTTCCAAACTGATAAGCTTTTGCAATGTGTTGTTGCGTTGCGTCTTGAGGCTACCACGGTTACAAATGCCTCAAGTATTTGAGGAATTTGAGCCCCGGGGATAGTTCCCTAATGTCTGAAAATCACTACTGTCTAGCTGTAGGTGGGTAGTCACCTCCCAGCCTTGAATGTAGCCGGGGCGTCTGTGCAAATGCTCAAACTCAGCTCTACTTCTCACTTTTCTCCGCTTTGCATCGGTTCGCTTGTGCTCATCATCAGTTGTTACCTCTCTGCCTGGTGGCTAGCATGATGGAGCCTGATTCCAGATTGTGGCTTCTAGATTCTATGGAAACAGAAATAAATATTTTTACCATTTCTGTATTTCATATTATGTAAGTGCACTAGTAACAATGCATGGCACAGGGGATGCAGTAATTGAATGTGCTGTGCAGAGCTTACTCTTTGTTGCTTAGCAATTAAATGTATGCACGTAGCAGCAGCACTGACAAAAATGCTAATAAAAGGTGACAAGTTATATCTCCAGAAAAAATTACACAATTAAGAAAAAAATCCCTGACAAGATACAGGAGCAGCAGCAAATGGTACATACTGATAGATCTTGTCCCTCCTGAAGGCAAGATCTTCAGGTACTGGCCACTAGAGGGGCTGAGATGATGGGAATAGAAGGTATCCACATTTATAGCATGGGCTACAGACACACAGTTGTGCAAACATCATGGTAAGGCTTTTTGTTGTTGTTATTGTTGTTGTTCCTTTATTATTTGTGCATATTTTTCTCTGTAAAATGTCTAGAAACCTGTTCTGTTTTCTTTGTTTCATTTTTCTTCTTGGTGATCAGGTTTGCAGATTTTTCACAGCATCTCTTTCAATCGAATTTCTGACTTCCCTAGCAGATCCTTGTTTCACAATATAAGGTTTTATTTATATAACATGATGCAACCTATCATGGTAACGTAAATAGATTTCTCTATAAAATTGCTTCTTTAGGAATATCAAACTGCTTCTCTCTCTTTTTTTTTTTTTTTTTTTTTTAATTCAGAGCAAACACGAAGCAGAGGAACTGCATTGTAGGCTGCAATTCTCAAAAAAGCCCAGCGTTTTAGGAGTCCTTTCTTTCTGAGATTCGTATGTTTAACCTTTTGCTCCTTCTCTCTCATCTTTAGTCTTCTAAAATCTCTGTCACTTGTGTTGTGCTGAGGAAGCGCACCGCTTCTTGAACTGGTTAATACTTACTAAAACACTCACTTTGCTGTGGGTAAACGTAGATTGTCAGGCTTATTTTAGAGCTTTTTGCGAACCAGCTTGACACATTGTTGTATGAAATCCTTTTCTCTACATTAAGAGAATCATTTACGGGCTGGAAGTAATTAGTCTTAAGTCGTCTATTAACGTCTGAGGTATTTAGCAAATATTTCTGGATATGTGCAGGATTTCAATACTTTTTCTTCTAGCAATTCTTTTCGGCTTTTTAGAGCTTTCCCTCATTAGATTTCTGCTCACCAAAGTGCTGATTCTGCGCTTGACAGTCTGCCTGCATAGTGAAATGCAGGACCTGGGCCCAATTTTGATCTATTTATATTACAGTCCATTTCATTTTAACTAAATGCAAGTACTAATTTGGCCGTACTTGCTTTCAGCGTTATCTCAGGTTGTGCCAAATCATCAGACAGTCCATTTGGAGTTTGGCGGGCTTTGCTGAAACTCCTGCGTTTTTGGTCAAGCGCTATTGAAAAATGCGGCTATTTATCAAACAAAAGTAGCCTAACTCCTGGCTTGATTCGAGACTCCCAGTTCCCTCTCCTGTGCCTTAGCAAATAAGAGGGACCCTGAATCAGTGCAGATCAGATTGTGTTCTGTGTAAATAAAATGAATCAAACTTCTTTTAATTCCTGTACTATGCCTCTTAATAAATAAAAATTAAATACAGTAAAAGTAATGATGATGGATTGGAATATTACTTGTTTTCTCTTCCCTGGCTTCTTTATGAGTGTATTGATAGACAAGGGATTGAGATAACTCTGCACATAGAGAAACGCTGTCATATGATGCAAGCAGCAAAAGGCAATTCAGAGAGATTTTTTCAGCTAGTCCACCTTATGTTCACTTCACTTGTTATGTTTCCTCCAAAACTGATTTTTTAGCATGAGTTAAGCAGAATCTACTATACAGATTAAACTATATCTCAACCCTAAGCCCAGGAGGGTAAGGAAATGATAGCGCAAGACAGAAGGGGAGTAAAAGAGCAACAGATCATTGTGTTAAAGTATCCTGTGTGCATTTGATCCTGATCTTTTAAATGAGATGGTTTACAACTTGTTCAGGACATTGAATCAAACATCTGGAAAAGGAAAGATCTGAATCCACTGAGATGATATAAAATCAGATTTCCCTGACTTGTCTTTTCCATATTCCTCCTACACCAGTAACTGTTATGATGCCAAAATAAGCTTTAAGAGGATCAGTTTGATTTGTGAAATACTTTTCTCCAAAGGCTGCATTTTGAAATCTATTTCCAAATAAGACAGTGCTATCCAGAAGTAACAGAAATATTTCATACCCTAGGAAGATTTTTTAAACATATTCGTGTATTCCTTCCTTCCCACGTTACCTGCAATGACATGAAACACGATGTGTGCATGTGTGTATATACGTATGTGTGTGCGTGTATATGATGGAATGTGAAAAAGCAAATACTTTATAGAAATGTCAGCTTAAAAGTCTGCCTGGAAATGCATGCGGTATGAGCTTTTTTAAGTAGCCTCCTCCTGGTAGTACCTTCACTCAGATTCTCACCATTCCCATGTAGTGTTCTGTAAATACCCTGTGAGAATGACTAGCAGGGAGGATGATCTTGCATAACAGGCAGCTGACTAATTTAGACCAGGAACATTGATCTACAATGACTGAAATAGTCTCAGTCTTGTTCCGATTTCAACATTTGAAGTTTTGGGATTATGCTCATGGATACTTCTGTAGTCCAGTCTCTGGAAGTCACTGTTCATATATTATATCATTTTCAGCTAGAGGGAGAAAGGGATAAACCACTCCAAATATCACAGAAAGGGTAGGATTTTGTGTGTCATGTGTGTCACTGACATATGGAGAGGGCTATGTGAAATACTTGTAAATGGTCTCTACCCTATACCAATTCCTTAGCTCTATACCATAAAAGACCATCTTCTACATCTTTCTGAGCATGCTACCTTGTCCTCCGTACTTTATTCACCTTTCTGAGCACTGTACCTTGACATAAGCACTGTTCTTCTTTTTCATCCAGTTCGATTAATTCATGTTTTCAAAAAGAAACTGCCTCCAAAATATTTACTGAAATAATAAAAAGCCTGTTGTCCATCTCTGACCTTTATCTTCAGATTTGATCCACCCAAGTAAAGACTGGGACTGTGGGGTATGTTTCAGGGCTGCACTGATGGTGCCACTTCTGTGGCCATCTAGCTCACTGGTTTTTGAGACATCGATTTAAGTCAGTGCCGGTGACTGCAAAGAGGCAGGACTTGCTCGAGGACTGGTTTGTTCTGGGTCTGAAGCCAAGGGATGAAGCTGAGCTTGCAAGGTGGGGATGTCTTTGAGCATAAGTGGTTGCAAATCAGTGGAGTTGCTTGGAGGTCAGCTCTGGCATTCTCATTTGATTGATACCCAACTCTTCCCATAGATGGTTATACAGATTCAGTGCCACTGAGTAATATGGGTGTGTATTTCCCAACAAATATCAGAGTCCACTGGGCTCTTTCTTTGCCACCATTGCGCTTGCTCTTCGTCCATGCGCTTGCACTTCTCTTAGAAGAGACATTAAAAAACTTCCAATGCGCTATTATACATGTGCTACATAAATAGACATATGTCTTACATTCTTTGCTACTGTAAAAATATGACTCATCACTGCAACTAATTTTGTTTTGAATAACAGCAAACTGGATATGAATTCCTGAAGTAAGAAAAAGTCGGGGAAGAAATGACTGTGTAGTTTGCCAGTTTTGTTTTAAGCAATGAATCACATAAAAACCCCAATGTTTCATGAAATATATGCCCATTAAAAAAAACCTCCAAACTTAGAACTGTAAAATTTGTTGCCTCTGCTTCTGTTTATTAAGCTTTGTATTCTTATAGCAGAAATGCATATCAAATGAGAAAAACACAGAAAAAGAATAGGTTAAGAAATGAGTAACCAGTTGTGCAATTTAATTTTATAGGAAAAAGAGGATTCATTTTTTCCCCCACAAATATGTTGTGCGTACAGTAATCAGTTTACCAGTTTTAATCTTAAATTGGTTCACATTAAGTGCTGGTACCTAACATGCAGAATGCATCATTAAAGGTAAAAGGTAAACTTGAGTCAAAATTTTCTTCCTCCCTAAAAAACGCCAGAAGAAAGTACTGGGTAAAATTTAGAACACTATTGTATAATAAGTGAGTAATCTGAGAAAATTTAATGCATAGACAACAGTCTCTCCTTGCTGTGCTGTTGCTCAGAGACACAGCTTGTCTGAATCTAAATACATTGATTTATAAAAAGTGCATATTTGGTGATACGTAGCCTGCAAGCATGAACAAGTGAACAGGAAGAATAACATTGATGTAACTGGTTGCCTGTTTGAATAAGCCCTTACAGGAGTACAGCAAGCTACAGCAGAGTCAAGTTTTTTAAATCACATTGTGATACATGTTTTTGTCTGTGACTGGGAGAAAACGGAGTTCAGAGACATCTACTCAAAGGCTTTTTTTGGATTCCTGATCAGTGCAGAAGAGGAGCTCTTCTGTGAGAATAGCTTGCATCCCAGCAATGGAGAGGATGAAGTTAGGCTTGCATGTAATTTTTAAAGTGTGTGATTTGGTGCTTTCAGGATTGTCAACAGAATTAGCATGTTGCTGGCGATATTTTTAATCAATTGATAGAAAAGAATAGCTGCTCTGTGTTCAGTAGAGAAAGGCTTTGCAACAGAAAGGATTTTAAACATTCTCTTTGGTAATCTCAGTGTTTTATAACATTTCTTAAACTTCCTATTAACTACTGATGCTCTGTTGGTTACTGAATATAGATGTGTGGGACTATAGATCAGTGGGAAACACTGTGGCTGTCTATTTCTTACCAGCGGTAAGGAGTTCATGAACCCTTTGCCTTTGGGACCCATTTTCTTCGGCAGGACGAGAGTAGCCTTCAATCTGCGGCATTTTATGGATGCCGCAAAGTCGCTCTGGCTGGCTTGGTGTTGGAGACCATTCCAGCGAAGAGGCAGGCAGGTTTCGGGGGAAGCTTGGCTTTCTTTTCAGCTGCTCGGACTTTGCAGAAGGTGAGGTGGCTGTGGCTTGAGGCTGGCTTCCCTCTCCCCCTGGAAATCCCTTGCTAAGAGGACCGCCGTTTGGAGCGCTGCTTTGAGGACGTGCTGCCCTGTGGATAAATAAAAGGCATCGGAGTCGCAATTAGGCCATTTTTAACAGCGGAGGGACTGTTTCCCCTCTAGATGGAGCTGTACACTTGTGTTACAGCAGAGGTGGCTACCGGCCCGAAGAGCGCAGGGGGAATCCTTCTCCTGGAATTGCCCTGCAGCCAGCAGACGCCCGGCTCCGGGATGGCAGGGGACAAGAGCTACAGCCTCTCCTCCGCCTGTCTCCCAGGCCTGGCTATGGCGGAATGGGCTGCAGGGAAGGTTTCCCTCTTCAGAGCAAAGACATTCACTCCTGCTTCCACCCCTGTCCATTTTCTGGCAGGCTTTCTCTGCTCCCTCTTCTTGTACACCACTTGCAGCTCACTTTGTCTCTTAGCATCTTCCAGGCGCACAAAAGTTGCCATTTTCTTAGTATCTTCCTTGTCTCCTTAAATCTATCTGCCAGCTGTGTTCTATATGATAATGGCTTTTTTATAGCAGGGTTCTCTTTATACCGTGTACTCAATTGCTGTGATTGCGAGTCTGCACTGCTCTAGGTAAAGTGAGGGCATATATTCCATGTGCTTGTAGCTTTACTTGGGATGATTTCTAAAGCATAATTCATAGCTTTACAGGTTATTTGATCTCTCACTTGTATTAATTTCATCTAAACAAGGTCTGTGTTTGTCTTAAATGTTGTCTCATTCTAAATTATCTTGTTTATGGGTCAAGATACTCTGCCATGCCTCGCAGTGCTGCAGCTGAACCCCTCTATGAAGCCACATTTAGGGCTGACTCCTCGGTTCCCGGGAAGCTGGGGCTGTGAATTTTCATTGCACTGGGTCTATGTGTTCCCAGACAGGAGAAAATGTGTTTCTGTGCCAACCAGCTTGTAACATATTTTAAGTAGCATGATATGACATACTTAATAGTTAGTATACAGAGGTCACTTTATTTTTTTGGCATTTCTCCCAGGAAAGAGGACAGGAGCACAAGGAAGTAGGCAAGAGTAACAGAAAACAGCTTAAAAGTCAGAGTAGCATTCTACCAATAAATATCAGCCTTTTGGTGTACTCTTCTTCCACAGTTACCCAGCTCCCACTAAATTGCTGTTCTATTTTTGCTGAAACCTGGACACATATGCACTCAGTAAGACTTCATCAGAAGGAAAACCTTTTTTACATTCCCATTTGTATTGAAAAATTTTGAGCAAGGAATTGTTCAGTGCTATTCATACCACTTTCTATGACATACACAGACATTGATGACTTCTGTTGAAGGCATAAAGTAGTTGCCTTGTGACGTGTTTGTCCTTGGAGACTGGAGATTTCAGGTAGGGGATTAAACTACTTTAAACCAGCAGCTGAGTCCTTTGAACTTCTAGGAAGTACTTTCCTCCTCCTTTAATGTCCCTAGCTGCTGTAAATGGAAATTGCGCATGAAAAAGTGACCACTGCTGATGTGTTGTTTCATGTGACATGTAATGCACTGGCCAAAGTCTGTTAATGTGGAAATGAGGGTTTACAGGAGAAGCTTTGTTTTTCAATAGGGTTAAGAAAGTAATGGTGTGACAGACAGTATTCTTGGTTCTTACAGGTTGGAAATAAGATTGGAATATCACCTACCAACTGAAAACTCAGTATCAAGTGAAATTTGCATATGGATCTTTAAAGAATGTGTTTATGGTTGTGGGAAAGCTCTGTTTGTGACTTTTGGGTTGTTGTTTGAGTACTTGGGGCCGGCAATGCTAGAAGAGATTATGTGCAATTGGGTGTTGAGGGGATGGTGTATCTTCAGAGAGGGTATACCCTTATTCCTCAGAGGCAGGAATAAGCCTCTGCCGACATTGCTTCTTTACAAACTATAGCTATAGTTCCCTGTAATTCCTGCTGAAGATTTCAGGTATTCTACGTGCATATCCTGTTCCCAGTGAGCGCTCAGCCCTTCCTGAAAAAGGGGGAAAAGGTTCTCGGTGAAACCTTCTCAAAGGACCTCATTGAGGGAATGAAGAGTAATATTAAGGACTTTCACCTAAAGGGATCATCAGCAAAATCGGATCCAGGGAAAATGAAGGGAAATAGCCGAACTAATAAAGACTGCATTGATCTGCCCCTGTCAGATACGTCACCAGGTGATTAGCAGTGAGGAGGTACTGAGGTGCAGAGAGGAAGAATAGATTACTTACACGTAGGAGGGGTGGCGATGGTGGTTCAGGCAGGTTTTCAAAAATAAAACAGACAATAGCAGGGAGCAAAATCCCCTGGCATGCTGGGAGGAACTTCAGTAGAAAGCTGCCTGCAGTAGCAGAATAAAAGTAAGAAATGTTTTTTAGTGGCTGTTGAGGACACAGCCACTGGACACAGTTTTAAAGAACATTTTTACGGTATACTAAATGACAGTGGATTCAGGGAATAATATAAGGTCTAGCCAGTTTGACATTTATGTAAGAGTACTGAAAGGAAGAATCACGCTGATTACTCTAAGATAAAGCAAACAAAAAAAAAAAAGTTTTACTTATAGCTATTTCTTGTTACGACAGACAGGGAATCCAATCAGGGAAGACTAACTTTTAATTTTCTTAGAAGTGGGAAGATTTACAACAATACTAAGTGTATTTCATCTGACTTTGGCTTGCTAAATCCCCAGCTAGCGCTTCTCGCCTGGCATCCGGCACAGCCCTTTCTGGGTTTCGGCTTTGCTCTGGCCAAGAGCAGAGAGCTGTTTCGCACACGCTGCTGAAGCTGGGGTCTAACGAAGCATTTTCACCGCAAGGTTTCTACTGCAATAATCGTCCTTATACACAGATGTGTAATAATACGCCTCAGCTAAGAGTCTAAACTTAAAAAGATAAAAGCAACACAGCTAAAAGGCTCATAAACCAAAGGGATTATATTTTTTTTGTCTGAATAATTTTGGTGCATTTGGTGAATTTTAATGCTTATGGAAATGAAAGATTTTATTGGAGGCAAAGCAAGTGTAGGCAGTAACCATAGTGACTTCTACACATATCAGCTTTGCCAGTGTGCTTCAGTTCTAGTCTGCAAAATCCCAGTTATCAAACATTTGTAGGTTCATATTGGGGGATCACGGTGAAGGGCTGATGCAGGGGGGTTATTGTCCTTTCATAAAAGACGAGTCTCACAGCAACACAACAGTCTTTTGCAAAGTCTCTTACTGAGGTCAAATCTAAATTATGAAAGCATCAAAGGTGGCTACTGGGAATATTAATGTTATTGCTGATGCTTTTCCTTTGCATACTGGCAGGGTTAAATAATCTATCAGTGACACCTGCATTTTTGTCGTATCATTCTTTGGCCCTCGGCCACACTTAAAGAAGAGCCAGTTGACAGATGCACTGCAATAGGCCTTTCTGAGCTATTGCTAGAGGATTTTACTTCTTCTTCCTTACCACTGTTAATAACTAGTCTTGCAAACATTGTCTTTCTGCAAGAAACATGAAACTTAATAGCAATAATCTCCTGAAAGAATATTTCTACTATTTTGTTTGCTATGTCAGAAATAACTTCACTATTTTTAGTAATCATGCTAAACAGTCCTTTCACTGCACATTTTAACTGCCACAGCTTATGCTAGAAGCCTCTGGATATACTGAAGCTAAAAAAAATGAATTAGAAGTTGTAGTACGTGTCAGCTTGGGAACTTTCTTTTGGGATGGGGGCAAATTTGTCTGAAATTAAAAGGTAGGCTGATAGAGGAGGCAGAGGGTCTAACTGCTATTATATTAAATTATTGTATATTTGAGTATTGAATATTGCAATTTGAGTATTGTATAGAATTTCATGAAAGTATTCTGGGGTTTCTTTCATTACAACAATGCAGTTTCCCCATCCCATGTTGTGAATCCTTTTTTTCTCCAAAAAAGGAAACATTAAATATAATTCAATTAGTTTCTAAAATAAAAGGCAGAGTCACTGATAAAATAGGCCTCATAAGGATTGTGATAAGTCAACATACATTATTGATTATTTTGATGCGTGTAAATAAATGCAGCTGTTTACCTTTATTATTTATTAATTTATCATGTAAGATTGAAGAGCATTTGCATCAAAATGTATTTTTAATGCATATTGTGGCATCCAGTGTACCACAGTTCCTCCCATTACCACAGTACCATGTTTTTCTACCTAGCTCAGATTTGGCACTAGGAAAAAGTCATTTAAGTAATGTAGGTTTTTCCACCTTTGAAAAACTCACCGATGATATGCAGATACTATACAGTTTGGCTTTTCCAGTGTATGGGGGACTGGTTGGACTGGTTTTGTCCAACCAGTATATTGTCAAACTGTTGCATATATTCAGTATGAAGTACGGTCTCAGAAGAAAAGCCCTTCAAGTAGGCTTTGTAAAACAGAGAGTAAGAAGCAGTTCTTGCTTTGAAGACCTCTCAATTTGTTTAAACAAAACAAAAAATCTTTGTTTTCCCAATTCTATTTCAAATGAATGTGCCAAGGCATGGATATCTTCTCTGAACTCAGTTTTCTTGCGATGTGTTATTTCGAGATGCTCAAAAACAGCAACAAAAAACCCTGAGCCCTATATTTTTTTCCATAAGAGCTAAATCATTCCATCTCACTTAACTATGTATTGATTGACTTTATCGAGTCCATAATAGTTCTGAGTTTATGAGCTGTGATGCCTGGAAATGGATTAGTGCCAGTGCCTATGATGAGATATGGCCAGAAGACAACTGTTTTGTCTCAGGGCAACATTTGAGGTTACAGAACCTGACTCTGTTTCACCTTCAGAACAAAGTTTGTCATCTCTGATCACTGCGTATCAGACAGAACAAGGGCCCGAACATGATGTCAAACCCCACATCATGTTTTGGCTTGAAAAGGCCCAAACTCCGGTACTCCAGCTGATGCAGCGCAGCACACATTTCGTATTGGGCTTACACAGTAGTTGTGTTTGCGTACTGGAGGTACAAAGCATAGATTATAAGAAGCAGAATTCTGTTTACACACCAAACAATCAAGATTGTGTTGCTATTATTAGCAAATGCCCGAGAAATGTTAGTGAGAACTTGTAGGCTGTCTACTTCTCCTTGCTGTGACTTGGGAGATGGTGCTGCCACTCAGGCCTCCTTTGGGCTCACCAGCCCCTGAGAAAGCCTTCGAGGTCTGCAGCTGCTGACGCACGTCTCTTTTCCCCCTTCTCCAAAATCCTGTTTATCTGCTTTTGCTTTTCCCTGATGCATTCTCCTTGGTTCTTACGCAAAGGCATATCTCAAAGTCATAGTCTTCTTACTCCCTGGGCTAAAACCTCAGATCCTCCTTTCCTCTTCAAGCAGAAGTTCAGTTTGTATCATAAGTGAAAAATTCCTTTTTCCAATTCTTTTGCTTTCTTTTTTTTTAAGACATAAAAATAATTAAACTCAATACAGAGGTAAGTACAGGAAATCTTATTGACCATTATTTCCAGGAATTCAGATGTAACAATTTAGCTGGGATATTTTTGACTCCAAACTGTATGACTGGGTAAGGCTCAGCCAGAAGCTTGATCCTAGTGGCTTCAGTATTTATCAATATCTTATTAATCTTGGTACCTGTGGCTAAGCATAAAGGGGTAGCAAGATTTTTGCAGTAGATGTTTTGCCTGTGTTTGAATTCCCTAATACATAAACACAAACTATTCTTGGTTATTTACAGTGCTCTATGCAAACATGCAAGCATTTGCCCCAGATATTTAAAACCTAAAACCTCAAACCAAGGCAACCCAGTCTTTGCCATTGCTGCCCTCCCCTTTCATTATTGTCATTCATGGTCACCAAAGTCAAATGTGAAGGTGGAGGTTCTAGCTTCAAAGAAAAGGAATGTTTTCCTCCCTTACACACAGCTGCCATGAGCATGCCATAAGTCTGTAGTCCTGTCCCGATGTTTTTCTCTGAAATGCTGCTACTGATCACATTTACAAACTGCCAAGGCAATTGTACTAATTGAAAATATACAAGATTCTTCAGCTTGTCAAGTGAGAACAGATTTCTTGATGTGAGATTTAGCCAGAAACTGATCATCTTTGGTCATCTTCAAGTCCTCCCTCTTCGTTATATTTTTTCCATAGTAGACGACTCCTTTGAGCAGCATCTTCAGTTTGTCATAAAGGAGTCATCTTTCAAAGACACCAGGAATGTCTAAAAACCAAAACAGGGTAGGAAAAGATTGTCTCACATCATTTTTACATCTATTTTAACTTAGAAAATTGGGAAGGAGAAGGGGGAGTCAAGGCAAGGGACACAGGACTGCAAGTGAAAAACCTGTGTTTGTCATGGGACATAGATCAGGAAACAAAAAGAAAGACAAAAGCCTGTTATTTTTCACAAGTCACTGGTAACTATTTTTACTCAAACCAAGAAAGGCTCAGAAAGTCTACACTGGCATTCTCAGACCAGTGGTTTATGAGGCAGTTACCTGAGAAAAATATTTGCAGATCTGGTAAAAATAATGCCTCTGTTATAAAGTTTGCTAAAATTTAGGAGTGCAAAGTTGAGACACTACTTAACTGCTGTAAGCCTACATATCTCCACAGGGAGAGCAGGTTTTTACTGTTTATTTTTCTTTTCCAATAATCATTTTGAGGTACCAAGTTCTTGGGTATATTCTGAAAATGCTACTGCAAAGAAAAGGCTGGAAGCTCTGAAAAGGAAGAAAGAAAGGGTAGGCTATTAAGAGCCTCTAAATTAAGTCCTATGGAGATGTTGGTAAGAAGAAAAAAGTGAACTTTTTAAAGCAATCTCATTGTCTTTAAAAGAAGGCATTAATGGCATGGGGCGGGGGGGTGTTATTGGTATATGATCTTTCAGGATTGTCATTCTCTTTGTTGTTACTATTGCCATTCTTCAACACTTGCATTGAAGAGCAGCTAGAAGTTTTTGCCGTCTTGTCTCCAAATGAACAAGAGATTGTTGTTCACAAAGCTGTCCTGCTCACAGATGCATCTTCCCCCTTGGTAATATCAGAATAGAAAGAATTTCTGACATCCTAACCTGCAAGAACCCTCTTTTTTCATGTCACAAGTTTAAGACCATACCATAGCTTTACTGGTCAATGTTAGGATGGTTTTATAGTTTTAGTCTTCAATGAAGAAAACAATCTCCATAAATCACCTGTCTGCCAATGGGAATGTTTTGTCACAATAGCTATAATTTATAGAGAATCCTCATCTGGAATGCTCTAAGAATTAGATTTATAGGCTACAAGGGTGAAGCCTGCCAACCATCTGATCTTTGGCTCTTTCCACCAGGCATCCTACAGTATCGAGATCTATGGAAGAAGAGAGTATTTAGTTACTGCTTATATTAAACACTATTTTGCACAAACTTCTCGGCCATGAACGTTTCAACACAGCTCCCTTTCAAAGCAGTGGGGAATTTCACTGAAAAGAGAATGACTTAGTAAAGTGCACAGTTTCAAAGGCAAAGTGACATCAGACGGAACTTTTTATCCATTTCTTCCAATCTCTCAAACAGTAGTGATTTATTTGGGAGTATCACTAGATGCAAACCATGAACGTCCCTTATCAATCAAGAATTGGGATAACCAGGCTTTGAAAAACAGAGCAAAGCCCCCCCCTTAAGCGTTTTAAACATTTCTGCTCTCAATTATTTTAATATTGATATGGAAATGAAAATTATGTGTTTTCCCATCAGAACATGTCACTTTTTATTTGGTAGATTTTTTTTTACACCTGTATTCCTAATGGGGTGTGAAATTAAAATGAACATTCATGTTTTCTTTGGGAAGCTGCTGGTAAAGAAATGAGCTTATGAACAGGGCTTTTTCCTGATTGTTTTAGCCATCGAGTAATAATTTATTGTGATTATTATTCTTAAGAATATATTTAGGTATGATATTGGCAATAGATATTTCTAGCTTTTTGTTTGGTAATAGGATTTTGGCAAGTAATTAAAAGCCGCAGATTATTCTTCATCATCATCATTATTTTATGACAAATTACTTTTGGCCTTATGAGGCTGAAATCCCCCTTTGGAGTTTTCCGTGGTCTTGTTGAGAAGCAATAGTGATGAATCTCAGGGGGATTTAAGGGAGAATCTTAGCCTCGGTACAGCAATGTGATGCATCTTGTAGTAACGTCTGTGCAATATGTCCTATCACTTAGGTTCAGCTCCTCAAGAGATTTTATACGCAAGTAGACCTGGATAAATGAAGCAGTTCCATCTCTAGAGAGGCTATCTACTAAAATATCAGTAGGTGGTTTAGAGCATCTTTCTGTCTCCGGCCTTTCAGAACGGAGTTTCAATAATCCACTGGTGGTTTATGACAGGTTTCAATTCTAATTTGTGGAAAGTCTAGACATTTTAAAGAAGATCTAGTCTGCAGTCTCTGCCCAGGAAGGCGCGGGTTTATAGTCTGGCCCTAATGCCTGGAGAGATTTAGTTTCCAAGTATGCTAGAAAGAATAAGCCCAATAAAAGGAAGACCAGTAGGAATTTCAAAGGTGGTCTAGGGACATTTACACTTATTTGTTAGGGTATTGGGGTTTTTTTAATGAACTCAAATGAAAGCAAAGACATTAAGACAGGTAGAATATTCTGTTGGTTTTGTCAGATGTCTACTGTTTGTTTGCTTAACATTAGATGTTGTGGCTTATGACAACCTCCCCTGGACTGAATAGAACAGTCTTCCTTTCACTGGAGTGACTCGTCCTTTCAGTATAATCCTTTGGGCCATTCCTGAGACAGTAATGCATTTGGGGTATTTTCTCACAGTACAGCCCTACACAAATGGCAACCGTTTGGGAATGATGGTCCGTTTTCTTTAGCACTCTCTCTTATAAAGCCTAGGGGCCTTTAAGCAAAGATCAGAACCATCAGGGCATCTTCCACTGGACCATGTTTGACATCCACCTCTGCATAGGAAAGCTGTGCTCTAAGCTCATCACTGTGTGCTTGGTAAGCTCAAAACTAGGTTAAGGAAGAATGGTGACATTCTTCGGCTCAGATGCTGAAAAATACACTGTTTTAAGAAAATGCACGCTTTCCTCCTATGTCCTGGAACAGCCTGAAAAGGCTTTGTACATTACCAAGAAAATCTGACATTTGGCGTTTCCCAAGGCAGGACTGAATTTGATGGAGCAGTGATGATTATTCTTTTTAGCTATTTTCTGCCTTTCTTTATCCTCATTCTCATTTCATCATCTTTTATCTAGCCAAGAGAGAAACTTCTGGACCATCAATCTCAGTTACACTCACACACGCTTCCACTTTCTGTTTCTTGTGTTATCTTTATCTTTTGTCATGGAAACACATGGAAAATATTTATGCCATCTGGACAGACAGAGAATATGCTTTTCTACTTCCACCCAGGACTGAAATGAAGGGGTTATGATCCCCAGAGCCAAAGCTGTGCTTATGTCTTTGCCGAGACAGCTTATCTGGGAAGATCAGCTAGTGTTATCTTGAAGACGAGCACAGGAGGGAGGGAGGGAGGGAGAAGGAAAGCACCTGCTCATGTCTAAATGGCTATTCACTGCCCTGAAATGGTTTTCTCCATTGTTTTCAATCTCTGAGGAGGGACTTCTTCTCTTTAGGGTGCTTTTAGAAAGCCCATTGGCTTTTCTACTGTGACAGCACAGCCGTATCGTGGAGCCATGGCTCCTGTGCTCAGATTTTGCTTTCACCCCATCTAGACGTGATGTGCGTCCCCGTGGTAGTAGTCAACTCTAAGAGAGCTGCTTTTATAATTAACATTGGCACCTCTTGCCTTTGGGACCCTCCCTATGCCTAATACAGCAATTTAGTAATAGGTGGTCCCTGCCCCAAAGAAACTATGAAGTAAATGCAAGATATAACAAGGGCCGTCTACAACGGGGGCTTGGATTTTGAGACGTGGACTCTGTTGTGATGGAACTACATCAGTGCAAATGTATGTAAAATCCTCTTGGATTTTGTGCTTTTAAAGTTTTCTACCCCAAAAGCCCAGCTTGACTGGCATTCTGGTGAACATCGTCCAAACACTAACGTGGGTGGATGTTACGCTTTTCTGTCTGTGTATTAAGAAGTTGTTTAGATGCATCTCAGTCTGTTCAAAGCAGGACTATGCAAACCAAATTTTGTGGAGATCCTGTTGAAAAATGCCCTCAGGTCATTTTTTGAAACTGGGGACCTCCTTTTGAAGTTCTTACCAACTTCTGCCAGGGAAAATATTAAATACAAAGTTCTTAAGCAATTTGCTTTAGCCGCTAGGCGCAGCTGAGTCCCTCGGGGAAAGGGTGGGGAAGCGAGTGAACCCTCTGTCACCTTTAACTCTCCTCACATCTCTATGTGTTAAAGCCGGCAGATGGAAACTAATTTCAGCTAACTGTGAGCATCGTAACATTTCCCAAATATGTATATTTAATGGGATGATTTTTCTTAAGAAAACACTGGTCTGAAAAATGAAATCAATGCAGCTAGAGCGTGAAGCAAGCCAGTCTAGCAGACTGGGTTTTAAACAGTCTAAGGGTATTTTGTTACAGAGTTCATATTCCAAGCTACTGTGACAAGCAGTTGCTAATTCTAAAAATATTCAGTAAGAGTGGGCTAATTTGTGCATCACTGAAGCACTGGTCCTTTTTGCTGTCAGTGTATATTTTGCATTTGCAAGAAAAGAGGATATACAGTCTTTATTAAGTGCTAAAAGGAAACTGACAGCTACACTTCCTACCTGCGAGTGATTTTGTTCATACCTACCAGTATCCTTGTGAGGGCAGAAAGCATTGGAAAAGGTGCCACTGCTATTGTGGGTACGTTTTATTTGCCTTTACTACCTATCTAGGATATTTTTATTTCCTTTCCAGTTTTAGGTGTGTTTATTTTTTAGATGAGCTCCACCAGACAGGTTTAATGCTTCTCTTCGTTTCCAGCCTTTTAGATGATTATGCAGGATTCATGCTATCACATCAGCAGAAGCTGCTGTAGATTGATGGGACCCCATCAACCACCCTGCCCACTCAATATTATAAAGATTTGTGTCGTCAGTGGTCATGACGTTTGGTAGGAAGTTGCCCATTTATGGATACTAGAGCAAATGATATCATCACAATAGGTGGCTCCTGTCTAAATAGGATCATTTGTGAAATGAGATTACAGGCATTTATCTGGGAAACAGGAGACAGAGGCACCTGCTTTATGTAATTGATATCCTGGGGAATTATTGTGTACAATAATCAAGAAAAATCTTCATTTCTAATTCTGTTATGTGGGAAAAAAAAAGCTCTTTTTTCTGCCTGCATAAAACAAACCCCACTTCCACATGGAATAAGCTCCAGACCATGTTTTCTATTATGCTTGAATATATGGGACATGCATTGCAATCCTATGCTTGCCACACTGCTGCAGTATACTTGTTTTGCAGAGCTCTGTAGCAGGCTAGTCAAAGCCGTGACTAACCAGACCCTTGGATACATACTCTAATCTCTGGCCTTGATTTTTACAATGCGTTTGATTTGTTCATTGATGGTATATTTTTTCTGATTTGTGAGAAGCTTCATGCTCTGTGTTTGGATGCTGACTGCAATACAGCAATAGTCTTTGATACGGTAAGTCAAAGATGACTCATTTCTTACTCTTGTGCCTTCAATTTATACTTTCTACAACACCATCTCATCAGGTAGAAAATTATGTGTTAATTAAGGCTGAAGTAGTTAATTTTCAACAGATGCTCTTCCCTTCCCTCCCCCCAGTACTTTGCACCATGGTTTTTTTTTCCTCCTCAGGAAAGCAGTAGGTTTGAACTGTCTTTAAGTAAAACGCTTTTGCTTTGTTATTTTTAATAATATTGCCAACATTTTGTCCTGTTCCTTGATTTCAGCAATAGAAAAGAAAATAGATCACACACACGGATTTGGAACTTAACATGTGATGCTAGAATACGATAAGTTCGGTTCAATATTAACCTTTATTACAACAAACATAATGGGAAAGGCAAGAATCTTTTCGGGGATTTATACTTCAGATGAAGCAGAAGGTTTCAGTTTCCATTTGAGTATTAATACAGGCAGATACATCCAGTTACAAGAGCCTTTATTTTATGTGAAAGCAGTGGAGAGAAAATGCCTTACAAAAAGACAGTTTTCTTTGTAATGCAGCGTGCAGAAGATTCAGTAGTACCCCTTATCGAGAGCACTAGAGGAGATAAGAGCAAAAAACCCCCACATATTTGCTGCACAGTGATAGGAGCCTTTACGTTACAGAAATGTTGCTAACAAAAACGCTGTTGAACAGAAATATTCCTGAGAGAGCTTTTAAAAAAGTGCAGTGATCACACACATTGTATCCAGCCTGTCAGACAGATAGCTAACGTTAATTGTACAGCAAGGGTTAAGATTTAAGAGAAGAATTTTTGAGAGAAACCTACCTGAAAGCAGAGGTCTGGAGGATCACTGGGTTACTGGGTCTCCTTTAGGAAGATTCATTCAATCCTGGTTTTACAATTGGCAACTTTGCAGCAAGTGGACACTGTTGAGATTGCTTGAAATGTTTGGATATGGGAAGTATTCTCTGTTTGTATTTTTTTTTCCCCTCCCATATCTTAAACTTTTCAACAGTAAAGTTTTGTGGCTTTTTTTTTTTTTTTCCTCATTAGTCCTTCTAGTTTTGGATATGCCTATTAAAAAAATCAATAAATTTCTATTTGCCAGTTTAGGTTTCTGATGTTCGAGTAAAATAGCTCACTCTTTATATAGAAACAGAGCCAAAAAGGAAAAAAAGTGAGATCTGTATGAAATAAGAACAAAGGTACAAGCTGGCTGTCATCAATTCGCAAGTTGTAATTACTGCTGCTTTTTCACCTCTGTGGAGAAGTTTGAAGGTTTGATTTCTGTAGTACCAATGTGATTATTCTACAGGCATGCATTAATATCAGCTCCAGCATTTGCTCATAATTAGTTCATGGATCCATATCTGTCATGTTTCCCTGTCATTTGAGACAGCCTACATCCTTTTTATTTAGCAACAAGTGATCGACATGATCATGTAGTGCCCAGTGCGGTGCGCTTTGAAATGTGTCTTCTGAAATGTGAAAACAGTTAAACAATATTTACCGGGTGTTTAGAATCTGTGCGTTTAGCAAAGTTGGTGACTACTAGCATCCTTTTTTGAATGAAACAAGCTATTTTAAAAAGCGAGAAGGCAGGTGAAGGTACTCCAGCACATGAGCATATTAAACAGCAGCACTCTGCCTGGCATCATCCTTTGCTTTTGCATAAAACCCCACAGAATAAAGGCTATTTTGTTCTAATAATTGCATAATTAGATCTGCTTAAGATGTTTCATGGCATTTTTTTCACTGTAAATGTCTCTTAAAGTGATCTAGAAGAATGAAGACATTTCCACAGATTTCCTTTATGCATGTTCAGGAAAAGCTGAAGGAAAGTGGCATATACGGAATATAGAGGCCAGATGACATGCTCTGTAATTCAGGGATACAACTGTTAGGAAGCTTAGCTGATCACATTTCCACTATTGAGTGGTTGGCAGGGTGCAGAGAATAAGCATAAAGAAATGAGTGTGTAGTCACTGCTTTTTGCAGTCCACCTACTATTTTGAAATTGTATTTTCAAAAAAATTGCATTAATAATTTTCTACCAGTTTTGTGTCTCTCATAATTTCCCACTGAATGAAAGCAGATTTGGCAGAAGCTTTCAAAAAATAATAAAAGAATTTAAAATTAATAGGAAGCATAGTCAACATAATTGGAGTAATAAGCATGCTGAAGGGCATATAAATATATGCATGCCAGCCATTATGTTTAAAAGAGTATATACAGTTCTTAAGTGAATTTAACAACGGTAGGGAATGAGGAATGACCATAGCACAGTGCATACAATGTTCCACTTTTGCTTTATCCTGTAAGTTTTAAAATTATATATCCAGGAGTCATACAATCCTGTAACATAGACTACATCATATTAGTTACAGTCCATAATTTTTCCTTATTATTTTTTGCATTCTATTATTGCAAATATGTTAGAAATCTCAGCCATATTTTTTGAAAACTTTTGGGTCTATTTTCTTAGAATTTTTATTCTTAGATACTTAATTTTATGCTTTTAGCTATCTCATTGCAATAACTTTCTATAGTTAATCATTTGGTTCTGTTTTTGAGGAGAAAGCCTTGAATTTGAGCTGGAGTACATGGGGGAAAATCACAAAGAACTGGACTTCTGTACATTCAAGTTTCATGAGTGTAGTATAAATGAGACCAGATAGATGTCTCTGATGTGAATATACAGGGAGTTAAGTGTGCACACCAAGGAAAGAATACGGGATCTGCATTTCCATGTTTCCTAATTGCTATCAGAAATAAAAACCTAATAAATTATTCTAGAGTGGTAAGGAAAATGAGCTGGCTTTTTACACTCGTTTTAAAAGGAAGTTCTGTTCAGTGATAAGAGTTCTACAGTATAGCACAGGCTCTGTGAGTGCCAGCTTCATTTTCTTTGAATACCACAGGCAATGCAGTTTTTCCATTTTTCCTTTTTATATATACTTCAGAAATTCTGCCCAAGGTCAGTGCAAAGGGCTGGAGTGTGTATGAAAGCACACAGCCTTGAATGGAGACCCCGTGGCTGAATCAAATTGAAAAGCTTTTAGTTTCTCATTGTGTAATATAAAATATTCATACCTGCAACAGTGAAAGATTTGCATGGATTGGTCCAATACGAATCATATGTCATATAATTTAATTGTCTTTGCCAGGTGCACTTGCAAAATTGATATTAAAGCATGAAAATCATGCAGGAGAGTGTGAATGCCAGCAAAGCATAGAGAAAGCAGCAAGTAGTTCTACTTAGCAAGCTATTAATTCCTCTTAGCAGTACATTACCAAGGTACAAATGGGGTAACAGGTCTGGTACTGTCAGACGACTCGCACAGTAGAGCATTTGGTGATATATAGGGAAAACCACATAGTAGTTCATAGATTTCTTTTACTGAAGGAAAGTGAAACTGCATCATAGTCACCACTAACCTCTTAAGAGAATCAGCGTGCAATTAATAAATGTTACTGCAGCGTTTGCGGTAGCAGTAATTACTTGCAGTATTGAAGTCAAAGATTTAAAGGTGACCGTTGCCCATCACAAGAAAGCAGGAAAGAGAGCCAAAGCAGAAAATCACTCACGGATCATGCATGTCCATGCAATTTCTGAGAAAGACATTCTTTGTTATCAGGTTCAAGTTTTAGCTGATCTCTATAGTAATGTGTTGTGGAAACAGTCACATGTTGTCTGTCCTTCCAGCTCTTACCACTCTATCTGTCTTTTGATGTGAGAGCAACAACATCCTTTATAAATTTCAGTTCATTTTCTAGGTGACCTGCCATCATCAAATCCTTGGTATCTAGGGCTTGAACACGCTTCTGCTGAAGCTGATGGCAAAACACTTACTGGCTTAACTGGGATCATGATAAGGGTAACCCACCATTTAATAATCCAGGCCAGAAGAATATCAGGCTGCTTTTTCACTTGTCAGCTCCAGGTACCGTTCCTGCAGGCAAGAAATCTCCCACGAGTTGGCGAAGAGGAAGAGCTCTTCCAGACCTCGTGTGCTTCGCCTGCCGAGAGCGGAGGGGCGAGGGCAGGCCAGGCACGTCCAGATAAATATTGCTGTAACAGAGAGCAGACGATGGGGTGGCTGGTGAGCCTGTGGCTTCGGGGAGCCGGCATTCAGGGCTGCCCGAGGCTGCGCGGCTGGGGAGCAGCCTGCCTGCCTGGAGCACCCTGCCCCTGCTGCCAGGGCCCCGCTGGAGCCCTGCCTTTTGAATGCTGAGGATCAAAAAGGAGAGCGGGTCTTGGTGATTAAAGATGTTAATTCGGCACACAGCCACTGTAACTCCCTCGCTTGGTGTCTCCTCTGCGTGATGACAAGGAAACCCGAACAGAGGTAGTTCATTCCCTATAGAAATTTTACCGCAGGGTTGGAGGGTGCAGTGAGCCTGAGGAGTGGGGACAGTTCAGGTCTTCTTGGTTTTGAGGGACTCAGGCTTTTCGTGGGGTGTGCTTGTTCTTAGAAAGCCCTTCTTTGTGCTGGCTCCCTCCTTTCAGAGACAAGGCCTGGGTTAAACGCCCCCGAGCCTCAGGTCCCTCACCGTTCAACATCAGCTGCCTGGCTTGGGGAGGGCACAGAATTCAGGGGCTGTTCTATACATTTCTCCAGAGGTGATTTTTTAATCCCAGTTTTCTTCATGAATTTTTAGTGCTATAAATTTTATCAATATCTCTTTAAGTGTCATTGCGACAATCATTCTTGCATCTGATTTATTTTCCTACCCCCTGCCCAACTGCTGGTAGAAGTAATAGGCAAGAACTAAAAGAAATTAAAGGCATATTTTTTCTGTTCACTCGGTGTTTGACAGCGTTTTCCATCTATTCAGCCTCACTGTTTCCTCAGTGCAATCATTTGGCTTCTTCCCATTTGTGCAGCTGAAGGGAGAAAACATCTTAAACCAAGAGGAATAATACTGTAATGTCATAAAGATTGGCAGGCTAAGTATCTGAATCTCGTAGGGACTCTCGATTTTATTGATTATACGGAGTCAATGGTATTTTTCTTTAAATATGTAGTCTGTATACATCTTGATAGACTTAGTAAAAGCTTAAATTACGCCTTACAATTAGACAATTAATTTGTGCTATTGCTCTGAACTGCCTTCTAAGCATTTATCTCCCCCATATTTTAACTGAAGTTGTGGCACCATGTCATTATTCCTTCAGCAGATCCATCTGAAGAGGTTCACATCCTGCCCACAGACACTTGTTCTTTCCCCCTCCCCGTCCCTGGTGCACCCAGTTGTGCTGAGTTGGCTCTTTTGGTGGCCACTCTCCAAACCACAGCTTTGACGAGACTGGCTTTTTCAAAAACACGCAGAGACAAGCTAAACAAGTATTTTCTTTTTTTTTTTTTTTCCCCCCATTCTTTTCTTTTTTGTGTGTGTGCATGCATAGTTCCATTTTCTTTGAGTGTACCGTTTCACAGTCCCATTTTAAAGCACACCGGGTAACTTGTTCATTAGCACGACTTGGGGCTTTTGAGCTTGATATAGGAAAAGATGTGGAACTAGGAGCAAGACTAACTTCCAGTAAGAGCCTCCTACATCAGATCTACAGCCAAAGAAATATTAACAAGCTTGATAAGTTTACCTGTTGGATTCTTACAATAGATCGGAGTATTAACAAATGAATAACCTCTTGTGAGGGAAGAAGTATCTGCAAGATTTTTTTGAAACCAATTTTGATGCACCGTTTCTCTTCAATATTACTGCAGAAGAGAATGGCTGGGTTATCGGTATAATTTCCATTCTGGCAGCACCTATAAAGCAAATGAAGGATGAGGGCTTCATGGAACCAAGCACTGTCTGAGTAAGACCTTATTTTTATAGCAGGACACAAAGGTGAACCCCTGACCTTAGCGTCCACAGCGCAGCTGACAAAATTGGTTCAACACAATGATGAAACAGATAAAATCCAAATTTGGGATGGTGAGCTAACAATACCAGCAAGCCTACTTAAATATACTTTTTTTTTTTTTGAGGTAAAAAGTGGTAGGGAAGTTGTATGGCTTAGGACACTTTCCATCAGTAGGATGTAGTAGCGTTGTGCAGACTTCTGTGTGTTCTTCAGGCTTCCTGCGCACGCTCCAGGAGACGGCAGTTCCATGGCCATGCTCTAAAATCCTATAGATTTTGGTGCAGTTCAGACCTTCGTGGGGCTTCACGGAAGACAATTTGCGTGGTCCTTACTGTACACATGTCAACATTAGCATTGTGTCTCAGAATGCAACGGTGCCTTATAAAGCAAGCAGTAGCAGTGACAGTGCAGGTGCACTCTAGATGAAAACGAGTATGAGCTTCCCCTTGGTTTTAGTGGGCTCTGAGATAAGGCCCTGTGGGAAAAGGGAAATGCTTTCTAACACGGGAAACTCCCTTTTTCCAGGACTGTGCGCGTCATCTCAGCCTTTTGTGTTTGGTCTCCCTTGAAGCTAGTTGTAGTACTACTTTGATGGATCCCTCGTGTGCCTGTTGTGCAGTGAGTGCCTGCTTCTTATCATTCTCGGGATATTCCCAGATAGGACAAAGCTGTCTAGGCACTAACTGCTTTGTATTAAACCCCTCAGAGTCTGGTCTGAGCACGGGGGTTTATGGATACATCTGTGCTTCAGTATGCAAGAACAGATATATAGTTATTATAATGTAATCTTCAGATTCACTTTTCATTTCTCTTGTTCTCCTAGGATCTCACGTCTCCTATACAGGGATGCTGTTATGTGTGAGCAGAGGCAGGCTCTCGTTCTTATGCACACACACACTTTGAGTTAGAGGCAGAGTGTGCCTCATCCGAGACACTGCCAGAGAGAGGCCACAAAAGCCAGGGAGGATGCTGAAAGCCGCCCGGTGCCTTCCTTTGCTCAGCTCATTGCCCCGCTCTGTGACCACACACACAGCGGGATTAGCAGTGTGTGTCCAAGCCTTAGGGATACAAAGATGATTAGGGGACTGGAACACCTCTCCTATGAAGAAAGGCTGAGGGAATTGGGTCTCTTTAGCCTGGAAAAGAAACGTCTGAGGGGGGACCTAATCAACACTTAAAAATACTTGAAGGGTGGGTGTCAGGAGGATGGGGCCAGGCTCTTTTCAGTAGTGCCCAGTGACAGGACAAGAGGTAATGGGCACAAACTTGAGTATAGGGAGTTCCACCTAAACATGAGGAGGAACTTCTTTACCTTGAGGGTGGCAGAGCACTGGAACAAGCTGCCCAGGGAGGTGGTGGAGTCTCCGTCTCTGGAGACATTCAAAACCCGCCTGGACGCGTTCCTGTGTAACCTGCTCTAAGGTGGCCCTGCTCTGGCAGGGGGTTGGACTAGATGATCTACTAAGGTCCCTTCCAGCCCTATGATTCTGTGATTCTGTGAAGCCTGACACCGGAGCTCTAGCGATGGACTCACATTGTGGCCCTAACTCTTCTAGATGTGTGTACGCAGTTCTCAGATAAGCCCTTTCAGTGACCGTTTACATTTCACATAACCAAATCAGAAGAAGGTGGATTTTGGACAAATAGCCATTGTGTGGTGGTGGGATTCTGAAGTGAGTAAGACTGTTGATAAGTAAACTTAAAATTTCCACTCTTAATTTATACACCGATAATTAACGGTTTCCCACAAACTCTCACACAGGTCTGCAATTTAACCAGCTCATAAATACTTCAGTCTTCCCTGAAGAGTTTCGTGCAATGACAGTGTTCATTCTGATCTTCACAAGCCAGGCCCCTGTGGGACCAATACATGATTTTTCACAAAGTAACAAAACAGTCCAACTAGCTTTTTGCCAGATTGATCCCTCCAATTTAGGTATTTTTATTTAACTTATATGCTCATGACATGAACAGCAGATAATACTATGATAAATTACTACCTGGATATTTGAGAAAAAAAAATCTGGGATGTATATTATTCCTGATTAAAAAAAAGAGCAGGATGAGTTTGTCAGGCACCGTGGTGGAGGGTGGAGATGTGACTGTGCTGAAAACATTTTTGGTTGTTAACAAGTCATGCAGTTTCTTTGCAAGTCCTTCCTCTGTAAAGTAGGGATGATAATACTTTACCAGGTAGCAGAAGGCTGCCTGCTTTGAGATAAAAGTATAGGAGTTGCCCACTTCATCAATTTGGAAAGCACTACCAACATAAATTGATAGAAATTACATCTGATGGTGTCCATAAATGTTTCTGTCTGTGCTGAGGAAGGAGAAATTACCCTCACAGAAGGACAGACTTTTCCATTGATTCTCTTTTGTCAGGTTGCTGGGACTCTGAAGAAGTCCAGTGAAAGAGGCTCTGCATAGAAAAATCAGTGAAGGCACATAGGGAATGGCCACTAGTGTGCTCACTGAAATCTTTTCTTCAACCATCTTTTCCATTTCTTTAGATTTAAAACCTAAAATGATAACAGCAGTCAAACAAGGGCAAACTTAAAGACCTAATAAAGAATGCAGATTTGCATTAACTTCCAAAAATTAAGATTTTGAAACAGAAAATATATGGAAGACACTGCCACTAGTGAGATTTAGTTTAAGACTACAGTAAAGAAGTACTTGGAAGTGCAGCTCTTTAACAATTCTGCACTTATTCATAGTCTTCAAGCACTGAGAAAACCAGCTAGCCCAAAAGGCACCATGGGTGTCCTACTACATCGTGCATGAGAAAGGAAGAGGAGAAACCATATCCACAAGTAGCACAGAGACCTGGAAATCAACTCAGATATTTAAGATTGTATTTAAAAAGAGTATTCCTATAATGTTAATTTAATGGAACAATTTCCATTTTACTGATTTCAGTTCTAAATTCTATTAGCAGTTAGATATCAAGAGATCAACCGTTATAATTTTTTTTCTTTAGCACTGATAGTTTTCTGAATACAATACGAACATTTTTCCCTTATCCCCCAAGAGGGAAATAATACATTTTTTGCTTTCTAGAATTTTCACTCCTGTTAAGTGGTCTAACAAGTAAGTTTAACTGTCTGTCTTCAAATGGGTTACCTTGAAAGTAAAAGAGGCTGTGCTTAAATTTCCAGGTAGTGTGCCATTAAGAATCCAATTTAGGTAGTCAGTTGGTTATGAAAAGATGAGATTTCCATGGAATTGCAGGCTGGGAGACAGCATAGCTCATGGCCACGTGGATATGGCACCTGCGCCCCTATTCCAAGGGAATTCAGACAAAGCTGATGCGGTTGAAATTTTTTCAGAGACATTGAAACCTGTGAATAGATCAAACCAGTACTGGATATTGAATAATAGAGATACCTCCAAACAAAACATTTTAAATTAATGTTTTCATGCTTAAATTTAAGTGGTCTTATTCATGCAGCTGTGATGTGTCATGAACAGAAAAATAACAATTGAGAACAGGATTCCTAGCTACTGTTTCCGACACAGAAGGGGACACTGTGATTACTGTGCTAGCAGCTGTTCTCTTCAAATGAAGGACACTCTTACGGAGAAGTTGTATAGAATATGAGAGGAATAAAATAAAGATGTGCCCAAGTAAAGGGAAGTGGTGGTCTACCAACCCTTCCCTAAACCTACAAAATCAATAGATTCAGACAGCTCACTGAATATTCTATAGGTTGGTTTCAAAATTATGTTTGTGTGATTTTAATTTGCTTTTCAGCAAAGGGTTATAGATCCTCTCAGACAAATCACTGGGGTATTTACTAGTAGGCAAAATCTGATGTAAGAGTACCCTGATGTTCATCTAGAAGACATAAACGTGGTTCTTCCTCCTCAACACATTGCTACCTAAAGCTACGGCCTTGGCCCTTTCTGACTTGCAAAAAGCATCTCTTAAAAATCATATTCATGGGGTTAGGGGGTAAACTAAGAAGCCAGGAGAATCTGTTAGCTGCTCTTCATACATTCAAAACCAGGTTAGATATAATATTAATGAGACTACTCATGGAATGTTTTAAAATACATGGCCTAAAACTCACTTGGTTTTCTTCACAGATTTTATGCATCAAAAGGCACCTGGACAAATCAGAATTATAACAATCTTGTATTAGCTGGAGACTTTTTCTGGAGACTATTTTATAGCTTTCTTTTCTCTCTATTATAACAAGAATAAAACAAAAAGTGGTGTTGCACTGGTAATGGCAACATTAAATGAAGAAAAGAGCTTAGTATATTGCAAGAATAAAAGATATTGGACAGATGTATTGTGGTAATAAGATATGAGTAGCTTATGCTGTTGAGGAAGGAAAAAAAAAGTAAGCTCTTTGCCCAAGAAGTAAGCATAAATCTGAATTGAGAGCGGAAAGATCCTTATTTTTGGGAAGACGACATTGATTCATGTAGATTAATAAGAACATTTTTATATATCATCTTCTTGTAAAACCTGAGATCTGGTTTGGTGGAGGAGTTAGCGATTTAGCATTTATATAAAGCAGATTATCTTTTGAATCGCTAAGGCATTAGTTTAAATTATTCCAAGTTTACATCGCTGTAACTAAGGCTTCATCTGGAGAGCTGATTTGATTTCCCTATGTGTTAGCTTGGGCTAGATTGTTAACTCACACGGAATGGCCCATTCTACACCTACTCTGCTCATGGTATTCTTTTTTCACTTTCCACTGTTATACTACAGGGGTTAAACGTGCCTCTTCCAATACCAAAATTAGTTGTTTAGGCAGAATGTTGGGATCTGTTTCCCTATGCTGCTATCAAAAGCTTGCCAGATAACCTCGAGCAGGGGAAGGCTTTCACTGTTTTCAGTCTGCAGAAATAACAAGGAACAATGTATTTTCCACTGAGCTATTTAACAATTTTATGAAATATTGTTGTCATAAAAGGCAGATAAACATTCAGCTGTTAACCTCTTCTGTAGTTCTAGCTATAATTACAAACCTCTACAATTGTGATGTGTTTTTCTGTTGATGACTTAAAGCAGTGCTACTTATTTAATTAACAAAATATCTGTTGTGATGCTGTACTTAATTTCTAGAACAATGTATATTTCTAATTTCAGTGCTTGTGGTGGGTTGACCTTGGCCAGCTGCCGGACGCCCACCCAGCCGCTCTCTCACTCCCCCTCCTCAGCAGGACTGTGTGGAAAATAAGGTGAAGAAGCTTGTGGGATGAGATAAAGACAGGGATGTCACTTACCAGTTGCCATCACGGGCAAAACCGACTCAGCTTGGGGAAAATTAATTTAATTTATTGCCAGTTAAAAATAGGTTTGAATAGAGATAAAAAAAGGCAAATGAAAACACCTTCCCCCTGGCCTTCTCCTTCTTTCCAGGCTCAGCTTCACTCCTCCATACCCGACTCCTCTGCCTCCCCCACCCCAGGTGGTGCAGAGGGATGGGGAAAATGGGGGTGGGGGTCAGTCCGTGACATCTCCCCTCCCTGCTCCTCACACACCTCCTCTGCCTGTGTGCAGTCCTTCAGGATTAACTTGCTTCTGCCTGGATCTTCACAGGCTGCAGCGTGGATGGATACCTGCTCCAGATCGGTCCTTTCCATGGGCCGCAGGGGAATCTCTGCTCCTGTGCCTGGAGCACCTTCTCCTCCTCCTCCTTCTCTCCCTTGGGTGCTCGCAGGGCTGTTGCTCTCACTGGTTTTTTTCCTTACTCCTCACTTTTGTGCAGCGTTTTTTGCCCTTTCTTAAATACATTTTCCCTGAGGTGCCCCCACCGTGGCTGTGGGGCTCAGCCGTGCCTTGTTGGGGGTCGGTCGGAGCCGGCTGGAACTGGCTGGAACCGGCTGGAACCAGCTGTGTCTGGCCTGGGCAGCCCCGACCTCGCCTCACAGAGGCCGCCCCGCAGCCCCCACTGCCCGGGCCTGGGCAACAGCTCCCCGTACAGTGCTTTTTTTCGTTTAAAAATGTTTAAAATAAAAAGTTCTTAATATCTCTGATTATCATGGAGCAGCAGTTTAAAGAGCCTGCGGTAATATGGATGGTGTGTAGGTAATGATGTGTAGGCAAACCAAACAGAAAATTCAGTACCGTAAGCTCTTTCTGCAGTTGCATCCTGCCTTTTTCTCAGGAGAGGGAAAGAGCTTAGGGCCGACCTGGATGAAAAATGAAACCCTGATCTCAAATTTCAAAGTTGTCCTGCATTTCTTCTGTTTAAAACCTAACCTGTTTTATTCTGACGTCTTTAGAGATTTTGTTGCATGTTTTTTTTAAAAGTGTCATAGAAAAATTCCAGGTGGGGATACCCAGTTTTTAGTGAAGTATTCCAAAATAGCTGTATTTTGATAAATTTCGTAGCGTTTCAGTTCATAAAGATGCTCTTTTAAGTATTATTCTCCTGTAGGGTTTTTTTGAGAAAAATCCTCCAGTTTGACAGTGTGGATCAACTATTTCCAAAGCATTTCAATATGAGGAAAAATATATTTGTAGAAGCAATACTATTCATGCCTTTTTGTGTGTCCATCTTTGGTGTGGTCCAGACCATGAGAGGTTGTATGGCATCCAACACGGCAGAAATCAGAGCAAACGGGCACCAGAGCAGCCTGTGTGGCTCTGTGTCCTCACCTCAGCCCACAATAAGGGCAAGTGTCGGGTGCTGCCCCTGGGGAGGAATAACCCCCTGCACCAGGACAGGTTGGGGGCTGACCTGCTGGAGAGCAGCTCTGAGGAAAGGGACCTGGGAGTCCTGGTGGACAACAGGATGGCCATGAGCCAGCAATGTGCCCTTGTGGCCAAGAAGGCCAATGGCATCCTGGGGTGCATCNCTGTGATTCTGTGATTCTGTGATGAAGGTCCTTCCCTACTGCTAGAGAGGGGACCAGCCCCAGTTAGTCACAGGGAACATCTTCCAGATCGAGGAGAAATGCCTCACCAGGCGTCAGCTGGTCTGGTTGCTTTCAGGGTGCTGCAGAGCATCTTGTCCTCCAAGAGCTTTCCTTGAAGGGAGCACCAGGCAGCTCATTTCCTCCTTCGCAAGTGGAGGTTTGACCATGTCCTCGGATGTGAGTTGCTCTGCAATGTATTGGTGTAGATAATCTTCCAGATCACTTTCACTCAACTTGATAGCACATAAAGAGAGCAAAATGATTCACATCTTCAAAGGGGTCCCACAGCAATGGCAGAGCTATGCAGGTTTTCAGATTCCTGCTGGCAATGACACCTGTGTAAGTCCCCAGAAGCCTACATGTAGCCTCGTGTAGCCTACATATACATGAAAATGAACACTGTGTCTATTTAAATTACGATTTCTATGAAACCAAGCCCAAAGCAAATATCCAAGAAAACTGTATAATTCCAAAGAAAGTTAGACACCAAAAAAAAGTGGGATTGCGATATCTTGGGACTATAATGATGACAATAATGTAGACAACACTTGCAAGTGATATGTATAGACTATAGTCTGTACAGTTTGTTATGCAATTAAGCTATGCGAATAGACTTTAACAGGACAGAATATGGTGTGCTCATTGTTTTTAGCAGAGAGAGAGAGATGTGCCTTCTAATTAAGCCGTCACAGTGCTATTCATGGTGATTCATTGCGCTGTGGCACTGAAATACAAGGTGGAGACATGAAATGTACTGTGCTTGTTTTCAGTTAATGCCTCTTCTTTGTGGGTGTCTTGGTTAGTGCTGCTAACTAGGTAATCGGCATACAAATTCTTCTAAGAAATCTCTGATTTTGCTGCAGACCTGCCATGCAGTTTCAGTGGGATTGACCACTGTTTCTTAGTGCAACTTTTTTATTATATGGGGTTTTTTTTATATCTCTTTTCATCAAGCATAAGTCCATTATTTACTACAGTGTAGAGAAAATAATGAGGAGTACAAGAGTGAGATCTGCACTATGGTGCAGTGATGGCAGGAGATCAACACATTAGCTTTGGAGAGCTCTGGTCCACACTAAAGAACCTCTGCCTTGAGTAATTCAGCCTGTGGAATAGCAGTACTGATTTAGATTTATCTATTTATTTATTTATTTATCTTACTCATCACCTCTGGCTTCAGACTTGGTCAAAAGCCTCCAATTACCATGGATTGCCCTTCATTTACTTGATTTAATTATATTCCTTTAGCCAGAACGCTGCAAAAGAAAGAGGATAATGTTAAGAAAAGTAATTCCTGAAGGTAGGCTAATAGCTTGTATACAGACAATTAAACTTAGAAGGAGATGCACATGGTGCAGACTTAGTCTTGCCAAAGTTCCACAAGCAGACATTTCCAGATTCTGGACAAAAGTGTTGCACCACGCTGGGTCAATCTGTCTGCGTCTGAGGCCGGCTGTCTCTTGGATGCAGGGTTGTTCTTTAGTACCAGGAGCTTTACTCAGGCAGAATTGCTGTGCAACATATTGTGCATCGCCGCGCCTTGCTCAAAGTGCTTAGGGCTAAATGCAGCTCTGGCATGAAAATTAATGTGTCCCTTTTCTGCTTTATTTTATTTTAATTAAGGAAAGTAGTAAAGTTGTTCAAGCGGCTTGGATTAAATATACAAAATGCAAAACCCCAAACAAACTCACTTAAATAAGCTCACAATCAATACATAACAGGCCAAAGTGGTAAAATAGCTAAAGGAAGAATATTGCACTGTGTTGTCCTGGATGGACTTAAGATGGATGGATTTAAGAACTATATTGTAAAGGTGTTTATATTTACAAAAGTATCTCTCCTTCTACGTAAGACGTGCTGCCTGCAAATTTTAGGAGAGCGCATGAACTTGGGATGTTTATCTGAACTCACTGCGTGAGGTCCTTGATGTTGGTCCATTGCTGAGAATCTATGTACATATGTATTTGTGTTTATGTATAGGTATACATACATACATGTACATATAGAGAGAGAGAGAGAGAGAGAGAGAAACAAACTAATGTGAACCTGTTGGACACTACAGCAGCCTGCCTGAGTCTTCATCCAAGCACACATCTGAAGTGAGAAAAGATCATTATCCTTCTTTCAGGAATTAAACAGAGGCTCTGTAACTTCCCTCATGTCCCTTAAGAAGCCTTTGGCAAAGCATGAAATTAAACCCATTATTCACCAGTCTCACACTACAGCCATAACCACTGACCTGAATGATGGACACGCTGCAGTAGTCTTCAGTCTTTCACAAAAGTTATTCATGTTTTTTTACATCTGATGGTAACTCTGTGTGACAAAATTCTGTGACAGCCAGCGTGGCCAACGTGTTTTCACCAGTAATAGTGCTAAAGCTTCATATATCCTCTGCTGACTCAGACAGCCTTGGCTACCCAGACAATTTCAATCTCTGGAAAATTTGGGTCCGTGTGCGTCTGCAGGGATGGAAGATCGGCAGAGATCTTTGATCTCACTGTTCCTAGAACTGAGATTAGGAAAATTCAGCTGTGATCCCTCTGCAATGTGTCTAACATAGCCCTGGGGCCAAACAGCTTGTTAGGATCACTGGTGTTTGCTCCGTAGACCGGAACCATTTAGGTCTGGGGAGAGATATGCCTCTTAGCTGAACTGGTGTGAGTCTATGGAAAGGTCTTTTCTGGTTTGTCCAGTGTGCAAGTCATCTTCATCCCGGCATGTAAGCACGACACATCAAGTCGTTACTGGGAACTCAGTGTGTATTACTAATGTCAAAATCACACTGAAGTTCCGTCACTGCACGATGCAGATCTGTGCTTTTGATGCAGTAGATCTAATATCAAAGAACACACCTATCAACTGTGATACACTAAAGCATTTATTCAGAGTGTTTGGATAGCCTCCTATGAAGTATCATACTTCGTAAAAATAAGTGTCAAACATGCTTCACGGATAATAAAGACTTTATTGGGTAAGCTATAGCTAATTTTCTCCTGAGATATGTCAACACTATTCCATCTAATTTAATCTGGAATTGCAGTAATATATGATCATGGCGTACACATTGGCAACTGTGTATCGGGTGGTGTGGTGCACTCTTCCTTTCTGAGTCTTCTTCCTTAGTGTCCCTTCTGTCTTATCCATAAGTAGCACAACTCATGGCAAATGCTAATCATTTCCCTTTCTCATAGCCTTGCTTGTGACATGGGTAAGGGGTACAGGACTGGGGAAAAGAGACGAGAAATTATTGTAGCCTTTCCTCATTTTACATCAGTGTCTGTAAGTAATCAGGAGGCATAAAGTTGTGATTGCAGTGAAGGATGGGGAGCTTTTCTCTTTTCCTTTAGATGTAACGAGTTTAAGAGATTCTCTGAAGGAGCAGCATTGCATTATGTCCTTCCCAAAAACATGCTTTTGTTAGTATCTCTTATTCCTTGAGTAAATTTTACTTGCCTAAGACCAAAAAATGAGTCCAACGGTTTATTTCTTACCCTCTTTAGAAAAAAATAAACAATGTTAACTATTTCTTATCATCTTCTGCATCTCTTTTAGAATATTTTTCTTTTGCATGCATGCTTATCAATTTTAGCTTTTTCTGGAGACCCTATGCAGGCAGCAATGCATTTGTGATCCTCTCTGTAAAAGAAAAGTGACTGTAAGCAAGTTCACCGCTTTCAGCTCTGGTGCACAGATTGGAGGATGTGTAGTATAAATGAGTGACTATCCCTTCACACTTCTCTGAATTCCCGTCTTTCCACAAATACTCAAAAGCACAGCTGGACACAAATGAGCCATAATCACTCTTACTCTCATTTTTGTGTTTTGTATCAATTTTGGCAATTGACTGGAAGATGACATGCTTTATTAATTAAAGGATTGTCTCTGTGCTTAGGTGTATACCAAAGCAAGTCAGTAGAGAGCTAGAGAATCAGTCTGCATCCTCTGGCAGAGCTCTGATGCTTCTATATTTATTATGATGATCAGAACTGACAAAAAAAGATGCAGTCAGGCTGCACAGAGGCTGTAAAGCACAACCTTGTGTCTTTACTGCATGTCTCCAGTAAGTCTTCTGGATATTTTTCCCTAACATGGGTACTCTGTGCAGAACTTCGTTATGTGTGACATGCACACCAAAAAGCCCCAAAATAACTCTTTTCATTTTAACTTAATCCTTTTCTTTCCTTCCCACTCACTGATACATCTTTTTAGAGCCCTTAATTCTTGTTTGCAGCTGGGAAGTCTCATGGTTTTCATCCAGTTCCTTAATCCTCATCTTCCTGACTAAGCAGCCTTTAAGCGGCTAGTTGCTGTGGAAGGGTTAGACCTCACCACGGCATTGTGGCACGCAATGCCACCAGGAAAAGGCCCGATTATTCTGAGGGACCTTTTCCTTTTGGTATCTGACATGCACTCTCTTAATACAGCCCTCAGAGAGGCTCCTAAAACTGCGGTGACCTCCCGCCAAAAGTTAACGGCAGTTGTCAACTTCAGTTTGCTTGCGGAGCACAAGCAGGAATGTATAAACCTCGTCCGTACCCCAGGCGATGGAGGCAGCGTGACCGTCTTTCTGCTCTTTTCTGGAAACGGAGCAGAAGTGGCTTGATGGGGAAACTGCTAGCTGATCATTTCCCCAGCGGTTATCTTTTGGTAGAAAGGGAGATGGAGTTATCTCCAGCACTGGGGAGCTCCACGGATGAGGAATATCTTTAGGAGAGGAGCTGAGGGTGCTGAGGTCGGTTCAGCTGGCAGGCTGTCCTTGAGGCTGGAGTAGCTAGGTCTGGGCAGAAAATCAGGGAACAGCAACCCAGCTTTTGAAGCTACCAGCTGGCACGGGTCTCTTGGTCACATATGAACCCCCTCCCTCTGCCTATAGCTGCAGGCCTGGCATAAGGAGATGAGCCTTTTTTAATCCATCCTGTGTGTGGGTTCATCTTCTTAAAAATAGTCGCTGCGGCTGCACACTGTGAGTCTCCGCTCATCTGAAGGAGGAGGGGTGCTGAGCAGGTTCAGAGCCTCGCGTCTTATTGAAGCAGCCTCCCCACTCTGCCTTTAATTTTCCTGGGGACACCTTTTGCACAGGCCAGGCCAGGGTTCTGCGTCTGGGGCGATATTCGTAGGGACGCGTAAGCACTGCGTCTAAAGCAAGTGTGAAAACAGTAGCAAGAATTACCAGCACATTGAATAGACCTTTCAATTATTCATTGAGAGGCTACTTATATTCCTCTTTGGCGTTATACTTAGAAGTGTAACCATGCGTTTTCTACAGATTTTATGGATTAGAAAATCATAGGATTAGCCAGTCCGTAAATTAATCCTGATGTATGTTAAGTAACTCATCTGAAAAACGGATGCTTCCTATATGGGAAATGAATAATTAATTTTGTTTTCCTGGTTAAAAAAAAAAATCCCTCAGGTGCTTTTCTGTTTTCTGCTGAAGCTGAATTTTTTTAGTCCTCTGACAATGTCTTACACCCTCCAATATGTCTTGTTTCTATGGAGACACCAATGAACTGCAGCTTGCATTCTTCTGCATATCACAATACAAGGTTGCTTCAGAATTTTCCCAGTGCTTCACTCTCTTCTCTTTTAATTAGAAATTCATCAATAGGTTCGGTAGTCTGGGCTCATACACTCACATATGTATGCACAGACACAGATGATCCCTGTGACTGTGAGCCAGCCTATGGACACAATGTATGCTTTCAAAGTTTGATTTTAAAGAACAGCACATTTTATCTTGAGGCTTATAAGACCATAATTCTGAGCTGTATTGGATGGCAGGGTGGGAAGATGGATATCTTGTATGCATTAGATGAGATGGGAGGATTTTATGATACTTCATGCTTTTTAATAATAGGAAGGACGTGTGGTGTTCTGACATGGCCTTAAAGCACATTGTTGAGGTCTTTGAATTTTATTCTTTTAATATTATTCGAGTTACTGTTGGGTCCCATTGTCCGCCCCCGCCCTCATAACTATTATGTGAAATTTCCCCCGTTATCCCTCCCACCCCAAATGGTGAATTATTGCATGACAGTCCTGTAGATCTAATGCTCTAAGCCATATTCATCTTCCTGTGAGTGCACAAGGCTTCCTCTTTGGGACAGAGGAAAGTAAACACTTCTGTGGCAAAACACAGCACGTTTGCAAAGAGCATAAGAAAGAAACTATGTAAATTACTTTTTTTTTACTAATTAAAAACATACTATGAAGTAAACAGTGTTTTTAATCATGAAGAATCAGTGAGACTGCAATGACACCAGACTGGAAGTTGTATGCTACTGTTAGTGAGCCCTCTGAAGTCAATAACAAGCCTTTTCTTACTGCAAGGTAGTCTGAATTATTTTTCCCCAGTTAGATTCAACAGGTAAAATAGCACCAGGCTATGCTGGTGCCTTGAGCTTTTTTTGTTATTAGCTCATATTATACTGAAATAAACTTCCAGTAACAATTCAAAATAGGATTTGCAGAGGCCTCATAACTGATAAATGTTTACGTAAGCCACCTGCTGATGGCAACAGATTACATCTAATGCTTGGTTTACCTACGCATGTGCTGAGATGTACGCCGAGCTACTTTTTTCTCATTTTTTCTTTGTGCTACACAGCTGTCTGTCTCCTTCCGCTGTCTCATACATTGATTGTGGTCTCCTCTAGACAAAGAAAATATTTTTGTCTTCCATTTTTTTTCAACTTCTTATGGACTTCTTAAGTTGAATTTTAGTTCTTAAATGCTACGGCAACTAGTAAACCCAAAGAGTTTTGATGATACACTGCTGACTAGTATTCCTAGCCAATATGTTTGTATATATGCTTATACATGCATACATACAGATATATATTCGCCTTTTGTTGCCCTTTTTGTTGTCAAACTGAAAAGCAAAAAATATAATTAAGCCTTTTTTAGATGAGGTTTCAGAAAGACTGCTTTGTTTGAACTCTATGAACATTTACTGCACTCTCAATTTATTTTAACTATTGGATATTTTTGTTAACAGACAGAAAGCAAGGTTTAACCTCTAAATGGACCAGAGCGTTACTGCTTTCACAAGGATAATTGTAGCTATGCAAGCTAGCACATAATGGTTAAATATATCCTTGCTTTTGACGGAAGCTAGGGGAGTTGGAACAGAGATGAACATAGCTTATTAAATATAGCTCTTATGAAGACTGCTGTATAATTACTGTGATTTTTCTTTGTATCATTGTGATCATAGGCTGATGAAAACAATGAATCGTGTGCTTTCAAGAGGCCAAGAACTATTCAGCCATAGAAAGAGATCATACCTAGAGTATCAGCCCTGTTTTCCTTGAGTAGTCTATGTAAATAACACACTATAAAGGTTAATCAGGTCCTTTCACCAAAGCGCCTTCTTCCACTCATGAGTTAAAATCTTAAGAGAATGCTCCAAGGAGGACCAAGAACACTTCATTCCATGAAATCTCATACATATCCATGAGCAAATCTTTTGATACTCTTTTTTAACTGAGACTAGTTTTTAATGTATAAAAAGGGATCCGCTGAATTTTTTGCATGTCTGGAAATGTTTTCTGAGATGAAAACCTCAGAACAAAATGACCTATATACCCAAAATGTTGTGAGTACAAAAATGCCCAGTTGTCCTTTGCTGTCAGCTCTGACACTCCACAGATCCAAAATAGATCCGGGGACCTGGATACAAATATTGTCCATCTTCTCTAACCCATGAGGGATTTCCAAGCTTTTTGGCATTGAAAGGGGAACAAATAGCAAGGGTGTGTTCTTGTGTTCTAGATTATTTCCTTTCTCCCTGGCTCTGTGTTGATGTGACTGGGAAGGCAGCAGACCCCGACGTAGCTGCTCTGTCGGGAGAAGTGAACATGAGCTTTTCAGCCAAGACCATGGCCAGTGCTGTGGGCCGTTTTTCTCAGGAGTGCCCTTGCTTGTGAAGCTTTGCCCCTTGTTTATTTCCTGATAATTAATGTTTTAGAGGCCAGAATTTTGGCACACAAAATTTTAGCTGCTCTTAGTAATGAAGAATAATAATTCCATTTTCCTGGTTTTAGGTTTCATGAGGCAGTTTAGGTGCAGCAAAACCAAGCAGTATTAATTTCAGACTTTCAGTATAAAGAAAATGTGCTTGAGAACAATCAATAATTTCAAAGACAAAGTTAGGGTTTAAGATTTGTTGATATTTACTGTTGTGCCTGTAGAGCTGGAAGGAAGATAGGGATGGGCATGCCTGAGATCAGGGCCGGGTACACTGCTTTTTCAAGCAACCACTCGACAACTTCCGTGAACCAAGCCAGCTTTGTATTAAAGACCTTAGTTTCGTTGCCTTGGCTACGTGTACTCGAAGACTTATCTGAAGCCTCACGTTCCTGATGGTTGTTATATACCTTCTCATTTCTAGCCTAATTTATTCTCAGTTAGTCTGCTTGCAGGTCACCAGTAACTATTAAGTAAAACAGGTCTTTTCCTTCTCTGTGTTTATCTGTTTTTGATGTTTAACAGAGAGACACCTCTCGTGCTTCCCTTAGTTATGCTGGAAACGTATTTTGAACTGTTTGTGTCTGTTTTACATTCATATATATTCACACTATGTGTGTCTATTTAAATAAATAATATTACCTTCTATTTAATATTATTTGAATGTTATCATGTACTCTGCATAGCTTTTAAGCAACTTAATTGTTTTATCAATTGCATGAAGTTAATTCATAGAATCATAGAATCGCTGAGGTTGGAAGGGACCTTTAAGATCATCAAGTCCAACCATTAACCTACCCTGACAAAAACCATCACTAAACCATGTCCCTGAGCACCTCATCTACCCTTTTCTTAAACACCTCCAGGGATGG
>VXBO01014992.1:159540-187679 GCA_013400135.1 Rhinoptilus africanus
AAACCCATTCTGAAGCAAATCCAAACTCTCCCGTAGGTTTGGTTTAAACAAGAACACATACATGAGCAGTCAGCTTTTCTTTGCCAAGGTTTCCCAAACAGCTTTCTGGTAACGCCACAATTAAACATCAGTCAATTCTACAAACAATAATTTATTGAAACCAATTAAAAGGAATGATTTTGACAGATGGGCTTTTAGGCACTGCAGAAGACCTGGCTGATGACATTCCACATGTCCAATATACTACTATAGTGATTGGCCTCTGTTTCAGCCTTATTTAACAGTTTCATTAATAGTATTAAAGAAAGCAAGTGAACAGCATGTTAATGAAGTCAGCAGATGATGTAAACAGCAGGAAACAGAAAATAGAAGATACTTAGAGATTAGAAACATGAGCAAGAGGAGTTATTAATGTATCATATTCAGATTGAGGAAAAAAAAAAAGAAAAGCTAATGCTTCTGGGATAAATTAGTTCAAAGCTGGTTTTATATGGCCAACACATATTAAGTGTACAGACGTATACATACTAAATTACACGGAAACATTTGTTTTCTGATTGAGAAAGGTCCAGTTTGCGATCAGTGTAATACCTCACTGGGCAATGCTGCCTCTGGAAGAATGTGTAGATTGTGTAAAAGAGCAGACAAGTAGTTGCTGAGTTTTACACAAATAGGTGGGTTGTAGGAGCAATTTGCTGTTGTTCAACCAACAGCAAATAAAAATCAGTGGTTCAGTATACTGATTTAAGAGGAAATACCGAAATGTAATGACTGAGCAAGGAAGGGATGGAGAGGAAGACTACTATAATCTGCATGCCTGAAATTACTGTAAGCATTTCGAGAAAATACAACTTATTTAGCATTACCAAAAACTGGATGCCATATCAGGAAAATGTTCTTTATTAGGTGAAAGCAACCTCTTACCGTATTATGTCAAGAATTTGAAAATAAATAGACAGAGGCTGTAAAGCACAACCTTGTGTCAATTAATGGAATCCTAAAATAGGCTGTAGGCAGCTGCTCACTAGCATATGGAAATGCTGAGTCTCTTCAACACCCCTCCGTGTGAGTGAGCGTTGCACAGTCCCTAAATTGTTAGATCTAACCTATTCTTTTTTTTTTTTTTTTCCTTCCCCAACAATATCCAAATTATAGGAGAGGAGACTTCCCAAGCGCTCCATTCAGCAAGCCCAATCCCACACAGGCTTTAAAATATTTCCCCTTCCCCGGTGTGGTGACACGCACACTGCAGGCAGACTGACAACTCCCTCCTCCAGTTAGAACATATAATCATCAATACCCTTCTGAGCTCATTGAAAATGTGACTAACTCGAGCCTCAGCTCATACATTGTCAAATCCCACTTGGTGAGTCTTGTTCCTGTTCCAGCTGGAGATGGGCCCACGCTGGAATTTGGGACTCTAGTTTTCACGTTCCAAAACTGAACAAAGAGACTCCGACTCATTTCTAGCCTTAGTCTCCTAAACTGCAGTCATGTCTGTAAGTAAAATTGCTGAAACACTCGTTGACTGGGAAAAATAAATGAGTGATGATTTTAAGGGAGATGCTGTGGCTACTCAGTGCAGTAGCTTCCAGCTTTTTGGTGCTGTTCCCAGAAATGCTTCAACCATGGTGAGGAGCTCAATTCTCTAATTAAAAAAAAAAATTGTATCAAATATTTTTCAGCTTTACACTCTCAAATTAAAGCTTAAAAACCTCCAAGGAAGGAAAGGAGGCCAGATTGGAGGGGGAGGAGGTGAGAGGAAGGAAGCGGGTGGAGAAAACCACTATATTCCCAAGATGCAAGGAAAGTTGAAAATTAGAAGAAAAAATATATTAAATCAGTGTAAACTAAGAGGTAAGTTTAAGGCATTTTTTTACATTGAATGTATGTTTTGTTGGAGTATTTTTAGCAGTAAAATTCTGTATACTTTAAAAACATTTAAAAAAAATTAAAGTGAGGTAATTGCTTTTTTTTTTTCAATT
Organism: Rhinoptilus africanus; assembly: GCA_013400135.1. Lineage (NCBI taxonomy): Eukaryota > Metazoa > Chordata > Aves > Charadriiformes > Glareolidae > Rhinoptilus > Rhinoptilus africanus. The sequence continues at coordinate 161,526 of VXBO01014992.1, forward strand.
TCTTCTGCTGTAAACTTGATTTTTATTAAGACCTGTCAAAGGATGTGTTGTGCTGGGATTTTGCTACTTTTCTGCTGTTGCTGGTTAAAACTGTGTATTACCTCACCAATGACCTACATGAAGCGAAGAAACATCCCATGGCAGCAGACAGGGTGTTTTGTTGTAGAGCTCAGCTGCGAAAGTTAATTGTTTATGGAGATTTAATGGGCATCATGCTCCTACTTACCTACCTCACTGTAATTCAGTAGTGTATTGGTGTAGCTTAGGAAAAGAGCCTCTGAAGTAATAGATTTTGGTATGGTTAGGAAGATAGTTGAACTATGTTCTTAACTCGAGGTCAGAGCAGTGTCATACATTGTTTATTACTGTTGTTGCTGTTATTGCTGCTTGGTGTGCTGCCTATGCAAGGGTTGTGTAAGTTAAGGTTTGATCAGAGACCGCACGCCAGCAGCTGAATAGTAAAGTCTGCTGCACTTAAAAGCTCATTTGTTACCGGGATGTTTGTTGCTATACTGCCAGGAGCCTGCCAGAGATGCAACGGAATAAAAATATTGCTGATTAATGTGACTGTGCTTGTGTTGTAACACCATGTGATACTAAAGACTTTGCCACAGATGAGTTTCGAAAGGAAGGGAACAGAAATCTGGAAAAAGTAGAGGCGGGTGTAAGAAGGTTCTGCATAGCTGTATCAGCTGGGCAGAGCGGGGAGGCAGAGATGTTCCTGCAGCCCCCGGTACCTTCTGCGTGTATAGACCAGGTTATTTGCAGCATTTTTATCTTTGAAGGTTGTGAACAGGGTAGGGCAAGTGTGCGGCAGCTGCCGTGGTGGGAGAGACCAGAGCTCTCAGTAGGTGATGGTGAGCAGCAACCCAGGAGAGGGGGTTTGTAGGGAGTGCTGCCACCTTCCCCTCTGATCCTTACCCAGCTGCTGCTGCGTCTGCTCCTCTCAGGCTGGAGGTCATACTGTGTTTAAAAGCTTCTGATGTCTCAATTGTTCATGACTTTGTCCAATCTTGTTTTTTAACCTGCTTACATTATTGATTTGAAAAACATGTTATGGAAATGGGTTCTACAAATTAATCACATTGTCTTTGTTTTAAGCCTCCTGTTTGAGGATTTTACGGATTGCCTCAAGTGTTCTTACTGTGAAAAGTGAATAGTACATCTCACAGAGGTGCTTATCATTTCCACCTTAAGCTGTCTAATTATAGGCTGAAAAGTTGTGGTCTGCTTAGATTACCCTCTGTTGCATATGTCTGGTCATCCTTGTCCTTCTCTGTACGTTTTCTAGCTATGCTGTATTTCTTCAGTGATTCACGTGAGAAGGTTAGCGATGGGCTGCCTTCTGAAGACATGTATGTCTAATGACTATCTCCCCTTGCTGCCTCTCACCATTTAGCCTTCCTTAACTTTTATAAATATTTTTTTCAGAAATGAACTGATGCTTAAATATTTCTACAGATAGCAGTTACATAAATGTATGCATGGCAGCCGCGCACTTCAAGATGAATATATTACGGATGAAGAGCTTGAATTCCACAGTATTTGTACTATTTTTATTCAGGCACATCCTGAGAATTTAGTATCAAATGGCCTAATTCTGCTCCAACTGACACTAAAGCCAGTGAATTAAACCAGAAACTCCTACCAGACTGCATAAGATGAGGACTGGTCCTGCCTGCTGTAGAGAACAGAGCTCAACGCCACTTTCAGAAATGTTCTGTATTGTGCATGAAACTAGATATTAAGAAGCGCAATCTTTTATCTTTTGTAGGAGAGGGAACTTGGGAGAGAGGTAACCGCGATTGTTCAGCGGGTGCAATTGTAGGACGGAGGAGAGCTAGAAGATGGCGATGGCTGAGCAGGAAGAGCTGTGAGGAGTAGGCAGGGAGAGCTGGCTGTCAACTGAAGAGCGAGGGGAATGGGAAGAGAGCCCCACAGGCAGGCAGGCAGCAGCTGCAGCTGTGAACCCCCGAGGGTAGCTGGGGTGCCACTATATTACTTAGATGATGCTTTGATGTCAGAATTTCTTTAGACATCCAACAGGCCCTGAACACCTATGGAGGTGAATGGGAATTGGGCATCCCAAGGCACATGCGCAATTTTCAGCCTTGAGGTGACACTACAGAAGTAAAGGGCAAGGTAGAAATTATGCTTAAGGACAGACTAGGCAGCTGGTTAGTCTAGCAGTCTTTATTTTGTTCTGTACGGATTAATGGAAAGCCTTTTCCTCAGACATTTGGAAACCATGACCTATATTTTAAACAGTCTTAAATAAATAATTAATATGGCTATTTAATCACAACTCTGTCACCAGACAAAATTATCCAACCAAGGAATTAATCATAATGATATTCTTCCTGGTACCAGTTCTTGTTCTCTCCCTTCTGTGGTCGTTTTGAACAGTAAGTTGATACAGTTTAGCATAGGACTAAAAGAAAAAAAAACAGTTTCAAAGAGGTTCTATATAGAAGTTTAGGCACCTACCTGGTTTGGGCATTTTCTTAAAGTCAGGTGCCTTCACTCATTGCTAATGCAACAGAATAGATGTAGGAGCACAATGCAGGTTGCTGAAAACTCCTTATGTAAAAAACGAACCATTTACTTGGAAACTGACAGCGGCCCATACAGGGCAACGTATTAGTGTTAATACATCATTTACCAGGTGTGTTGCATCAGCTTCACTTCACAACAGATGTAAGATGTAGAGTGCCAGGAAGGAATTCAGGCTGGCATTAATAAAGCTATGCATGGCAGCACTTGAGGAAGAAAAGCACCTCAGATACGGCTTATGTGAAGTTTATACAAACGTGCAAACAGAGTGAATCTGGGCAACTAATAGCAAACTGGAGGAACGGACAACAAATGCACTCTTCTGTCATGTGTCACTATGAGCCTTGCTATGCCCTCTGGCTGCCCTCTCTAGACAGGCAATACCTCTCTGACTTACACGGGGCAAGTCCAGGCAACGCTTCAACACTTTGTTCACTACAGCGTTCGCCCAGCTGCAGCTGGATCAGATTGAATGGAAACAAAATGTTGTCAGCAATTTAAGGGCTCTGACATGAGTTTTGCCAACAGTTTGGCTGGTAACTGGAAATACTAAAGGCTTTCTCACCATACTATATCTATCTTTGCCAAATTCTGTCCCTTTCCCTTCTCCTAGGTTGTGCCAGCAGTGCACCTTCTCCTTCTTACTATGTGTGACCTCTCCCTTGTATTAAGCATCCCTAGATACCTATTTTTTTACTTTCCACACAGTCTGTGTTTCTCCATGGTCACTAAGGTTAGGAAATAGATAAATGTGCACAATGGTGGAGAAAAGGACTGAAGGCAATTTGTGGAAATGTGCTGTTATTTTATGTGTTTCGGACACTCTAACTCACCTATCGATATTAAATGACTAATGACAAACATCTGTCTGACTTCTGTGGCCATTCAAGATGTAAGGAAAGGGAATCTTCCTCATACCCAGAGCTCTTGTGAGCTCTCATGAGCTCTACATGGGCAGGAAAGTGCTTGGCACTGTAAGCTGAACTAATGAGCAAGGAAGGGATGGATCTGAAAGAAGTTCTGCTTCTTAATTCTCTTATGACACCTGTGCTCAGAAACGTACAGAAGAAGGAATCTATTCTTGGTTTGAATCAGTGAAGCAGTATTGGTTGCCTGCAATAAAGAAGGAGTTGACTTCTGGAATAGCTCCTTCCCCTTCAGTGTAGCTAAGTATGCTCAGGTAGGTCAGAAGAAACCACAAACTGCCCTAAACGCTCTAGTGAAGCAGGAGAAAAATATTTTGATGGAGAACAGCTTATGCACTGGTTTTTTTTAGGCTTCTATAAGTGGAATAATAAAGCAGTACTGAAATACCTTTCTGACCACGCAGTGACCTCTAAACTCTATGTACAAAACTGGGTTATTTCAAATACTGGCCAATTACCTCCCTCCAGTGAGGCCTTCAGTAAGAAAAGGATTAGCCAAGAAAAGAAGGTAGGCTGAGTCTTCAGTTAATAAACATCTTTAAAAGAAAATAGGTAGTGGCTATAAGCTTGCTAGATTATTACCATTTTTATTTAAAGAAATTGCCTAGACTGGGAAAGTTTTTTTCCATGTCAAGATTTGCCCCAGAAAGCTAACTTGTGAATGCAACAATAGCACCAACTTTGGCATAAAGTCTAAGAGTACGAGGCAAGAAATACTGTACTGGCCTCCAGTGTCAAAGGTGTCTTTTTGCTCTTAGCTGTTCGATTCTCTTCTGGGAACACAACCACGATTGGAGCTTTTATGCTGGGAGTTTGTGTTCAGCAGATGCTTTAAAGTGGATTTATTTCATAAAGTCACAGAAACAGTTGAGTTTGGTTGGCAGACCTGGAGATTTTCCAGTCAAAGCCCACTTGCTCCTGAGTGTGTTGCCACGACACTGTCCATGTCAGTCGGGTTTTGTGTATATCCACAACCTCTTTGGGCAAAATACACCAGTGTTTGAACAGCCTCACAGTGAAGAAGTTTTTTTCTAGTTTTTAAGTAGAATTTGGATCAATAGTCTCTAAAAAAAAAAAAAAAAGAAGTAGAAAGTAGATGTGAGGAAAAATCTGAACTTGATGATTTGCTTAGCTCTGTGCCTTTGCAAAGAGAGGTCAAATAAATCCTTAACTTTCAAAGCGCTCTCTGAACAAGTTTAATAGGTCCAGGTCACTCAACTGAATCCAATGGCATTCTAAACCAACTAATTTACAAGACTGAATATCAGGTATTGTGTAACTTTGGACAGCAGCAGTATTTCTCCTTTGTCTCAAAATAATTTAGGATTGTCCTGGTAGCTTTGTTAGAGTAGTAGCAATTGCCTATACCACCATGCTTTGGTCAGTAATATATCTTGCAGCAAGAAGGTTAAGTGCTCATTGTCTCTTGGAAGTAAGTATGGAAGATGAGGATCTAGGGCAAAAACCTTCAGGTGTGGCTCATGACTCAGGAAGTTATCCCCACCATGATCCAGAGCAAAGAACGAAGGCAACCACAGTGCATTATTTACGCAATAGGAATGCTTATAAATGAGTGAAGATTTTGACTGTCCTCTGGTACCCATTCATAACACATGTTTTACCGGGGAAGTCTGTTCAGAATCGCATTTATTATTCTCAACAATAACCTCTTTCTCCATCTATTATGAAAAACAGCCAACGGTTTTTATTACTGTAACTCACAAGCTCAGGTCATTCTACAGGGCTATATATAGAGCAAAGGATAAATATCCAGCATGTTTTCTTTTATTGCTGTGAGCATTTTAGCATCTGCCAGTGTTTTCATCAGAGTACTGCTGAATAATACTTCACATGTGATTATCTTGCAGCCATTATATCATAATCCATTGATCTGTGGGTGTAAAAGTGCATATATCTGTGGGTTTGAGTGCTGTCTATAAGAAACTCCTTTATTTAACAGATTAATAATTTCTTAGTATTTGAAGAAGAATTTAAGATAATCCCATGCTCACACAATGGGGTGAAGACAGAGAATAGCTAATATTTATTCCAGGTAACTATCAGAGCTTTGCTTAAGGTGGCAGAGATAATAACTAGTTTCTGTTGTCTCCTTTTACTGTCAGTGAGAGTGGTTTGCCTCTATCTCTCCCCAGTGGCTGTAGAGGGAGGGAATATTTCCAGCTTCCATCTTATGGAAATGCTCAAGGCTAGGTGGAAATAATTGAAATTCTGTACAAACCCAAGATTCTTGATAACTGCATTAACAGAAATACTCATGTCACTCTACAAAACTTTCTGAGTGTAGAGGTGATGATGAGTTGTGCAATTTTAACTACAAAAAAAATCTGTTCTTTTGGTTGTAATTCTACAGAATGTTAACACTTTCCTGATCTTAGGTGTAAGGAAAATTAGTGTTCTGCTCTGTTTGACAGTAATGTCGAGTGGCAAAGGTATGTAAGGCTATTATTAGGCAGAAATCTCTGGAAATGAAAATGGTTTAAGGTTTTAAGATTTATCTGTTGTTGCAATACCACTGCTACCCCAAATGATAAAATTTATTTTTCTCAAATAACTATTAATACTTTATAAAACAGATAAGGGAAGATGAGGCAGTTTCTTCTTCTACAAGTATTTTTTTAGTTTGATTTTTAGGGACCTGAGTCTATTCTGATCTTGAGTTTGTCTCTTTCACTACACTGCACAAGTTATTCTTCATAATTGTGTTCATCCTGTTTTTCTGAACGTGATTTTTCCGTCACTGTGTACTGCCAGTGAGTATAATAGAAGTCCTTTTCATGTGTGTCTTTGTTTGACTGATAAATTATTTGGAGAATATAAATGAGATCACAAGGAAATTTTTTTTTTCATATATTTTTGTGTATTTATCTTTGCAGGTGTACATGTATTAATGTCAGATGTATTCTGACTCATTCGCATCCATTCTGAAAAGCTTGTTTCCTGATTCAAATCTATATTGATATGTATCAATGCTGCAAAATGGCAGCAAAATGTATTTTAAGCTGTTTACAAAGCCAAGCATCTAAAATGATCAAATTAGATCAAATTATCAGAAAGGAATTCTATGAATACATCTACTAAAATATAACTTTGAATTGCAGGTTTTTGTATGAGAAGACATTTTTGTGAGTCTGTCTGTCATATGCTGAGCAATTATGGTGGCTTCATCATATAAGCTATTGCATACTCACATGGAAGCACTGACACCAACTATGAATGCAATTAAATACAAGAGACATGGAAGTTTAATGTTCTCTTGTCAAAATAAATGCTAAGCCCCATGCTGAAGACCCAAGGGCATGATGATAAGTATTGACATATCATACTAAGGCTTATTTCTATAAACTATAATTTTTCTTGTTCATTCCGGGATAACTTGCATCTTACTGAAATTTTTGAACTTTGATAAAGTAGGTAGGTTAGGAGGATAAACTAAAAATAAGACCATATTCCTTTCCTGTTTTTTTGAGGAGTATCTTTACATGGTTCTTTAGTTATGGTTGTCACTACTGTACATGTCTTTTTAATTTGTTATATGGTGTGTTTTAAGTCTGTAATAATAATAATCAAAATTTTGCTTCCCCCACCCCCCATTAATATCTTAATTTTTTTTCCTAAACTGCAAAACCAATTTTCTCTCAGGTGAACATTTCCCACTCATTCCTTTATAGGTGGCCTTTTGCTAGATAAAAAAGTCTGTGGAAACAAAAGAAGGTCTTGTTCTAGCCCTAAAAGATTTGGAATTACCTGTGAGAGTGGGAAGCTTGAACATGTTGGGTTTTTTTTTTCCCACAGAGTTTTTTAGCGTATTTTGCTAAAAAGCAGATGCTTCAAATATGAGAGCCCCAAACCAGTTATGTTTTCAGGCAGAAACCTGAAAGAACAGTAGAAGCTGTCAAACCTAGCAAAACTGTATGAAGTATACTATTAAGCGTAAGATGAAGAGTTCATTCTTTTCATGCTCTCTCAACAGTTTAGGCATGTCCTTGCTGGTGTACGCTTTAGAATTTTTACTTTATATTGGTGCAAAAATGGCAGTAGAAGACCACTGGAACATAATGGTTAGTAAACACTTCTAATCCTGACATTTTTCATCTTTCCTTCAAATCTTATAAGCATTTGACTGGAACAATTGGCATAACCAGGGCATAACCAGTTTAAAATAACATCATTGTACAATATTCTTTAAACCAACTCCAATAAGGAAGATGTCTATGGTAGACATAAACCAAGTGTATCCAAGAGAGATTACAAGCATGTAGTAGAGGGCTGATTAATAGGATCAGTAGATAAAATAAGCACTTAGGTTCAATGCTTCCAGATTTCTTGTAAAAATATAGACATATGGAAAGTAGGCAAAAGAATTCAGAATAAGATTTTAAATAAAATCAAGCCAAAGATATATTACTGCATATGCTGTATAAGCATAGACGCTACTGGGAAAACAACTGCTTCAGCTTCATGAGTTCAGTCAGTCAATGGATATTCTAGACAGTAAATCAGTGGAGTCTGTCATTATTGAGACCTCATTATGAAACTATTTCAGAGGTTAGATGTAAAAACTTGTCATATGAGTTTAAGTGAAGAATAACTATTAACTTTTCAATATTCATCAAAAGCACAAAGGCTATGTTTAGGCTTTCTAATGTTTATGAATAAATGGCATTTTTATTAGCTATCATTCCTAAACAGCAGTTCAACAATTCAAGCAATAATTACAAACTGTTATGACATTCTCTGAATACAGAACTGGCCCTGCAAGATTGCATATATGCATATATTTGCTCTGAAAGAATGATGGATTCATCAGTCTTGAAGGAAAGTGAATGCTGAGAATATGAAGATATGAGCTGACCAGTGGTGGAGCTTCAGAGATTAGAGGGACTTGATTTCAAGGGAGATAGCCCAGCTGTGAATCTCGTCGTTGACAACTCAGAGAACACTTAAACCATCTAATCTCTCTCACTACACTGCAGGAATTGTCACCCTGCTATGTTTTCATAATGCTTTATACAGTTTATGCAAAGGCATTTAAAGATTTCTCTAATTTTATATAGAGATTATTCTAAAGTACAATAAATTGCACTGCTAAATGTGGCTTTCTAATAATCTTAAATGAATCTTAGCTCAGCTTCTCCAAAAGGGGGCAAACAAACAAAAAACTCAGTAGAGAGATGACCTCTTACCCCCAGTTAAAAAAAATGGAGGCACAACTTCGTTGTTATACTTCCATATAGGTGATTTTTCTTAGAGGCACTGGCATAAAGTTGAAAAGATTGAATAACATTTATTCACAGTAATGGTCCAGAAAAGGATGCCTTTCTTGACTAAAATTTTGGGAAATATTTACCCATATCTTTCAGTGTGGCGGAATGTCACTCTGCTCACTTCCATGGGTTGGTGCTCTTGTGTTCTCATGTGTCCGGTGTGGTGTCTGTGCTGCTAACAGGCTTATGTTTCTCTCATAGTTTACAGTTACCAAGACCAAAATTTTTGTGTGTTAATGGCAATATGCACTTTCCAGTTCTCTAAAATTTGTTATATTCTTCTGTATCAGGTTTCCTTACAATAACCAATTATCTTTGACATATAGCCTTATCAAATACTTCTTGCATACTGTCCACGTCACAATCTTATCTATCACAGCAGCATTATCTTCAAAGAGTTCTCTCAACTTAGTTATGCAAGACATTCCTATTATACATTCATATTGGCTGACTCCAATGGAATTAAGCTTTGCTTAGTGCTCCCTTGCCAGTCGCAGCGAAATTGTTTTCAATATGTATTAAAAAATGTTAAGCTAGCTGGTGATTATGTATTTTACCCTGTCTCATGACTTATTTAATAGTGGGCTGTGGTCTCAAATTTTTAGTTGTTCAGGAGCTGGTTTTGCCATCACAGAATATTGACTATGAAAGCTCAGTAAAAGCGTTGCTAATTGGAAAGCATTAGTAAGCCAATCACACTCATATACTTAAATGACAGAAACATAGAAGGAAAATAGGAAATTTCAGAGTGCAAGAGCCAAGTCTCAAATTCAGAAGAAAATTACCAGTGTTAATAATCAGAAAAATACAAGAATGCTGAAGAAAATTAACTTTATGATGGTGTCAATATCACACCTTCAAAAACAAGGTCCTGGAGGCTTGGAGAACTTAAAAAAAAATACTGTTCTTTTCTTTTTTTTTCCAAGTGGGAGTGTTATGTTTGTTATATTAATAATTTTTCTGCCACGGGCATAATTGCATTTTAATACTTGAATTGCATTTGTTAGTAGATTATCTACTTAATACTTGTTTTGGAATGAAATGCAATATATAGATATAAAGTTAGATATATCAACTGTTTACTAATGGTGTATCATCAAGGCTGTTACCAGAGTAACAAATATATAATAGTAAATTATACAGTATAAGAAAAAATAATACTAAATAGGAAGTGAAAAGAGGCTTAAAAACATGGTAAAGGTAGAAATAGTCTTTCATATCTATGTGAAGGCAGTTTATGACCAATACAGGCATTATATGGCAGAGCGAGAAGGAGTAAATGGTAGAGATATCCTGTACAGCCTGGAAATGGGACCATACCATGTTCATCTTGGAGGGAAGAAAATGGTCAGAAAAAAGTGCATATTTTGTTAGGAGGTAAAATAGAATATTATGCTAAAGACCTTCTCCCAAACAGTCTGAACAATCTGAAAAAAAACCATGTTTGTAGAGATGGAATTTTTTTTTTTTTTAAATATTGGAGAAATCTTTTGGTTCTCAGTGGCACCTGGATCTATCACGGTATGTGTGAATTTAATTTCAAAGAAAAGTAAGCAAGACTGTAGAAGGCTATAAATCACCAACATTATGAAGCGCTGGGAAATAATCCATCGATTATATTGTGGGAGTACAGTTAGATACTAGAAACTTAATTAATATTTTGGTGAAAAGTGGATATTGTTGTCTTGCAGAACTTTCTCAGAAGACAAATAACCAGTTTGTCTCCTGAACTGAGGACAAAATTGTTATTAGTAAGTTGAGTGCTGCAACTTCAGCAAATTATAGATCTTTTTTCCTTCCCACTTAAATCAATGGGAATTCTCATCTGCTGAAGTACAGTTAGTGTTGTGCACAGAAACAAGTTATACTTAGATTACGTAGGAAGCACAATTAAGACAAACCTAAATTAGCCACATATCCCATTTACTTGTTACTTTAGACTTGCAGACTTATTCTGACATTATTTAAAACATAGACATAGTATTTCCAACCAAACGGTTCACTAAAATTATGCAACGTGACTCTGTTAACTTTTTTTGTTGGTGAAGGAGGGTATGCGTCGATCTCTTTTCACAGGTAGCAAGTAATAGCATGAAAGAAAACGTCCTCAAGTTGCACCAGGGGAGGTATAGGATGGATATTAGGAAAAATTTCTTCATTTAAGGTGTTCTCCAGAGTTAGAACAGGCTGCCCAGGGAAGTGGTTGAGTCACCATCCCTGGAGGTATTTAAAAAACGTGTAGACGTGGTGCTGAGGGACATGGTTTAGTGGTGGGTTTGTCAGTGTTAGGTTTAAGGTTGGACTTGATGATCTTGGTACTTTCCAACCTAAATGATTCTGTGACTCTATATACCAATAAGTTTAGGAGATAAACAATTTCAGTAGAAAGCTCATCAGTTGTGAAGAAGTGACATGTCACCTGAAGATTTTTCTCAGACACTTATTTTTCTGGCATTGAGTTGACCTCTTATTGTCTTTGAGAGAGGCTGGAAAAAAACGGTGAAAGGAAAGATAAAAAAAATATTTTTCTTTACTAAATATTTAACAAATTTGAGCATATAGAAGCATGAATTATGATTGAGTCAGCCGTACGCTTTCAGATCCATGTCATGTATCACCCAGACAGTGGAAAACTGTTAGAACTGGATGGATCCATTTTTTCTAAAAGATACTGAGAATCAGTTTCAGAGAACTACCACAGCCTTTAGAGATATCTTTTTTTTTTTTTCCTTTTTTTTCTGTTAAAGATGCATGCTATTTAGGCACCCAAACCATTATGTTGGTGATGACATAAAAGCAATTCATTAAGTTCAGAAAACGTGAGGAAAATTGAAGCAGATTTCTTCCTTTTATTCCTCATAACTTTGGCTTACATAAAAATATATATGTTCATGCATTGTCGAAATACTTCCTAGTGAAATATTGCATTTACTGTAAAAATCCACCTTTTCCCCGTGTTTACCACCAGTAAAAAGAAGGGAGAAGATCAGTTGATAATAATACTATTAGATCTTACACTGTCAGGGAAAAAATGGTTCTTGTTAGCACATTATGTGGTCTCAGGAGTCATCTTCTGTGTAAATGAAAGTAGGGCCCCTGAAGGAAGCCAGACTGGCAGGGCTCTTCACTCGAGTCTTCCATTCAGGCTATGTACAGCACAGGGAGCACCTTTGTCCTGCAGCGAAGCAATGAAAGGCAAATCCCTGTGTCCATGTTGTCTTTCTCCTCCTCCACGTATTTTTAACAGGGCTATCATTAGAGTCCATTTGTCAAATTACAGCTCTTTGAAACAGGAGGGAATCTAACCCGTTCTTTTTCTTGTGAAAGCTGTTTTTCTAGTGTTTTGTTTTATTAAAGTTAAGGTGTCACATAGCAGGAACTTTCATCATTCTCAATGGAGAAAGGACTCCAAACACCAGTAGGATTGACCAGCTACCTCACGGATTCGCTTTGTTCTGGGTATGGATTTTCCAGTGCCTGAACATTTTCAAAAAGGGAGATTCTGGTTTGGATCTATATGCATCTCATACGCTCAGGAAACCCATACTCTGGCTTCACAGTAAATTTATTGGTGAAACTTTAGCAGCTTGTTTTTAGATGTTCTTTTCTTAATAACTTTATAGAGCTCCCTTCTGCATCGTTATTATTATTACATACATACTTATGCAGACAGAATAGTTTTGCCTACCAACCGAGTCAATTTTAGAAACAGAATGGGCCTCCAGCACCTATCTGGATAGGAACAATAATTATACTGCTTTAATGCCATGGAAAGCATTTATTTCTAAGGCTAATAAAACATCAGAACAAAGTATCTTAAAATTGGAGTGGTGATATAGCCTTCTACCATATTTTAATTCCGAAAATTTGTTTGGTTCTTATGGAAGCCTTTGTTTACATTGTCACAGTTTATTCGGATATTAAGTTTCAACACATTGCTTTACTTACTGAGTAAAAAGCAAAAAAGGCTGTCATGGATTCTATTGTTAGAGTTTATTTATTTGTCACTGTTTCGTTATTTATTTTTTGAGAGGAAGGCAGAAGTTCACAAAATTAATCAAGAACATCATAAAAGGATGTACAAGGCAGTGAAAACATTTGTATCGATACTTTCATTTATTGCTCACTTTTTCTGGGTAGCCAACCATTCATTCCTGAAGCTGTTAACAAACTGGAAGAGTCCATTTAGCTCTTCCAATAACTGTTCATTAGACCTACTGTTGGGCAAAAAATCTTTAGTATTTAAATAGCTCCATAGTTATTAACATAGGGAAAGCCTTTCAGTTAAAATCTTAATCTTGACAGTGGTTCAGATTGTTTTGAGTTTCTTCATGAGAGACATACGTAATCAGGTTAAAGAGCAGCCTGCACACTCCTTGTTTAGTCAGAATACTTCCTTTTCTCCCTTATTTGACTTTTTTAGCAAGTGTACAATAAAACAAGCTCTTCACACAGATTGCACTGTTTAGCTTTAAACTTTAGTTATATCAGCTCTTCTTACCTGGCTCTTTGGTCTCTTTCTACCTTTTTTCCAGGAATGACAATTACTTCTTTTTCATCCTGTTCTAGCTATAGCTTCTACCAAGTTCATCAAGAACACTGTAAAATTTTGTATCATTAACATGAATAGTGAGAAAAGTTCAAAAGTTTCATCGAATAGGTACTAACTGCATGGGGAAAAACAGAAAGCGAAAACTAATAAATTGAAGACCTAATCAATTATTTTGAGTTTTCCCTGTGTGGAGTCTGAAGAATCTCCACATGTATTTAATATAATTTAAATATTTAAGTATTTAATACATAATTAATATATTTTTGGTGACTGGCAATGCCATTGTATGGATGGCATCATAACAGACAGGAGAGGAAACTCCAACTTTGGAAATGAGTAGCTGTAGTCTTGCTACAGTAGTGATGAGGAACACATAATTGCATTAGAAACTAAGAATTTTTCTTTTTTAAGATTACATTGATAATTTTAGAAGTAAGGAAAGGGTAAAATTAGCTGCAAATACTGTTAGATCAGTTTTCACGCCTTTCCGTTAATTGTAGTGGAATTGAACTTACTTGCTGTCACCTTCAGTACCGGAGTGGATGTTCAAAACCAGACACCATTAGAAATACATTTTTGTCATGACATATTAAATTATGAAAGAATAATAGCAGCAAAAGGCAGGATAAGTGTGATTTATAGTATGAGCTGCACAGAATATTTTTTACTAGGAAGACTTCAGTAAATATGTTGACGAGGACTACATAGCATAGTAGGTCACAGCATATTGTGAGACTGCGGCTTCAAAAATAATGCGTATAAAGTTTAGAAGACATGGAATTTTCCTGTGCTTTTGAAGCAAAAGCACTTCAGCATGAAGTATTCATGTATTATCCTCACTTACCTTCAAAGTTTTCTCAGGATTTCTGTTGTTTGCACCAGACTCTATTACTCTTTTAAATTATCCTTATAAGAACAAGCCACACATTTCAGTCGTGTAACATAATCAGTAGCACTTACCTCACTGCAATATCCATTTTATCTAGAAGACATAGCCACCTGTAAACACAGTTTTGAATACCTTTGCATTTGCACTCTAAACATGATTCCTCATAAGACTTCATCCAGTCTCTATGGCTCCCTGCAGAAACCCTGGTTTGCCATCCGCCAGTCATTTGCAGGATTCAGACCAGAAAACGAAGCTGATTGTAACTGAATGCGAGGGCCCTTGGGAGGATCACGACCTTGATGGTCCAGGTGTTGGCCCCTAGAAAGTGAGGTCTTGAGTTTGATCTTACGTGCCCTGGTCTGTGTGACGCTGGACTTTAGTCTCTCTATACTTTTCTCCCACCTGTAAATGGGCGTGAGAAGAACCCAGGTAATACAGTTGCAGGTGCTGGGTAAGTATATAAAATAGAAAAGAAGTACCATCTGTGATTTCTAAAGACACTTGCTGACATCAAGAACTGTATTATTTTTGAACCTGCCGTTTTGCATCACAGATTTTCACTGAAGAGTTGAAGAATTCAATACCCATCTGAAAGTAATCTCCCTTCAGTACAGCATTATTTAATTTTTTCCTTGCTTGGTATGCTTGAAGGATTTGTAATTGGTTTAAATTACATTATACATTACTTTGACATATTCACCTATTAAAGGAGCTTTGTAAAAACTGTGGTATGGTATTACAACATAGTTTTCTTATGGTAGCAATCAATAACCACACAACTGCTTGAGGACATTGCATTTCTCAAGAAGACACTCCTGAAATATTCCGAAATACCTCAAGCTTTCCATTCAGAATTTTGCTAAGCTGTATCTTCTGAAGAACCGTACAGCCACAGTTCTCTATATGTGATGCAAATCATTGGTACTGAAGTTTAGAGAGTTTGTAATGAACAAGGAGAATGTTTTCTGTTTAGAAGGTTTTGGACAAACAGGCAAAATCTTAAAGCCTTTTACTGTCTATCATATTGAAAGCTTATAAATTAGAGGGGAAGAGGGCATCTCACCTTATGGTTTCCCTATCTAATAAAATTTGATGTATTTTGTGATTTGGGAATTGAAAGATGTGTTGTAGGGGCAAAACCTTTGTTGTTGTTAAGGCAGTGTGGGTACACTGCTATGAGGAAATCTAGACAGATGAATAAAGAAAAGTGGGAAGAAATATCCACATATATTCCATTAACTTTGTATAAAGCAAGACAAAATTCTTTATACAACCACTGTCAACTCAGGAAAACAGCTTGTCTTCCATTTTGCAAATTTATGAATTCAGATCATATTCACAGCCAACAGAACCACAAACAGTAAATTAAAGCTTTGCCATCTTTGCTGTCATCTGTTGAAGCAATATTTGTTCTTTAAGGAAAAGAAGTATTACAAAAATAGAAAAATTAGTCACAGGAGGCTTTCTACCTCTTTATGGTCCTATAATGGTATAGAATACTGGCCTTTCATGGAAATGAGCTGGTTTTTGCCATATGGTTGGGGATCTCAATGGCTACTATCACTGCTGCTGTTGTTGAAAAGTACAACAATACTAATGGCACCAGGAGCTGTGAAGAAATCTGTCTTCTTGTAGGTGAATGAAATTGAATTCCACTTTGTGCCTTATTCTAAATGCCTCTGTCCATTTAGAGGCAGAGTCAATTCACGTTCATTCCACAGTGTATCACCTTTCAATACCTGTTCAGTTTTCCTGAGAGAATTCCAGAAGTCTGTAAAAGGCTTTTAGTCAGTTTTCTTCTATTTCTTTCCCAAATTGCACAGCCACTGGAGAAGAATAAACCCTCAGTATTTTTGCAAACTCTCCAAAGCTTTGAACTTAAATGGGAAGTTTCTTATTAGTGAAGTCAGAATACTGATTAATCCAGGCTGATGTTTTATTTGTTCTACTAATATGTCACTTATGAATCCATAATACAGTCATAATACATATCATACAGTTTGATTGTTTTTTAATATTAATTAATCCAAATATCCTATTTAGTTTTCATAGAGAATCTTTCCTTAGCCAAATGATGTGGGGGTTTTTTTGAGCAGGGGGATTTATCTGCACGTCTTCCTTTACAAAAGAAGTATAGCTATATCTGCTTTGAAAATCTCAAAATACTTCCCAGTACTAAGAAAATGCTTTATTTCCCTTTTTAAAAATAAATGATCTTTAAAAAATTGGACAAAGTTTTTTGTTTTCTACAGCATTAATTTGACAGGGAATTTTCATGACTGCAATCAAGAGAATTTGTCTCTGAAAGGATATTTTTCCTCTCTATTTGCTGTTATTTCTGATAGTATGTTAGAGTTAAACTGACAGCTTCCGACATTATGGAATTGCACATGTGCAGCGTTCTTCTCAGAGAGTACTTTGTATTTGAAGGACATTTTACACTGGCAAATAGTAAGAAGGAATATCACGTCAGCATCACAGTAATTCGATTCTCAAAGACTCATAGCAATAGGCCATAACATCTAGAGCTGATGAGGAATCTGAACTCTTTGATCATAGTAATATTCTTTAGAAAAGAGAGGTTTTTTTCAAGTATATATTTGGAAATTTATGCTAGCTATGACATCCTTTATTGGGTGCACTTCAAATGGTTTCAGGTGGACTTGCCTCCGAATGAAAAGGCCTTTATGTATGTAAAGGACAAATACTGTAAATGACAATTTGTACCAGAAAGCCACATCTAAGGCACGAAAGTACAGTTCTAGCTGTGCAACTGCAGAGATTGCTGGCACAATTGCAGGTGTCTGTATTTTAAGGTAGTCTGTTATTAGTTATCCCAGCTTGGACTCCAGCTTAAGTGCTTCACAGTCAGTTTACTGCTGACACTTGCTATGCTTTCTTTGCCTGGGCTTTTTTGGATCACAGGTGCTACTGCACCTCTTCCCTTTTTGAGAGCAGCGACATGAATGGAGAATCACATGGCTGAGTAAATCAAATCCGTAGGAGATAGAGGACACACTCAAGCGAGCCCTTGATGCTGTACTTGTCAATGGTTCTATTCTATAGTTTGTAAAAGACAGTATGTTCCTCGTGGTAAAGTGTACTTTCTATTAAGGTTTCATTGAGAACTGAGAGCTATGAGAGCGCCAAAAACTGCCAGAGCTTTGAGGCAGTGCTTCCTGAACCTTTTCCTTAGAAAGAGCTTTCCAATGAGGATCCAAATGGCTTTGAAGTTCAAAAAGCCAGTTTCTCTTAGGCTATGAACTGGAATAATTAATAAAAGCTATAGAAACCTCCAAGTGGCCAGATGAAGCAGAATGGAAATACAACAAGGTTTATAAATCAGTGACCTCCTTCTCCCTGTGACCTAGCAGGATGCTCTTTCCTTTCAGTCATCTCCTCGCTGCCGTGTTCCTACAAACTCTGACGGTGCTTAGTGGTCCTTGGCAGTATCTGCTCTTGGGCTGCTCGTAGCGCTCTCAGCCATCATTCAGGCTCTCTTTGCGCTGCAGAATCTGTGGGTGCTCACTCTCTTGGCCTTTTCCTGTCTTTGCCTCACAGTAACTGAGGCTGCTGCCTTTCCCAAGGATTTGTGCAGCTTCTGCCACCTCCCAGGGAATGCCACCAGACTGTCACTCCTTTTAATGGCATGAGGACAAATTTAACAGGTTGATCAAAGGGATGGAAGCAGGTTTGCATATCAAACACTACACATGTACGTTGTCAGAGTGACGATGAGATTCCCCTCGTGTGATCATGCTGTTGTATATATGCATAAATAGAAGGTGAAGTTTGCCATGTATGACTATATGTATCCAAGAGTGATGCTAATCCAATAATGTGTGTATTTTTATATAGGTGTTAGGAGATACTGTGAATCGCTTAAGATGTATAGAAACGTTTTAAAGGACAGCAGAGGTTCAGAAGACACACAATATCCTAACAGATAAAACACCAGGATGGTGCATCCTGGAAAAGCATTCTTGACTTAGGGAGCTTCACTTAATTTCTTGCCAGTTAACATAATTACTGACTTGGGCATTGTGAAATGAAGAAAGCAATTAAACAAACACTTGAGGAAGACACCTTTCCTCTTCTTTCCTCAGGCCAAGCTCCAGCCTGGACACTACTGGTGTCCCAGCATCCACTCCCCTTGCTACCACCACAGGGCACCCTCAGTCGTTGTTTCCTGTGTATTAATTGCTGTAGGGCCCATTTAGCGGTAGCCTGTCAGCTTGTTAAGCGGTCACCTTTCGAAGGGGACTATGTGGGAGTGGAGGAAGAGTGGACGGAGTTGAAACTGAAACCCAAGTTGTAGGAACCGTGCTCAGACTGACTTCTTTTAAAGGTACGTTCCTGTGCTCGCCTAAAAACTTCCTTGTTATTAAAAAAATACTGAAAGTAGCGTGACCTGTGAAATGTTCTCAGAAAGATGTCTGCAGCCAGGAAAAGCCAGCAGGCAGTGAGCCACCACTTACTGCACATGAAATTCACTTTTCCTTGGTTTTCACTGGAACTGAAATAACGCAATTACTGCTACGGTAAGGGCTTATTCATGTAGGATAAATACACATCGGCACACAAAACAAATGTCTGGCATCAATTACTGTTCATTTAGACGTTGTTGTTCTTCCTTCCAGGCTGCCCTTGGGATATATATCCCTTTTAAAAATGAGCATATCTAATAAAGTTAGAATAGGTATAAAATGACTAGAAACGTTTTTTTCAAACAGGCCCAGGTGGCATTAGTGCTGTTTTCCATAGGCATAGTTTGAGGGATGTCTCTGCTGTTGGTTTTCCAGGCCAGTGGCCCACTGTCCCTGGCCCCTCGGCACTGTCCCGAGTAATGCCACTGTCTTTGATTCTCCTCTCTGGGTATCTGAATTGCACAATCCCTGTATTCAAATCAATATGCTGAGCTATGTTCCAGAAACATAACAGGATGTTTTGTCTCAGTATCGTAACGGAGTCATATATCCACCCGGCTGGCCAGGTTTTCCATTTATGTGACTCAGCAGAACTCTGCTGAAATTTATGAATAATAATAGCTCAGAATTGCCACAATTGTTTAATCAATATAAGCGATTTTTAAATCCTTACTACTGTATTTTATTCTGTCAGTTACAAAAAAAAAAAAAAAAAGGAGTAGGCATGTTTGAGGCATAGCCTTACATTCCTGTTTCAGTGTAAGGAGCAGTAGCCCTAGTGCTTTATAGCCAACTGCTGCTTTTTTGTAGGCCTTGTATATTGGTTTATGTAAACCTCTTCTGTGACAGGTTTCTTCTAGCGTAATTTCTCTTAGGAATCCTTATTTAATGAATCAGACACAAATTCTCAGGTGCATATGAGTGTTCCTGTTAAATCCCATTGAACCGTAAGGTAGGTCCTAATGCTCATTGGTATGTGTGAGCACTAATGGCAACGGGAGGGCGGTTTCTCCGGGTGCTGAGAGCCTCCTATTCCTACGGAAGTCAACACAAGTGTGAAAGGACTCGCCACATTCAGTGAGTGAGTCTACAGACATCATCCACCTGCACAGACACAATTACGAGGTTTACACTTTCTTGCCCAGCCTTACACTGCGTGAGTAATTTAAGCCTTTTCCTGGCTGTACTTTCTGCAGCAATTCAGACATGAAGAGTTCTCTCCAATGTTCTTTGCCATTTGGTAATACTTACCATGGCAACATTTCTGGCTTTTGCAAGTTTTGTCACTTTGTGGCATTATATTTCTACTGTGCAAAACCCTGTAAACGTGTTAGCATTATAAGATGCTAAAAAAAATATTTTTATGTTGCCTGTAATTGTCAGTATTAGTAGGTTGGCTTTCACACTTTAAATCTTGTGTTCAGTAATAGCTCAGCTTTTGGTACTTTCTGCAATATTTTATGCTAGCCCTGTGCTTAACCCTTTTGTACGGCAAGTGCTTTTAGCTTCTGCAAGGAACCAGTCTCAAGATCAGAAGTCTTTCAGCCTTAAGTGTGTTTATTAATATGTGTACAAAGACTTCAAAAATGTATACATGAATTTAAATTAGAAATAATAACCAAACAAAGGAAAAGCAACAAATCTTTCCAATGTGTGCTCCTAACTGGAGTGGTTACTTCTGCAGTGCTCATTTCTGTGCTCTCCAACCACTCTATGCGTTGGCTGCCACCATCTGTTCTGTGGTAGCAGAAATTGTGCTGGGAATCTCTCTGCATGGGGCTTGACTTTTCCCAGCCTTTTGTGGAGCAGCAAATACACATTTCTAAGTACCGGAAAATATATTTGATGCTCATTTGTTTCAAACAGCAGCAAAATAGTATTCTTAGACTGTAACGATAGGATTCAAATTGATTAATTCTCAAAATGTGAGTATTCTGTGTAAAGCGAAAGCTGTATGTTTAATGATTTAATAATTGGATAATAGGAAGCAGAGATGGGAGACCATTGAGGAGAGGTGAAGCTGAATAAAACAGTGGTTAGTATGACTGTATACACTAGCAGAGGGGAAGCACAGAGACAAAATCCAGCTTGAGTAACAAAATATTTAGCAGATAATTGGTTGTGGCTGATAGTGCTTGCTTTGGGCATGTTGCACTCTTACCAGATGTTACTCTTGAGAAGGGTTTAACGAGCGTTTCAAAATATTCAGATGTGCAGCTTGTAATGCTCTCCATACATGAAGAGTATAGGAGCTGTTGCTGGAGATGAAGGTTCAGTTTCTTAGTTTCAATCTTAAACAATGTAAACTAATTTGGTTTAAGTTATGTTCACCCTTATTTTAAAGCTTTTGTGCTGCCAGGATTGTACAGCGGACCTTGGTGTAGAATTCAGGAATGAGCTTATCCAGTATGGGCTAAGCCGTTTTGAGCTGGAAACTGAAGCTGGAAGTGCACAAACTAAAACAAAAGTCTTATTATGTCGCTGTCAACAAAAGCAAATATTTTCTTCACTTTCCAGGCCGCAGTATGTTACTCATCCATTGTATATAGGTGCACTAGGAGTCCACAAAGTATCTGTTTTCATCAAAAGTATAAATCAGGTTTTAGAGTAAAGTTTTTTTCCAGGAAAGGTAGCATGCCTGTTACCACTTTTTTTGTTGTTGTTCTTTGAAGAATGAATTTATGTGACTTAAAAGGAAAAAGATTTAGTGTAAACTCAATATTTTGAAGCAGAGAAAACAGACATTAAGAGAGGACACATTTGAGAGAAGTGTCCTCAGGAGAAAACATACTAATAGATGTTCCAATAAGAGAGGAAAGTTAGGCAGCAATGAGAGAGATCATAAATAACACAATATTTCTTTTTTGTCTTCCACACAACCTTCTGCTATATTACTTCAATATCTGCTGTGCAAATCCAAAACATATTTTCTCTGTTGGTTGTTCATGATCAGCTCAGAAAAGTTTATGTCACAAGAGAACATATCACAAGATCATCAAGGCTAAAGGTGAAGACAAGTGTATTGTGATTTCATTTAACCCCACTGGGGTGAGATTGTGTTCTTGCAAGTAGCAAATACAATGGAGACTAATAATTGTACTCTTCCTTTAACTATGATTTCCCTGTGGTCTTTAAAGCTTCTATTTCATGTCATAAGCATGAAAAAGGCAATGAATTAATAGCGCAAAATACTTTAAACTATAGATTGTGAAATGCCTGTCAGGAACAGGTGGGCATCTGTTAAAGCCTTATTTCTAATTAACAAGAGGAAAAGAGTTGTTTCCAAGTGCTTAGGAAGCAGTTCTCATTCATAATGGGTTGTTTCAATGGAACAACAGGGGGAGCATATCCTGAATATATTTAGCTGCAATCTCACCTGGTAAAGTATTTAGCTATTGATATGGTACTTAAAATTTCACCTTTCATGTTTAGAGATAAAAAGCTAGTTCTTAAGTTTCTCTTTCTCTGACTACTGTCCTGTAAATAATTACAAAGAAGCCAGAAATAAAAGGTGTTTTAAAGTTAGTCCTAAAAGTCTCTTATAAAATAATATGCATTTACCAGTAAGAGTATCTTCAGCTATTTGTGAATTTTCATTCTGTTGTGAACTGATATTCCAGGATGCCACAAAAACCAAAGTTGCACCATTCTGACAGATCCTCTTTAAAATGACCTTGTGGCATCGGAGCACACTGATCTCAGAGGGTACTCAAAATCTAATCTTTACTTTTTAGCAAAACACTATTTTGAAAAGTAACCTAAAGTTACTTTGTATTTCTGAAGTCCTCAAAGGAGGTTGTATAATTGCCACAGTACTGTTCTGAAAAGATGGTATTCTACATCCTAAATGTCTGTGCTTTGCTTTGTTGAAGGAAATTAGTCTTAGCTAAAATAAAAAACATTGTATTATAATTCCTTGATTTGAACTGAGTTCTATGTAGGGGTCAGTGATGGGGTCTGAGGACATTAAGGTTGTTCCTTGTTCCTTGAAGTGTTCTTGTTATTCTGATCACTTATTCCATAATATAGCTGTAAGAACAAATGACTAGCTTGAATTCAGACCAACATTTATATTTTTAAGAGGCGTGCACAGATATGTGTGTAGAACTTAACAGTCCTAAGAATGCCTCTGAAGAAGAATAATCCAGTTTCTCTTTGCACACTCCAATTGCATATGTGTGAGTAAAAATACACCATTTTTACACAGGGTTGGTTTTGTGGGTTTTTTTTTTTTGCAAAAGAGTCCTCATATATAAAACTTTCCAAGTGTTTGTGATGAGTAGGAAGAAAATCAGCTTGTGCAGCATCCGTTATTGACTGGTTGTAACAATGAACAGAGTATTTTTTCCTGTCTCTGTTATCTGCAATATGAGTCTTAAAAATAAACTCTGTCAAAGAAAACATAAAATACCTATATAGAAGAAACTAAAATGATAATTTTAAATTCAAAGCATGATGCTTTTAAATATTTTGGAAATTCTGAGACTAAAGACACTCCTCAAAGGAAAATGTTTGTTTCTCCCAGTCTTAAAGCTGGCCTTACTTAGTGGTTTACATGTAATTTTAAGATAGGTCTATATATGTGTATCAGAGTGGAAAGTATCCCATTTACTCTGCCCACATCATGAGCCAGCCAGATGTGTGAGGTAGTTCTGGTCACATTTTAGTGAGTGTATCCAACCTGGTAATCCACACTGCATGGGAGAATGGATTTATTGTGTTGTAGCATCCTTCCTTATTCCTGCAGACATGTCTACCTGTCTCTGTTAATCCAGGACAAAGTGTCAGTCTGTACTGGATTGCAGAGGTTTATATGGAGTCAGGCTGGAAAAAGAAATGTCAATACCATGAATTTCAGAAATACTAGCAAAGTTCAGAGACAGAAAAGAGCCAACAGAAAGCATATCTCGTATTGATGGAGGGCCTCGTATGCTGTCTGAATCTTTCTGTTTCCAAGTTTTCCTCATTGTAGCTCCAGATATTAAAATAGGCAGAGACTAGCTAATATAAAACCAGAGCACTGCAATTCTAGAGTGGAATATGGGAAAATTTGTGCCAGGATCACATGATATATAAGTTCAGTGTTTTTGATATGAACATCATAACAGAGCAGAGATGATAGAGAGACGATAAGTAAAGATGTAAAAGAGGGTCAAAGCCTCTACACTGAATTGCACACTTCCTATGTTGTATGTGGGAAGTCAGTTCAAAGCTGACTTACTTCAACTCCAGGAGTAGCATAGGTGGGATTATGGAAACAGAAATACCTGTGTCTTCGCGAAAGTGGAGATCTGAAGGTGGGTAAGAAGATGAGCTGATCTGATCCAGTCAGCAACATCTCATAATATACGCCAATCCATCACAAGGTAACTGTGCAAAGCACCGCAGTAATAGGAGCATGCATGAGGGGAAGCCTGCCTCTCCTTGGATTAGCAGGCTAACCGAGTCACACGCATAGCCGAGTGAGACCAGGTAGGAGGCATCGCAGCCAGCTGCCAAAGCTTTTGAGACAGCCTGCTCATGGGGCTGCACGGGCTCCTGACTCACAGCCTGGGCTGAGGCACTTGCAGCGTAAAGACAGTGCAAATCCTGCTGTTGCTCAGAGATGAGTGCGAGACCCATCTCATCTACTGAAGGGACCAGACGGTCAGCCATCCTCCCATTCGCATTGACACATTCCAAGTCATCTCTGTCCTGACCGCTTACCTGGTAAATATTTTTTATGCAGTGAACAGTTCCAGCTCTTACATTCCTGCTCCTGGGTGATACGAGTCGCAGTTCTGATGAGTTGCGCTCTACCTGTCCTTGGCAGGCACTGTTAATGAGGATGGCTTAATGACATCTCCCTTTTATACAGTCACACTGTGCTCTGTGTAATAGTAGCTAGCTGTGAATCTGTCTTCAGAGTAAATTTATATTGATGATGCAGTTGCCTTAAATTATGTTCTTCAGCTTCATGTGTTCTGTTTGTCCTCACCTTTTTTGTTTTGTAGCCTTGTTTTTGTTGCCTTATTTCCTAAGCAGGCTGGGTTTATGTGATTGCTCCGTCTAACAGTCCCTTCCCTAATCATTATGGATCCATGGCTAAAGTTGAAAGAGGAATACCTCACTCACGATGGCTAGAGGTGGAGAGAGTGCAAGATGGGAGGAAAGGGTAGCTCAGTTGGAATCATTTGTACATGGTAGCACTCAGTGACCACCAGTACATGGAGTATCTTGACCTGATGTCAAGGTTAAAACTGCTGATGGGAAGTCTTGAGAGTATTGTAAAAGATCTGTTAGGGAGGAACATGCAGACCGCAGGTATGAAATGGAGAGACTGCAGTGTGAAATGTGGAACTTGAGCGAGCGGTGTACAAGGTGTTGCAAAGGGTGCTGTGAGCTGGAGGTGTAACTGGGGAGGCATAAAAGCATGGTGTGCATCTTAGATGACAGAGATTAGGGATCGTGGTGGCGAGAAGCAGGCTGTGAGGAAGGTGGCACGTTGAACCTTAGAATGAAGGCCAAATTGCATATATAGATAGGTAATTGATTAGGCTTCGGATTTTTAAAAAAAACAATCAACACTTGGGTATAATTTCTTATCTTGTAATGAGAACATCTTTCTTCAGGTAGCTACAACTGAAAGCCAGTAAAAAAAATCAAGAAGGGAGTAAATAAATTAAACAAAATGTCTGAATTTTGTGGTCAAATGTATAGAATGACATAATCAATAGAAATCTTGGGTTTTATCCCTCAGTCTTAATTTCTCAGTATTAAACACAAAAATATCACTGATAAACATATATAGAATTTTAGTAAGGCTAGTATTGTGATCTAAGTCAACTGTTAAATGAACAAGATGAGGATTACTACTTCTTCCATGAAATTTTATTTTTAGTTTGGAATCAGACCTATATTATTGCACTTGTCATGTACGTGTACATTTTGAATACAGGGACACACATGTTGTTCCAGTTACTATTTTGATTATGTCAATTAAACCTTAAAGCTCTTTGAGGTTTTTCATACGTGTTATGTTCAGTTTTTTAAAAATGCCCCTTACTCTTCCCTGTAATCATTTTGGAAGTTCAGACAACTTCATTTACCTTGCAATGATAGAGTGCATGGCAACCTGCGTTGTTTCCTAATCCTCACTGTCATCAGTATGAATCCAAGGATTCACTGACATGTACATTTTCGGTCAGCATTTTCATTGATCAGAACAACTTTCCCCTTTCCTGTCCCTGACAAGGAGGAGTCATATCTCAGATATCTCAAAATTTCCTTTATTCTTTCCTGAACTCCCATCCCACGCCAGCAGCTCATGTGGAAAAGAGAGGAATCAATACCTATTGAATGTGACTGACATGGCTGCTGAAAAATCAGAATTTTACTTCATTTCTGTCTATTCAGCCTGCCTTGAGTGAGAGAAGTTACACTGAAAAGTAACTAAGAAAGTGCACTGAAGCGATTGGATTAACAGCACAGAAGAGCTGAATCAGGCTGGGTGGTTGGGTTTTGTTGATTTTTTTTTTTTTTT
>VXBO01014992.1:188204-229306 GCA_013400135.1 Rhinoptilus africanus
TTCTGGCAAATCTCTTTGTTCTACTTGGTCCCTAAAACCACTGGTGGAGGTGAGGATGATGGTGCCCGCAATCTGATTCACCCACTTCCCCTTCTTTTAGGACAATGGTCTAGGGTAGGAATTTCCTCATCAGCCTGAAAGGTTTGAGGTCACTTCCATGTGCCTTGATGCCCCAGCCATTGAGCCGCGGTGATTCTCCAGTCCTGCCATACCAGTTGCAGTGATTTCCCTGGGGACAAGGAAATAATGACCTTGGCACCTCCTCTTCTGGGTGGGAGTCTGAAGAGGCATTCTTCATTTTTCTGTAGCCCAGAGCCATGGGGTGCAATGGGGAGAGTCAGTTTACTCACTCTGTACACTGGTTCCTCACTGCTTTAGCACCACTAGTATTTGAGCTTGGACTCCAGTCTCCAGGTCGGACAGTGAGCTAGAGTTTAAAACATCGCTTCATCGTGAAACCTCTGTGTGTGGAGAATGACAACAAGGTGTTACTCTTCAAGCTAATGCTGCATGTTATTGATTGTGAGCTAGTATGGGGCATGAAATAAAAAAGATTGCACAATTTCTTTCCTTTTTTTTCTCTTATGTTTCATCTGAGCTAAAAGGAAGGTTACGGGGATTTGTCTTGTTCATAGCAAAGTGAAGGTTAATTAGTAAATACTTTTCAGAGCACTATTAAAATCCTCAGATTAAAGGGTTCCAATACTGGAAGTATAAAACATTCTTATTTACTATTCATTTATTTTCAGCAGCTTCAGGACACATGTAAAACTCATTTCTAATTAAAAAAAAAACCAAGTAATTGTAATTTGTGATGCAATTTTCCATTTATTTTTTTGGGGGGTGGAGAAGGGGCGTCTTTGGAGTAAAAGAACATCCACAAAAATTACAATGGAAATTAATGAGCAGATTTTTATTGGTGTTCAGAACCTGTACAGAAAAAAAGTATAAACATTAAAACCAATGCTCTCTTACACACTCAATATTTTAAATGAATGCAGCCTCACATTTTCTTCCTGTTTTTAAATCAATCTCTTGTGGTCCTTCTCTGGTTTAGTTGGTCACCGCAGGATACCGAGGAGAAGATGGGTGGCAATGCATCCCGCTTGCTTTGTCTGGAGCTCTGAAGAGCCATAGGAGTATTTCCAGTGGTTGCCTGGTCTGTGCCGTGCAGTGGCCTGTCTTAGTGAGGAAAGGGCTAGTTCTTTTTTCTTGGACAGTGTCTCTTTGCCCCTGGGCAGGGGTAGCTCAGGGCTGAATTCTTTTTCTTGGGTGACTGCTTTCTTTTGAAAGATAGTAGGAGGGGACAAGTTCTGGACCGTGTTATTATGTATTAGTAAGGTTAGGAAATGAGGTTTATGGGTCTAATATTTATTTTATTAAAGTTTTACAGCTCATTTTTAAACTTCATTATAGAGTGTCAGTGCTTATTAGAGATCTGTGTGTGTTTCCAGAGTGCTCATTGCTGTGGTTTCTGGGTACTTGAGGTGCTGAAGTTATCAATCTGACTGTGAAGCTAAATTAGGCTGTAATGCCCTTGAGTATGTTTTCCCCAGATCAGGCAATAATCTCCATGATTATGGGCTCTGTTGTGTTTTAATTGACCATGACTTGTTACGCATCCCAAACTGAAGATGCATAATCTATTTCAAGGTCAGTTATCTCCTAGCCAAACATCTCAAAAGGGGGAATATTGATGAATTCCAGTGTTAAAGGCAGCTTTCCCTTCAAAAGTGTAACACTCCTTTTACATGCTTTTATATAACACATCCAAAGCTTGTCTTCCTTAGACCTTCTTAACACAGACATTTGTAGCAAAATTTTCAGCTTTTTATAATTAATGAAGAGAGACAATAAATTATTAACTTTAGAACTATGTCTAAATGCCTTTGCAAATCGTTGTTTGCTGGGAATGTGCAATTTTAATTGTGCTCTGTTGAAGTTTGTCTGTGAAGCTGTGGAATATTAGTTGTGGCACCTGCATGGAGAAGAAGAAATTGTGCAGTATGAGAAAATTCAGAAGACTTAAGACGATCTGAATTAGTGGGCACCGCAAATCAAGCAAGCTGTTTGCATTATAGTCAGTGTTTCAGTTTGTGTTAAGGACTCAGAGGTTGTAGGTTTCCTTATGCTAAACTCACTGACTGAACGGCAGCACTCTGTAACAAAAGGCTAGGCAGCGGGACCCAAGAAGAATAAGGAGAAGAATAAGGAGAATTTGCTTTATTTAAGTTCACTGCAGTAGATGAAACCACTGAAGGCATTTTCAAAATGGCCCCTAAACTGGTGATTGTGTAGCAGCAATTGTCTAATTTTTCCTATTTCACTGAAATATGTTATAGAAATTTTATTTTTCTGTCATAATAGATGTTTTAGCAGATATGATGAATATGAAGCTTACAGTATTCTAGATACGTGCATCTGTTTCTGTGTTATTAAAATGACCTGCAGTTCCCTAAAGCTTGCTGTCTGTATATCTCAGTGGTCTTTATTAAGGCGACCTAATGACCTAATCATTATTACCTCAAAGCCTTCAAAATGGAAAACTCAGAATAAATATTAGCTTAATGGAGACTGAAGAGGAAAACGACAAGGAACACTGTCGTAAGAACTCAGTAGTCCTGTCCTCAGCCTACTCTCTTTTTAATACCGCTGTGTCTTGGCAACAACTTGAAGCTTGTGTAGCGTTTTGTCACTACTTCTCAGCACTGACTCAGACGTTTCATAGCTGGTTTAGTGCTGGTATATTGATTAGAACAAGAACCGTCACTGGAATGGAACTTAGTATCAAAAAATTGTATAAATAAATAATTATACATATTTCTTGGATGAGACAGGACCCAATAAGCTTAATTAAAATAATTATGAATAAGATATAAATTAGTGTGCCATTTTTTTTTTTCATTTACAGAAAATTACTTTTGAATCATAAATTATTCAAAGCGTTTTCTGTTGTTGTAGCTGAAGTAGAACGAACACTGCACTATACCTTATACTTTGTGGGTAGCACAGAACTTCTTTCTTGGAAGGAAAGGATGAAAAAGAAGCTTCTTCTATGCTTTTGACAGATGAATAATATCTTACATTCTGAAAGCTTAATTTTGCATAGTTTCATTGCGTATTTGGTATTTGTAGTTTCAAAACTATGCCTCACACATTTTTAAGTCATTTTATAGCAGTAATACAAAAAAAAGTCCCACAACACAGGTCACAGCTGGATACCTGTGTTTACTAACTGTATTCAGTCACTCCAAGCCTTGCTGGTTTCTAAAATACAAACCAAAGCGAGCAGTACTAGAAGACTGTGGTTCTATATAGTGATGTGCTGTCCAATTCCCAAGCAGCGCATGCCTGATGCTGTGTCTCCTTCACTTTTGAGCTGCCAGAACAAGTAAGTTCAGCCAGAAGCCAAATGAGACTGCAGCTGAGAATAAGGCTCTAAGACAGAAAGTGGCAAAGTAGTGTTCTCTACTATTATTCTAATATTTTTTTGAAAGAAGAAATTGTAACAGTATATAGCTTCACAGATTTTCCTTGAATTTTATTGAAGAAGATTTTGCAGGATGGATAAAAGTGTTCTTCATGATTAAAAAGAATAAAAAACCCAAAATGAAGAGATTCCTGAGAAGAGCTGTTTCCCTTAAATGATTCAGTAGTCTGCTCATTTTGAGATATATTGCAACTGGGAGATAAACTGTATATTTTTAGAGAAGGAGGTAGGTGGTAAGTCTTGTTATTATATGTGGTATGCTCCTTATCCCCCAGTTCTAAAATTAAATCCCTGGTTGGAATTTAAGCTGTATGCCTGAAGCTGGCTACAAAGACCAGAATTTCTTAGTCCTTCTGGGTGGAATTCATTTCACGTAATGCTGGTATGATAGAGATGTCTGTAGATTGAACTGATCACCCCCACCTTCTTTTATGATGAATGCTGAGAAATAGGTGTTCTTAGGTCTGCCTTCTTTCAGGTCTGTACATCAGATGAGATGAATGGTGCCCTTAAACTGACTATTTTTCTCTCTTCACTGCGAGGCAACTAGCTTATATGTAACTCAATATAGTCATCCACATTTGGTTCTATGAATCCCACTCTATAGTGTTTGATGCATAATAAAAAAGGACCCCTCCCCAAAGTAAATGGAAAATACGGTAGACCAGCTTAGAAAAGCCGTTCAGTGCAAGGTCATTGCTGCTTGATTTAGCTTCTCGTTCTATACACTGCCCGTCTCACCTAATGAATTATGTTTAGCTGTCCATTAGTCTTGCAGAATACATTGCTCCTCTCCCTTTTTCCCTTTTCACATTAAACATAACATTCATAGATAATAAAAATGTCCACAAAATATATAGCC
Source organism: Rhinoptilus africanus (assembly GCA_013400135.1). NCBI lineage: Eukaryota > Metazoa > Chordata > Aves > Charadriiformes > Glareolidae > Rhinoptilus > Rhinoptilus africanus. Next base: position 192,557 of record VXBO01014992.1, read on the forward strand.
GTAGAAAAATGTTGCATTCTTAATGGGGCCAGATATTTTGAGACTAAATTTTCACAGCAGGGTTTCAAAATGGATGTGATTTCTTTTTGTCAAAAGAGTCAGATAAATAGAGCCATAGCACACTTATTTGTGGTTAGGGGAACTTTCATTCTCATCTCACTGAGTGTCGTTTATCTGGAAGCATGAGGAAGACTGCACATGTAAGACCGTGGCTCATCCAGGAAGATTCTACACACGGATGTTTAAAAAAGAGATTTAGGAGATAGGTGACTTTTGTATTGTAAATGAAAGGCAGATTTAAATTAATTCTGTGATAGTGGGGATTGTGTAGCTTTTAAACCATTCAGCTCTATGACGGGGTGCTTCTAGCTGCGTGGAGAATGGAGACATTTGGCCAGTTTTTCCATGGGATGCGAGCTAACCAGCAGGCCAGACGGTTTCTTAGGGGAGTGTGCTGAGAGAAAGATCTTCCTCATGTATTCTACGGCTTCTCAACAGGCACTTTAGGGCTTTTGGGTAAGGGTCTCAGATCCAGTGCCCTCTGCCATTTGATGAGTGAATCCACTTCCTAGATGGAGGAATGGATGATTGCCTTGCCACATCGCTACTGCAAAGTTAAAATTGTTTTGGTAAGGAAATAATGGAGGATTGCTCAGGAGCAAAGTGCGTCCACAAGAAGACTCAAGTAAGATGTGTCAATAAGAAGGACACTGGAAGCGAAGCTTACAGGGAAAATGAAAGTTATAGGTGGCCCTGTTAGAAAGTCAGTGCTTTCAGTAAGTTACTTTTTTCTCCAACAAAGATAAGCTTGGTGTTTCCTGTTGTGCCTGTAAGAATACACTGGGATGTTTCAGAGATCAGTGAAATAACTTTGCAAGTACCACTGTTCCTACAGTGCCTGGGGCAAGTAACAAGTGCTGGGCTGTACCTGGGATCTTGGACAGTGGGCTCCTATAATATCCTCCCTACTTTTGTTTTCTGTCGTGTACGAAGGTAAGTGGAATTCTCCAAATCGCATGGCAGTGTTTGCATTTTCATTAGTCAGAGGATAATACACATAAACAAGGTTGACTGTGGGAGCAGGAAAGTAGATATTTCTGTTCCCAGCTGAGCGTCACTCTAACAGAGATGTAGAATCATATCGCCTCCTGTGTTTTAGCTACATCCCCATATGAATTTTTTCATACTTTGCAATCCAGTGTGACAAGTCCAATGGGACCATTATTCTCACTCCCTCCTTTCCTCCAGCCCGATAACTGGTTACATGCCTGGGAAAGCAGAGGTGTGATAACAAAATCCTTGAAGAAGGCTTTTGAAGAGACCTGTTTTCCTGCTTCTTCAAGAAAGGCAACCCTAGGCTGGTATAGAAAACACGAAAACAGTTCCCTTCCTTCTTACTCATCAACCTTGCTGAATTAAAGAAGTTTAGTTTGTTGGACCCTGGGCATGCCTGTTTCTGAACCTTTGAAGGGAATGTAGGTGAAGATACACTGGTTTAGAAATTCAAAATGGCAACAGTTTTAAGCATATGCACAACAAAGGCTCTTGTGTGAATAGCTGACTCTTTCCATAATAGCTATAAGGCACTGCTAATATAATGGCTGCCAATGTACATAGCATGATTTTTCACTTTTTGTATTGTATTTTTGTATTGTATTTCTTCCTTTATGTTTATTCAATCTGTCTATCAGAAAATCTGATAATGTAGGACCACTCTTAGTTTCTCATGTATGGCAAGAGAATTCTTTGAACTTACAAATTCTAGGCTCAAAACAGAATAAACTTTCTTAGTGTGTTGATTGTTAAAAACCAAATAGATCTTGTTCACAAGTAGTGAATCCTTTCCTTTTAGTTCTGATAATAAAGAACATGAATACATCAATAACGTTAATCAAATTTAGATGGTGAATATCAACATTCAAAACTGGCCCTGAATTCAGGGACCACATGAGTGCAGAGGTCCTTGCAGCCTAAATGATGGTAGTCTATTACAGAATATTTTGACAAAACTTCTAAATCACTTCCCTTTTCTGAATGTTTGTGTCTTTTTTTGTTTTTCATTGAACACATGCTTCCCATCCCTTTCCCATAAAGTAGCTCTTTAAACTTGGTAGATGATTGCTTTTATTTCCAAGGCAAATCGCTGGCAGCTGTTGCAGAGTGATTCATGGTGTCTACATTTAAACAGTGATGCCTAATCATTATAAAATGATCCATCTGGGTCTTTATTCTACAGAGGGGACTTTCTGTGCTATGAAAAGGCACAAAGCATGTGACAGGGATATTTTAGTATGAGAACATAGCAAATGCTCTGTCTCATAGCTTTCTAGATTCTTGATCTTCCCCTAAACCTTAAACAGCAGCATATAAAGCTTACTTATGGGAACTGTAAGTTGCTGACACAACTGTCCTGTTCTTTATATAGGGTAAGATTGTGCCTATTGGCGTAGCCTTGAGCAAGAGGTGGTGTGTGAACTGCATCATTGTAATGCCAGCCTGGGGAAGTGTGGTGACTCAGATATTCCTCTGAATCACATTTTCTCTTCTGCTTCTTCCTTGCTCTGAGGGAATAGTAATTTACTTCTGGAAATTAGTATCTCTCTGCAGTGGCGCAGCTGTTCTAGCCGACAAGTCTGGAAAAAGACTTCAATCTCCACCCATTTCTCCCTATGTTCCTTCTGCTCACCTGTTTCAAAGGTAAATAGTCTGGTTTACTCCTACACACTTAGGCCTAAAATTTGGGTAGTTTGCATAGGGCTCTAATTGCAGGGTTCTTCCATTCATTCTTGTGTGGGTGCATACTTGCAGAATAAGCCTTACAGGGAAGACTCGAGATGTGACATGGCAGCCGAGAGAAAAGAAATAGCATTTTATTTTGGCTCAGTCATTCAAGTAAAACAGGACTGATCATTTGGAAATCTTGTAACAATCAATGAATTTAACTTTTCTTTATCAAGCAGCTTATAGTTTTGTACATCAAAGAGATTCAGTCGTAATGCAGACTGAAACAAATCTGTCAGCCTCTAGACATGTGTCCCCTTCCTGACTCTTGCCAGCTTGAGTGAAAGTTTCTTGAGATTTCACTTGGTGACATCAACTCAGGGAGGTTTATTCTGCCATTGCTGCATGTGACTAGCACATCATACGTGGAACCGAATGGGCATCTTAGAACTTATAGAATTGTAGGAAGGATGGCAGGATAACTGAGTACCAGTTATCAGCACTAATTATATTATAAGGGAATTTAAAAAAAAGCTTTTCTTATTTTAACAGTTCTGTGCAAAACTTCTCCCGCTCAGATTTAAATGTGATACACTGTTGCTTCTGAGTTTGTTCTGATTTGGAGCTGCAGTATCAGTCACCTTGCCGTGTGGGAGAGTGCTGGTGAATAAAACACAAACACACATGCCACTCTTTAAAATTCAGATTTGCTTAACACAAGTATATAGTAACAGATAACACTTCGTATATGATTGCAGAAGAAAAATGTGGTGAAGAGCAAACCAAAAAGCACTTCTTTTCCTCTGCTGAAGGGGTGCGGGGCATTGATCAGGTGAGATACTGCTGGAGCAGTGCTTTCCCTTCTTTTCCTTTGTGCTCATTCTTGTAGGGGTTGTCATCTTATGTACCTTATGTGTTCTCCTTTGAATTTTCATTATATGTAGCCAGTTTTATGTGTTCGGTGTATGTTTTTTTATTTTCTTTATTGTGCTCTAAAAGCAATTCTGCGGAACTCTCCAAGTAGCACTCCTTTAGTGGCCAGGAACTGACCATTTGCAGTATGTGCTTCCTCCCCTGGGGCCTCATGTTATCTGAGTCTGTTATCTCAAGACACCTATTATCATCCTGTGCTTTTACTCTCAAGGACCCCTTCTAGAATACAGACTTTGTTATAACCATGCCGAGCAGTTACTCTAACAAAACTCGGTGAGGCTGCTGTTGACCACAGCTGGTGTCGTCATTGCCATCATCCAACTTGTCCTCCTGTCATAACAGGGGAGTCTGCCACATTCGCACATGCCTTAGTCTAGACCTTGTTTTATCTTACAGTGAATAGTGATTATTAATGTTTGTACTGATGAGGGAGCATAATGTTTGTTTTACTACAGTATGAGGAAGAAGCATAGAAACATTTAGAATAAGCCTTTTTTTTAAGAGCTACAGGAGGCCTGGAGGGATAAAAAGCCTCTACAATAGAAATGCCTTGCTTAGTGCTCCAGTATCTATAAATGTTGCTAACCATTCAAAGGATAAACAGAACGCTACAATAAATTGTAATATACTTTCTACTTTGTTTGCCAAATAGACCCCATCCAAATTGTGTTTCAGTGGTGCTACATTTTTCTACTTAACTGTGTTGTGCATCTTATTTCAGTTTGTGGTCATTACCCTAACGACAAATCAGGAAGAACAGAGAATGTTCTGTATTGTATTAAGAGAGCTGTTATGAAAATCTGTGTGCTGATTACAGATTTTTTTATGGAGTATGCCATGGTGCAGTTAGTCGTAAGAGGTTTGCATGAAACACCATGCCATATAATATGAGTGCGCTGGGAGTAAGACACCTCCTTCAATCTCTCATCCTAGTTAAACCACTTTAAATATGCTGGGTTTGGTTCTTGGTGTGTTTGTTTGTTTGTTTGTTTGTTTTTTCATTTGGACTTGCTCTAGTTTATAGGTTTCTTAAAGGGAGCTGCTTTTTAAGGTATAATAATCTTAAGAGGAATTTACCAGCTCAGGAAGACAAATGATTGACACCCTGTCTCAAGCCATCACCTACTAACATAATCCAGAAGGAGGTACATCCTTTTTCTGAAATGGCATTGGCATTGCTGTTTACCTTGTGATCACTGTTAACACCTAGATTTCTATCAGCCAGTTCTTGCCTTCTTGCCTAGCCGTATATTCCTCTTTTCGTATTAGTGCACGTGATTTCTCCTTTCTAGTATCAGTACTTTGCCTGGTCTCCGTTGAATTTTATCTTCTGAATTTTGAACACACAGAACTTTGTCAAATTTATTTTGAATTCTGATGCTGTCTGGCAAATTGCTTTTTATCCCAAGAGTGGTATGAATGTAGTACCTCTGCAATTGTGTAAATCATTGTTGAAAATTCTATAGTCACAGATTTCAGCCTGCATTGAAGATGTCCTCCAAGTTTGGGGACTCCAAGTTTGATGACTGACAGTTGATAATGGCAGGAATGTTTTGGGGTTTTTTCCTACAGCTGTGTTTCTCTGTAGTAGTGATTATAGTCAGGTTATCATTAACAAGATTATTTATTAAAATTTGCAGCAGTCTCACCAACTGCATTAAAGTCATTCTTAGGTTTACTGATCAGCAGGCAATTGCATTGGCTTTACTACGCTTGCCAGTTCTTACTGGCTGTTTATAGATTGTCTTATATTCTTTTTATAACTTTAGGTTTTTTGATAGCTTATTTTGCAAAATTTTGAATTTCAAAGCTAGATTAATATGCTTTAATTTCCTCAGTCTTTCCCAGTAGATAGAGGCGTTGTTTGCTATTCTGCTACTTCATGCTTGTGTTCTTGAAGGTGATCTCTTTGTTGAGACTGCTTTAACTAGTTAGAAAAGTTCTCTACAGTGATTCATTCTCTGAAGCATTTTCTAAATATTCTTCAGCTTCTTTTCTTTTGCTGGTCTGCTGTTTAAAATGCATTTTGTTTGGTAGCTGATTATAATTAATTAAATTTTCTATGTATAATGACTGAAGCAAAGTGTTGAACACTTTAGCCATCTCTGTGTATCATCCAGATTTTTGTCTTCTGTCCAATTAAATAATGGTCTCTTCTTTTCTTTTGTCTTCCTGTTACTGCTTAATGTATTTATAGACTTTTTCCTCGTTGCCTTTTTTGTCTCTAGCTAACTGAAATGCATTTTGCACCCCAGCTTTTTGATTTTTATACATATGGGGCATACAAGCCATTCGTTATGCTTATCATTAATCACGTGCTCTTGTTTCCTCTTTTATAACTATTCTTTTTCTATTTTCAGGTCATTTAAAAACTACCGATGCAGTTATAATGGTCTCTTCATATTTTTCCTACCTACGCTTCAAAAGGGATTTGCTTTTGTGTATTCAATATAGTTTCTCTCAGTAGGTAGTGGCTCTCATGTGCTCATTTATCCTTTAGATTATCTTCTTCAGAGATCTTACTGTCGTTTTATTTCCTCCTTTAATCTGTTTCTTAACTCAGAACAAGGACTTCAAATATTTTTTTTCATATAGTAAGCATCATCATTTCATGATCACTGCATATTAGCTCTGCACTGCCAGTTGATTCCCCTATTACTTAAAACCAAACCTAAAAAAGATAAATGAATAGTTCCCTAAACCCCTGTTTACTCCTTGGTGATGAGACTGTTTTCTCTTGCTAGATCCACCCAGAGACATTCAATAGGTTATTAGTTCTTCCTGAATTTCAGAATAAGTGTTCTAGATATGCAGTTCAACACCTCCTCACCTGTTAAAAAACAGTTTCTATAACTGTGTCTCTGTGATATCTATGATGTGTATAGATGTTTTTATGTTTTCCTTACTTCTAACTTAATATCTGGCATTTACCAAAAGATTCAGATAAAATTCCATTATTCTCCTTCTTATTTTTCGTACAGCCTTACTGCAATGTCTAATTGCTAGTTTAGTATTTTATGAGTAAATCTGTGTTTTGTAAGTACCTGTGGGCTTCTTGTAACCACTTACTCTTACTCTACTGTAAAAGCAAGACCTCACTCAGCTGCCTTGTATCCCAACTAAAAAGTCTTTTTGCTTCCCGTCAGATATCATCAGTTACCTCTGTGTTCTTTAGGGAGATTCTTGAGATTCAGTTTCCTTGGGACTGAGATGGGTTTCTCCTGCCTGTTAAATTTTACCAGGGCAATGTGCCATTGTTCCTAGGTTTTAGGCTTAAGATGCACGCACAATTGTTTTGTCTGTCTGTAAATCTTCCCCTCAAAAGTTTAAAGTATATTTGTAGGTGGCTAATCCCAAGCTGTTGCACATCTGACAAGATAACGGCATGAGGAACTGCAGGATGCCAGATGGGAGTAATGTACATGTAGATGGCCCATCCTGTCCTTTGGTACTCAGCATGGAGTCACCAAGAGGAAATCATGTCTGACTAATCTGATCACCTTCTGTGATGGTGTGACTGGATGGATGGATGGATGAGGGGAGAGTGGTAGACGTGGTCTACCTTGATTTAAGCAAGGCGTTTGACACGGTCTCCCACAGCATCCTCCTAGGGAAGCTTAGGAAGAGTGGGTTAGATGAATGGACAGTGAGGTGGATAGAAACCTGGTTGAAAGACAGAGCTCAGAAGGTCGNGGCTACCAAGATGATGAGGGGACTGGAACATCTCTCCTATGAAGATAGACTAAGGGAATTAGGTCTCTTTAGCCTGGAAAAGAGATGTCTGAGGGGGGACTTAATCAACACTTATAAATACTTGAAGGGTGGGTGTCAGGAGGATGGGGCCAGGCTCTTTTCAGTGGTGCCCAGTGATAGGACAAGGGGTAATGGGCACAAACTTGAGTATAGGAAGTTCCACCTAAACATGAGGAGGAACTTCTTTCCCTTGAGGGTGGCAGAGCACTGGAACAGGCTGCCCAGGGAGGTGGTGGAGTCTCCGTCTCTGGAGACATTCAAAACCCACCTGGACGCGTTCCTGTGGAACCTGCTCTAAGGTGGCCCTGCTCTGGCAGGGGGTTGGACTAGATGATCTCCAGAGGTCCCTTCCAGCCCTATGATTCTATGACATTCATAAGATGGCCACATGAGAGACAGCAGGACACTATAGATAATGAAAAGGAACCACTAATTGAACAGAAATGAGGACCAAGGCAGGAGGTACCAGGGCAACCATACATAGCAGAATCACCAAATAAGGGTATAAAGTCAGCAAAACGAGAGGTAGTGAGGAAAGGGAAAACAGAGTGTTTATTTGGGAGGGCAGGGGGGTGGTAAAGGAGAAGAGCTTGGGAAGGGGGGGAAAAGGGACAGTAAGGTGAAACAAGTCATCTCCTTGGAGCTGTTTGGGGGTACATGTTGAGCAGCCTTTCAGGACCATTGCAGTCTGTGGCAGGACACCACATCTGTTGCTGCAGTGGCCATGCTGGTGTCTGACTGGCTTTGGCAGTTGGGGGAACCAGGATGCTCTCCCTGATGCCAGTGAGGGACCTCCCAGAAGAATGGACCGGACTTCCTAAAAAAAACCCTTGTAAACTCACCGACCTCAAACTTGCGAAGGTTTGTAGTTTCTGTAACTACAGCTGGGCAGCTAGGGAAGGGAGAGAGACCCAAACTCAATCAGATTGACAGAAAGGCTGCACTCTGGGCACACAAGTCAGCTCTGTGTGTGCCATAGGGGTGTGCCCACGGGCCAGGCAGCGCACGGGGCTGGCACACGGCCCAGCAGGAGCTATTAAGGAGCCTGGGAGAAACTGTGCTGGGTTTAGGGAAATACAGGGAACAGGGGAATGGAAGGAAGCTGGAATTACCCATGAGGGACTGGGTGCATAGGGAGAACCTAGAATACAGTAATAGGTACGTAAGGGGTCAGGACATAATTGGAAACAAAAAACAGAAAAATGCTTTTGTAGCACCTGCTCATGGAAGAAAGTGTTTCAAACCCCCATGGATTTCCTCCAACACGTTTTTGGGTAAAAAGGAATTATTTATTTAGCTTCCTTTTTCCGCAGTGAATCATCTTAATCTTTCAGGAAAGTAATCATCACAAACTTTAGACTTTAGCTGTGATAAAAATACCATTTTTTTTCCCTTGCTTTTCTTTCAAACTTTATCTGCAAATTATTTCTATTGTTCTGACTCGGCACTGATAAAATATCACTCTTATTCTCACAGAACTAACATCATCTGCAAATTATCTCCTTTGTTCTGATGTCTTTTCCATATAATGTTCACTGACTTCACTTATGACAAGCAATCTTTGTGTCATTCATTTGGGTAAAGAATGTAGTATGTGTATATCACAGCTCTAGAGCTGTTATTGTGTGCGTCCCAGATGAAATTTTCTACCATCCTCTGGTGTGCCGTATTCACAAAAATGAAAACAATTAGCCAAATAAAATTTTCTTGCCTAATTGAAAGTATTTGACTTAAAATTCAAGTCATCTTGTAAATGTAGATAATTTGGAAATAATTCAGCAGTCTCTAGTCATGGAAAACTCAGTCTTAGTCTTCATAATGACTTGCTGCCATAAGTTAAAATACTAGTGACCCCCTCTAAACCAGACAAATAAGGAGGTAGGAGACAGTAGCTTTGATTCACAAGGTTTTGACACTGCTGTGGTTATGGATGATGCCTTTGGCCCTGCTGTCTTACCTGCTGGCCTTCATAGCCTTGCCATCTGCATCTCTTCTCTCCTGTGACCCTGGGTACTGCAAAAGCCCGTCTGGTTTCGGTTTATGTGTCCATTGGTTCAGAAAGACTAGAATTAGAAGACTGAAAATGACCAACGTCTAAATGAACCATCCAAGCAACTTGACCCAGTAGGGGATGTCAATCTTACTTCAAGTCATTCTCTTTTAGCTCTTAAAGTGAAGAAAAATACACTCAGCAACTCTACTCATGCACCACTGTAGTTGCTTTTCTCTTAAACCTTTAAAGACTGCTTTGTCTGTTTGTCTCTAAACAGAAAGAGCGTGATTAAATCACTAGTCATGTTCTGAGGAGCTATAGGCATTCAAGTAATTCTTGTTTTCTTTGCAATCTGATAGAGCAAATTCTGCTGTTATAGGTAAGAATTATTGAAATTTATTAGTGAAGTAGAAAAATGAAATATTGGACATACTTCTCTTAAAGTTGCTTTTTTAATCTTTATACAGCAACCATATTTTACTTTTTCGTTTCTGTCTCAGAATGTGTTACAGCGGAGCACAATAGTTTCATGTACTATTGCTTTTCAATGTACAAAAATAGTTTTGCTATCTTTACAGATGCGGTTTCTCCCATATATATTATCATCTCATTTTTGCCTGGTAACTTCCTATGATATATGGAAGCAGCTATAAGAAAAATTAGGTGTTACTTTGTGAATAAAATATCTAAATATTCATGTCAGTCTTTATGTGGAAAGGTTACTACATATTTGCATGGAACATATGAAGCACAGACACCATGCTACATTCCTTTGTAGACTATATATGCAAAAAACACGCTGCTTTGAAATTCTCTGGAATATATTCATTAAACTTTTAAAATTATTATTATTTACTAAATATTCCTTTGTCTTTATAACTGAAATTACTAAGTTCTGTCTTAAAATGATCTAAGGTAGCTTTCTTTACAGCAGCAACAAAAACCTCAGTTTTAAGTGTGGTTTGTAGACATATGCTGGGATCCTCTGAGGAATGTTCACTTCCCAGTAACATGAAGTGCCATTTGCTATCTCAGTGAGAATTGCCAGATATTGAATGTCAAGCCTGTCACTGGTTCATTTGTACATTTTGGACCTTAGGATAGTGTCATATGGGGGAGGAATGAAAGTGAGAGCATGGCAGAAAAATGCACTTGCAGGAAGGAAAATACATTTCTCTGGAGACATGGGTATATTTTTAATTGCAGGAAGGAAAATACATTTCTCTGGAGACATGGGTATATTTTTAATTGCAGCTGTTTAAAGGCACTTGCCCAAGACAATGGGCTTGGCATCATGCCTTGCTTCAAAGCAGGCTGGTTATGCCGCATCTTCTGCAACCTGAGAGAGGCAGTGGTGGCTGCTGTCAGAGTCTTTGCAATCTTCATGCCCTCCATGCTTGGGTGACTTGGTTGCTTTGTGTAGCCACTTCCACCGTTTGTTGTGTGCACTGCACACCCTGGGCAGCGTCACTTTGCCTTGCCTATGCCGTCACCTGTAGGTATATCCATGGCTGCCTTCTAGATAGCATGAGCAGTGAAGGGAAGATCGCTACAGGGATGCTTTACTTCAGATGAGGGGAAAGTGATCAGGTTATATTAGAGTTGGAATATTTTAAACGGACAGATTTTTTTTCTCTAATATTTCTCTGGTAACTGGCAGGAATCTGAGGTAGATGTTATGAAATTTAAACAGTAGCGCCTATCCATTTTCCTACAAGCCTAATATAACTTAATGACCTTTCTGTATGCTGTTTTAAGAAAACTTGAATATCATGATTCCTGTTTTATAAACGCCTACTTTATTCCTCAGCCACTGCAATCTAATATATTAATATGGTCTCAGTTGATTTGTAACAGTATTTTTTTAGCTTTATCATGACAGATTAAACAAATAAATTTAAGAAGATAGTCTCGTAGAAGGGTGTGATTTTCCAGCAAATAGGATTGTGGAGATAACTTTCTGGAACCCGCCCCCGAGGCCCCAAGCACTTTACCTAGAAGACACGCTGCTAGCCAGCACGCCAGCTTCCTTCCTGCCCTTTCAGAAAAGCTAATATGGCACCAAAGACAGAGGCAAGGCAGGAAGAGAGACCTAGCTTGTACTCAAGGAGCAAGAGGCCCTTTTGTAGCTTGAATAATGATCATTAATTTAATTATTAATCTTTAATATTTTCCTTCCCTGTGCAAAGTTATGTGCAGGAAGTATTTCTATCTTATACCTTTGGCTGCGTTTTTGATGTTATTTAGTACATGAAACGGCTGACCACCACTGATACCAAGAAGCTAAGAGAAGAATTTTGCTTTCCAGTAGTCCTCTTAAGACATTGTCATGCTCTAGCTCATGTACAGGCTTTCAGCGAAATATCAGCTGCTGAAGGATTTTTTTTTTCTTTTTTTTTTGGTTCTCTATGAAAATACACATTAGGGCATTCTGACCCATACCCACATGACCGTAACACTGGTATCCCCCAATGGCCACTTGTTCACGTTCAGAAAAATCACAGTCCTTTCTCTAACTACTTGCTGAACAGTAAACCGGCAACATAAAAAAAAATAAAATCACTTGATGATACCCACTGGAGACAAAACAGTGGAAGCACTTATAAGAACCTTTGAGCACAAGGCATTATTTTATGATTACATTTTAAATGCACCAGTGTTTTGTAAAACATACCTAACTCTTTCAAACACAGTGCTCTTTTCTCCAACTTCATAGAGAAAGGAAAATACATTTGCTTTTTGAGGGAACCTTTATATTAAGCCAGTCAGTCTGGCTGCCGGGTTGGTAGGGAAAGAGTGACAGCTTTGAATGACTAGCAGAAAAGTAGCCAGCCCTGAGTCTCTAGACTAAGGGCCAAAGGGAGAGACATAACAGATTGCAGGAGCCTTTTGCAGTTTATTTCTTTTAATAAAGTGGCACAAGTCTGTTTCTTGCTTCTTCTCATTTTCTACCTGAGAAAATTATTTACAAAATAACAGAACAAGGTTGCAACAGAAACAGTATTAAAAACATCAGTAGTATTTAGGAACCTTCTTGTTGGATGGTAAAAACATGAATTTGCTTTTATAATATTTAACATATTGTAAGCTTCATCATTCCTCTGACAGACACCTTTACTAAAAGCTGATTTCTGTGAAGAAGAACTATGATGTTTATTACAAATTCTGTGACTGGGGAAAGAATTTCCTGCAAAATCAAAAAATGCCAGATTTTGAATGTGTTGAACATTACATAAAGAAAAGGAATGATTGGTTGTGTCAGCCATGTTTCAGGGTTGTGCTGTGTTGGAATGCTTTTCTTTGTGATAGACACTGCACTGCATGAACAGATGTGGTTTGAGTGCCTTTTAGAAAGTCCTTCCTTGTATCCATGCTCTTTTTATGGAACAGGTTTCCTGGACTTGACTTTTTGCCATGATATACGTGGTCATATGTTTTTGTAGGCACTGTATGGCATCAGAGAAGTAACTGGGAAGCTTCCTTGTTGGAGACAGATGAGGTATGAGAAACAGGAGCAGTAAACCAGACTTCGACCAAACTGAACCAAACAGTACAAAGAATGTTTCTTTTCTCTCTGATAAATTAAACATTTCGACTTAGTCCAAGTTCAATGTAATTTAACTTACAACATGGACTGATGTTTTAGTTTTACTCCAGTTGTGGAAAAAAGCAGTTGCTGAAATGTTGAACTTTACCATCGGTTAGAAATTCTGGTTTGCGTTAACTAGTCTACCTTTCAAGTGATACTCAATACATAGGGTACCAATGAATCAGAATGCAACTTTAAAACTAGTCTTGTACAACAAATATGTTATTCCCAAAGAAAAATAGCACTGTAATTCTATGCAAGTATATGAACCTGCAAGCATCCTGGGGATGAAATCTGTCTCAGAGGCAGTTTCATTCCCATTGCTCCAGTGAAGTACTAATCAGATGACTGACAATAACAGAAGCAAAGTACCACTTTACTCAGTACAGGCAAATTTATGGTTGTATTGTTATATGAAGATAAGACTGCATGTTTCCCACCTACCAGGTAGAAAAGAGGAAGCAGGTAAAGGAACAAGAAAGAAATAGTTGGCATACAAAAATGTACACTAAAGGTCTTATTCTTTCTTGTAGATGTGGGTTGAAAGTACTCCAAAGGACAGTCAAGCTCTAGGGAAGTGTTCTGAAGAACAGTAATTTAGAGATCCTCTGTTCTGTTAAAAAAAATTTACTGTGATTTTTCAATATTGATTAAAAAGTACTTTGAGATCAGTAATTCTCTTCAAGCTTAAGGGATGCAATCAAAGAAAACATTTACAAATGTGTTCTGTTCTTCAATCAAACTGTAATTAATACCTGGTATCAGGTATATATATCAGTCATTATATTAAAATTCTTCTGCTGAATATGTTGGCTCTTATGACTTGTAGTAATTTATTAGTTCAAAATTAGGTTTATGCTGAACACTCCAATGCTACATTGTATTTGGGAAGCAAGCAAGTTGTTTGATTAATGCTGGAACTAATGGAAGTATCCTATAGATTTGTGACCTATGTTCCTACGGAAGTATCCTATAGATTTGTGACCTATGTTCCTACGTTGCAGTAGTCTGGTCCTCTCTTCACCTGTTCCTTATAAATAACCTTCCTCCCACCCCAAGTGAAATCTTCACATCCTCTGTAACATCTGCTAAGCCTCCCTATTCACAGTACACTTGGCTCTCTCCCATGTCCCCTAAATCCCAGCTGCTGGGGAAGGAGCAGCTTGTATAATAGTTGATTTCAACATAATACTTGTGCTGATTGGGAGACTGAACAACTCTAATAGTTGCTGAGCTTGTACGGCTGCCTTTCCAATGGGGGTCTTAATTTGGGTTTCTCTTTCCTTTGCCCAGATGCCACTATTCTCATATCTTTTAGCAACTTGTCTTCTAGGTGTCAAGCTCCCTGTTAAAATGCAGGACAATGGGTGAAGGTGGAGTAAATAGTGTGTAGGAGAGTCAGAGAGCTGCAAAATGGCCAGACAATTCAGTCACATGTATTTAATCTCCTTATGAAAGCAAAACTTAAAAGGAGAATGAAGTGGGAGCAAGGGAGCAGATTGTATGCGTGTGTGTCCTGGTCCACAAATGGACTCCAGATTAACGGCACCAACACGGCTCTAGAGCATCCCCAGTATTTCTGGATTTACTCTGAAGCAATGCCATTCCTCCCAGCCCATCTGGAGCTACCTACAATACTCCCTTCTCTCATCCTGCAAATGACTCCCCCTACCCATGCCCCACAGTTGTGTATCCCCTCTCCCACAGTGCCCCTGCTCCCTCCAAAGCCCTGCCCCCAGCCTTGGTCCAAGTTCCTACCCCAGCCTCCCAGTTCAACCCAGAGCCTCCCAGTCCTGTGGTCCCAATCCTTTCCACCTCCACGTCTTCTGTGGGACACTCCTGAGCTCAGCACCCCATACCCATCTGCCTCTTTCCCCAGGCAGGTCCAGGTGCTGCGATTTGCAGAAATACATCTGAGCTGAATGCATTGCCCTTAACACTCAGGATTTGTTCCCAATAGTCACTTGGGCCAACTCATTGGCTGCTGTGACAGCTACGCATCTCCCTTTCCTTGGGCTCCTTGCCTTGCTAACAAAGATACCCATGTCATAAGTGATTTTTGCCACCTGTTCACAGAGCAGAAATCCGCACTGGAATAGGAGTGAGCACTTGAGCTTATAGGGCTACTGTGGTGATCAAGAAAGAGGAGTGCTCACTTTACGGAGAATATATAATGGGTTAACAAGTTTTACCCAGCAAGGGGAAGGCCAAGAAGGGATATGATTGCTCTCTATAACTATATCAAGGAGGTAAACAGCAGGAAAAAAGAGGAGCGATATAGTCTAAATGATATTGCTGGCATAAGAATAAACTGGCCATGAATAAATGTGGGTTGCAATTTAGTGGGATGGTTTTAACCGTCCAAGACTGAAGCTCTGAAACAGCATTGTAAGAGCAGTGGAATCAAAAATAACCTACCTAGGTCTGGGTGGCATTTGTCACATCATGAATAACACCGGGAGAGGCTCAGTCTTGATAGCACTAGAAGCCTTGGTACTCCGGGAGTACCACTAGCACACCAAATTCTCCTCTGGAAGGCACTGCCTCGCCACACGGTCCCTCGCCAGCCAGAGCCAGGTGGAGTGTTCTAGATGGTTCTTAATAAATGCCTTGAACACTAATAATATCACTTCACTTTGTGGTGTATCTATCTATTAATGTAACCTGCTATCATCTTTGCCTTCTTTTTTTCCAGCAGCTGTGAAATGATTTGATGGTTTTAATTATTTTTCATAATAACCCCCAAATTCCTCTCTTGATTAGCTTGCTAGATGAGATTTCCATTTAGTACATATTCTCTAACTTGGTGTTTGGTTTCCCTGCTAATTATCTCACATTTTTTTTTCCGTGTTAAGCTGCATTTGCCATCTGCTCATCCAGTCACAAAAAAAAAAAAAAAAAAAAACCTTTTGAATCCAATTGCATTCTCTTAATTACTGGCTCTGTCTCCAGTTGTGTTATTACCCACAGATTGGAAGATCTTGGGCCAAATAATTGATAAAAACCAGTGAGATTTCTTTGATTTTGGCTGAGCCATGGTGACACATGCCGAGATCCTGATCTTTCACTTCCTACTGTTGTATATTTTAAGTTCCTCGTCTTTCAAAAATATGAATGTCTGAGTCACACTTCTCTCGATTTTCATATGCAGTACTGATGATGTGTTTCCCACACTTAGACCAAGCTCCTACTGTGAATGAGCATTTCATTTAGCTATACTCCTTAGAGTGTACTCTCTCCAGGGAATTTATATGAAGTTAGTAGTACTTCCAAAGAGCTTCAGTGTTTCAGTAAACATGAACTGAGCATTCATTTGCAGCTATGCATATGTCAACTTCTGCAGATGTTTTGCAATACCTATTCTTACAGCATTTAAAAAAGCACCCACCTTTAAATCATAGTGCGGTTCGGGTTAGAAGGGAGCTTAAAGATCATCTAGTACCAAAATCTTTCTAGTTCCAAATCTTCCAGTTCTAAATCTTCATATGTATCTTTTCTTCTCTCTATGTGTCTATTGATATTTTCTTCAGCTTCTCAGTGTTTCTGTATACCATTTTGGTGTAATTATTTTAAGCTTCAGCCCTAGATTCTTGTTACTGAGCTTTCTCACAAAACCCATTCTTATCCTTTGTTCCCGTCTGTATATGTGCAGATCTTTTGCTAGATTTTACATAGGAAAATCTCTTTCTTTCATTCTTATTTCCAAAACAGCCGAATTGGATTTTGGAGCTATTACAGTAAGAAGACCTACCATGCAAAATATACAGAGCCATTTCCTTCCACTGTGGGAAAATGTTTCGTATAAGCATAACCCTTGTAAGTTGCTAGTTTGGGCAGTGTGACTAAAATGTCATGGCAAGGACATGAAGTCATAGGGAACACAGGTTTATTGCAACACTTGACCTTGTGCATCAGCAATACTAATATTCTTTTCAAAGGCCTTTTTAAAAGAAGAGTTTGGGCTTCTAGTTA
Source organism: Rhinoptilus africanus (assembly GCA_013400135.1). Classification (NCBI taxonomy): domain Eukaryota; kingdom Metazoa; phylum Chordata; class Aves; order Charadriiformes; family Glareolidae; genus Rhinoptilus; species Rhinoptilus africanus. The sequence goes on from VXBO01014992.1 coordinate 209,518, forward strand.
GCTGGACAAGCAAGCCAAAGAACTGCTTAAAACCACCTGGATTTCCTCAGGGCTACCAGTTCTTTTGTATTCCTAATTAGTTTCAACAGCAAGATGCTTTTGAGCTCAATTTTTCCACTTAACAAAAAGAACTCTCAGTTGAATGGTAATTGTAAGCATTGCATTCAATGCCTGCAACATCAGGCAATGCGAATTTGGGGATTTACCTGATGCTTTGTTTGAGAAATCATTTCTTCTCCCCTCTAAGTGCAATTTAACTTTTTCACATGAATACTTTTCTTTGCCAGTTTTCTTAATTTATTTATGCTGCAGCTTATTGTACATTAGCATGATCAGAATATATGTATTGCGATTTCTCTTAAGTGTCAGAAAATAAGGTAAAGAGGAGGGAATAAATATTTTTAAATTGCCTTTATTTTTGCTGTATGGGCATTTAAGGATCTCTTAATCTGGACCAATTTCAAAGCAGACACATTTCAGAAAGTGTATTAAAGGGTACATAGTTCTGCTGAAATCGGTGTCAATATTTAGCTGTTTGCTTGTCTAGTTTTTGCATCCTGTGTAATTATGTGAAAGCATGTAATTTCACATCCAGAATTTTATTTTATTGTTATGGAAAAACATTTAATTAATTATTTATCTGAATGCTATGGAACCAGATGGAACTAAAATTACAACCCTAGAGAATCTTGTGTGCCTTCAGAACATGGTAAGAGAAAAAATAAGTGTAGAAATGTTTTATGAATATCTCACAGTATTCAGATTCCTTCAGGTAGTTGAGACGTTAAGTGATTTTTCGTTGGATTATTATTGACAACATAAATCTGGGCTAGACAATTTATACCATAAAACTTCATGTAAGCCAAAGCATTTCTAAGTCTAAGAGATAGATTAATGTTACTAGAAGTACATCATCTGATTAGTTCATGAAGATTTTATGGTTATTAAAAGCACCTGAAATATCGATGAAGAATTATATATATTGGGAAGCTTGTTTATGTTCCGACTCCATCTTGGCCAATGTTATGCTTTACTGTTTTTCAACCACAGCTGAGGTGCGATACTTTTGAAATCAAACTGTACTTGTCTAATTACATCATCCAATAACTGAATTATTTTAAATATGAAAACTTAGATAAATAGTACTGAAAAATAGCTATGGTAAATCATGTTGTTCTGTTGGTGTTTTTTTAAGGCTGAAGTATTAAATCTGACAGGCAGCTAATTTCACACCTGTGTAGGTCTGTTTTCTGTTGATTAGTAATTCAGTGGTGTTCCTGTGATTAAGAGAATTTAGCATTATAAACTAGTTGTTTATGACATTTATTTATGAGTAACTTGTGTATAATTATTTATCATTTTACTATGGAAAGCTGGCTCATAACTCTTCCAATGCTTGTCTCTTGCAAGTAATTCAATATCTCCTTGTTAATAATAATCAACTTGGTTTCAGATTTTCAGGAATTTGCCCCTTGTCACATCTAAATAATTTGATGGAGGCCAGTAGAATTCTGGAAATCACACGATGTTCATGTTTACAATCTTTCGATTCATGCCCAGTCCTGCAGATAACCTCACTTAGGTCACTGTTTAGAGGTCAGTCTGCAGAGTTTAGTATGGTTATCGAAAAGAAAAGCCTGCATTAACAACAAACTTCTCATGATTGATGCAAACTTTTTTCCATTTAAATATTCAGGCAGAAAAAACACCTGAGGGTGATGGTTTCTTGGCATAGACATTGAACAGTGGATTGTAAAGAGAAACCGCTCAATTAATCTGTGATTTTTCATTTTTTTAAATGTAAACTTTCTTACACTATCTTATTAGGATGTAGAGAAAAGTTCTTATCCTAAGAATGAAAGAGGCAGTTACAGGAGAAATTTTATTTAATGGATTTGAAAGGAAAAAAAAAGGTGGTTCTGAACAACAGAGAGAAACTGATTTTGCTTTAAACTCAGTTGACTAATCTGGGAAATTTCAGGCACTTCATATAGACTGGTGACTTTTCTGGGCTCCTGCTTTTTTACTGTCGTGAAGGTGATGTGTAATTATACAACTCCATCTTACGTTTGACACCACAAAACATTTAATTTCCAAAAGGCAGTAACGTTCAAATGGGGCTAGCAACAGTATCCTGCCCTTGGGCTAAACTGGTCAATGGGAGTTTACTCCAGTGACGGCTGTGCCAATGATTTCAACTCAATTAGCTGACTATATTATACATTAATTCAATTTTGAGAGTTTTATGAGAGTTTTAATATATTAAAAGCAATGTCTAAAATACTTGCAAGGCTTGTGCTGAGATTCCAATTTCAGTGATACTTAAGAACCAGACAAAAGCATCCCGTATGAGTTTTGGGTGTTTGCACTTCAGGTTCCCCGAAGTTTCTAAGCAACATATAGAGGTCCGTGATACTTAGCAGTGATAACTATGGCATAGGGCGTGTTAACAATTTTTATTTTGACCTTAGGGCTCCTTTCGACAGTTGGGCTCTGTACATAGACTCCTAATACTGCAGATCTGGACTCCCTTGTAGCTAACCATTAAAGAAATCACCCGACCATTACAAAAGTATAAAGGAAGTGAAGGTCAAATCAGTGCCGGGGAATGCTAGCTTGCTGCAGTAATCTAAAAGGTGAGGTTGGCTGAAAGAGGTACACACTGCTGTGCACATGATGATGCACTGAAGAAGGAAAAGGGACTCACACAGTTGAAAAGAAATAATAAATTTAAATCTGGTGTTCACACTTTGCTTTTGGCTATTTAAGATTGAATTTGTGAGATTTTCTGCAAAAAGATCAGACTATATTTTAGTCATTCAATTCCATCTCGATTTTAGCTTAATGAAATATTTTTGGACTCTCAACTCCTACTTCTTTATTGCAATTTTACATCTTTTTGTTAAAGGATGTATCTCCTGTTCCGATTATTGATCGTTTAGTTGCAACTGGAATTTTGGATATTTTTTTTAAAGAATGTTGATAAGAAGTGTTTGCTATGGAAAACTTCATTCATAAAATGTTTCCAGATGTGCCCAGCTTCACACCTTGTTCCAGCGTAGGGGCTTTGTGAAGGGGTGGATGCTCATTTCACCAGAAAAAGTTAGGAGCTTGGAGATGAAGTTAGTTGTTTCACAGAAAATCGTAAACTTTTTTTTTTTTTTCCCTGTTTAACTCACTGGAAAGTTTCTACTACCCCAAATAAATCTTTATTTTCTATTTTAAAAGCTAAAATTAAGCACTGTTGTTATTTTGAACTTAGGTTTGAGTCCCGCAATGAGCTCTTTGTGCCTTTGTAATGGTTATGCCAGGGGTCACGTTTATATATCCAGTGAGATGGAAGTGTTTGAACTCATAAACAGAGCACACTCTTTTTCTGAGAACGTTCATGATGGAAAGGGAAGCATATTTTCTGTCAGTTCACTTTTAAATTTTTACAGATTAGGTTTATTGCCAGCAAAGGTTATATAGCATAAAGAGATTTTTGTTTCATTTTTTTAAAATCAGGTTTGATGTTTCACACTAAATTTGTGTTTCTTGTGTATTTGCTCACTCCCGCCTGAAGACAGAATTTCTGATGGAGAGCAGAGACTAGATGGAAGCCCTTCTCCTGAGATATGCAGATACATTTAGAAATGTCATTAGATCCCAGAAGTCATTACAGACTGGTCAAGACAGAAATCCTTACAGAGCATAGCTCAGTGCTCTTGTAAACAAGCCGTGCTCCCCCCAGCCTGTATTTAAGAAGGAATCTATAGTGGATTCCTTCTCAGGACAGTAGAAAAGGCTTATACCACAGAGGAGTCCTTGACCCGTGGTCTCTAGCTGTTGGGAGACATCAGAGTTTACTGCTGTAGTATGTGAGGTCCCTACTTATTTGGGGCTGGACCAGTTCAAAGCTTCAGTTGTGTATCACAGTCCTTTTGTGTTTGCGTGCCCTTTTATTAGGATCTCAGAAGTCTATCTGCAACAATGAATGCTGGCTGCACACTGGGCTGCATCAGTACAGCTAGTAGGTTAAAGGGAGTGATTGTTCCCCTCTTTTTGGCACTTTAGGTGCTGCAATTGGAGTAATGCCCAGTTCTAAGACCTGCCCCACCCCCACCCCAGTATAAGAAAGACATAGACAAATTGGAGTTTGTCCAGAGGATGGCCACCAAGATGGGTAGGGTACCGGAGTGTTTGATGTGCAAAGAGACCTGGATTTGTTCAGCCTGAAGAAGAGGCAGCTAAGAAGTGAACAGAGCTAATTGCTATCCTCAGCTGCTTAATGGGTCATTACAGCCAGATTGAGCCAGGCTCTTAATGGACATGACACTGAAAGGACAAGAGGGAACAGGAAAATGTTGCAGCAAGGGAAATTTCAGTTAGACGCACGGAAAAAAACTCTTCATGGTGAAGGTGATCAAACACTGGATTCTCCTTCCTGGTGGATTCTCAAAACTTGAGTGGGCAAGGCCCTGAGAAACCCAATGTTACTTTGAAGTTGTCAGTGCTCTAAACTGAGGAATGAACTCTGACAACCTCAGGAGGTCTCTTCCAACCCACGCTGTTCCAGGTTTATATACATTACTAACTTTTCACAAAGGACATCATTCAACAGTCTTGCCCAGATGTGAATACATCCTGAACTTGATCTCTTACCCCTTCCAGTGGTTACATCATTTTTTTGCACATCCTTTGTATCTCAAATTACTGCCTTAAATCTGTTTGACAAGTCAACTCCATTTAAATACTTTTGAAATTTGATTCCTATATGGAAGAAAAGGGGGAGAAGGGAGTGAAACAATCAATTTAACCTTCAGAGTACCAGAGCATCAGAGTACGTGATCTACTCTATAACTGTGCTGTCCCCTTCTATATTTTTTGCCATCTATCTATTTGCTTGTTTGTTTATGCTCAACCTGGATTTGTAAAATGAGGAAAGTGAAAGAAGAGAGAGAAAAAAAAGACAGAAAGTAGAGGACTGGTGATAGATAGCCTGGCTAGTTTTGCATTAGTATGCTGTTGAGATTTGACCCTGAGTCTGCTGAACTCCAATGACACTTGCATTGACTCCAGAGGGCTTTTGGAGCGAACCTCTGGTGAAGACTGTCTTCAGTTTTGTATTTCACAGCACTCTTGTGGATCCCCCACTCTCACCATTTCTTTATCACCAGCCTTATTCTTTTTGCTGTTTTTCATAAAAATGCAACAATGTGATTAAGGGGCGGTAAGTTTCTTTCCCTCGGCAGCGAGGGGTATGACTCACTTTAACCTTTGAAGGGCAAATACTAGAAAACGAGTGTAAAAATGAGGAGAAAACCACGTAGATTTGCTCCTTATAAGCACATCAGCTGATCTTTTTTGGACCTCTCAGGGTATTTGGACTCTCCACTTCAATACTGTGCATTCAAAATGTGAATCAGAAGTGCACTAAAGCACATCCATTTTATTACTGTGTTTACGACTTCTCTTCTGAAAAGAAAGTATTTGTGTTCAGATCACCAAGAGAAACATTAGCTTTTTTTTCTTTCTTTCTTTAGTGGTTTATATTTTGCTTTTTATTGCTTCAGTTATTTTTGTTTTCCTATAAAAATATTTGATTGTCTGGTCTCATAATTCTTTTCTGAAATCTCTTTTGGCTTGGTTAATGCACGTGTAATGTGTAAACTCCATATGGGGAAGGATCTAATGTGCAAGTACTGTGAATAGGTTCTGGCATTGCTTTGAGCATGAACCTTGTATTTTTATCTGGGGAAAATAATGGGCTCTTAGTGGTTGCTTTATGCTTTTGGTTGGATGTCAGTTCATTTGCTCAAAAGGATACAAAGTTTGCTGCCAGGTTGTTTGATTTTCTTCTGCTTTAGGCTCCTTCTATTTTAATAATGGCTATTCTGTATTCTGGTTTTATTTAAAGTTCTTTCAGGATCTGCCCTTTTCAGGGCTACTCATTCCCATTGCTCTGTCCTTCCCAATATAGCTCAGCTGCTAGTATCTCACAGGCAGCTGGGTTTTCTATTGTATTTTTCCTATTCTCCAAAACTCTAGTAGACATTTGTTTTTCCTAACCCCAAGGCCTGATCCCAGGCAGTAAAAGGCCCTTTTTTATGAATATCCCAGTTAAAAGGAAAGATTCAAGAAAGCTGAAATTGCAAACACAAGGGAATCTCATCTTGAGAGTGGTGACACTGTAAGTGAGCCGCAGTGGGAGGCAGGTAGTCAGGCAAGTAGGCTCTAACACTCACTCAGTGAGAAGTGCCTGTAGAATAAGTTTCAGAGGGATGAAATGCATTTATTGGCTATATCCACAACCATTCTAAACAATTGTTATTACATTTTTCAGATATTCTGCATGATCAACTGACTGCTGGCAGTTATTTTTATGTGTATATACTGTTGTTCAGAAGAAAAAGGGTTTCAAGACAGACAGATATGTGTGTGTATGTATATACACGTAAACGTGTGTGTATGTATATATGTATAATTGCATACTTTTGATTTCAAAATTTGAAACTACTTTTGTTTATTTCTTTTATGACTGTTCATGGGCCAAAACAATACCTGAGTCCAAATATAGTTGCTTTCTCTTCCTGTGGTACTATTTGTCAGCACTCAAAATACTGTAAGAAATACAGTGTTTTGGTGTAAGTGTCATTGTGATCATTTTTGCCACTTTATAGTTTCAGACAAAAACTTGTAAGAAGCTCCTGGAATGCTCTATGGATTTCACTTGGTTTACCTGGATTACATGAATAGAGCTCTTACTCCAAAGGCAGACCAACGAAGTATCCTTGACTTAGTTCATTCTTATGATGGTGACTGCTCAAGGTACCTCTAGTCAAATTCCTGTCCCTAAGGTTAAGATGAGACCTCATTTGAGTCAAGAAAATGCTCAAGGCAAGAAGTGCTGCCCAAAATTAGGCCAATGGCATTCCTAGAAAAATAAAAATGATGTAAGAGTGTAAATATTCTGCTCTACCTGGTAGTTAGTTGAGGGATTCAGGTCAAGTACTATATTCAGCGTGGGGCACTTAAAACTTTAAGATATGGCTAAGTTGGAAAGATTCCAGGGGAAACCAGCAAAGATGAGATGAGTATTAGCAACCACGATGAAAAATTGAAGGCTTAGAATACAAAAAACCAACAGCTGAAGGAAACAACAAGTATATGAATTAGATATCTTTTTTTTTCCTAAGTGCGTTAAAAATTTTACTCTCCGTCTGCGTAGCTGAAAGCAATGTCTCTATAAGAAAAATCTCTCCAACTACAGAGATAATTTAACAACAGGCAGAATTTGCCTGAAGATGGTTGTATTACCTGTAATCAAAGGTTTTAGAGAACATTTCAGAAAAAATGTTCTGTAGGTAAATCTCAAATGTGCTTTGCATATGAAAAGGCTAGGTTTTTGTAGGTGTCTCTCAATACCCTACCTACGTGGGTGACAACACAGAGCAGGAGATCTCCACAGGGTTTGCTCTAGCATCGGTGTGGAACAAAGAGGATGATAGAGAATGGGAGAATCTTGGCAGACATGATAAAATCTTGCAGTTTATCCTGTAGTTCTGTCATGGTGATGTTTCAGCTGATGGTATTGTGCAGTGGTGAGAGATCAATAGGAGGAAAAAGCTACAGATAAAGACAAAAGGCATAGGAGAAAAAACTAGACATGAAAAGAGAGAATGGAAAACATAGTTCATAATACAGTCATCTTTTATTGGCACTATTATAGCCATGTTTAGATACAAATATTGGATTAAAATCCTGAAAATGGTTAGAAGTTTCACAGATTAGCCTTAAATTATACCTTGCTTTTCAGCTGCACTGAATCTCAGTGTAATGCATGGCTACTCTATGTCTCTCTAAGTATCACAGAGTTCTGTTTCACTGACGTCAATACAATGAAGTAAAGAGACATTGATGAAATGGTGTCAGAAACAGTTATGTTTCTTGCCGTTAGAACCAAAATCTAAAGCACTACCTGCTAAATTTCCTCACTGGAACTTGATCTATGTTTTCATTGCTTTCTAAATTATTATTACTATTTTGCATAAAGAAAAGGAAAGAAAAAAGTAAACCAGGAATTATTTTCTGTGACACCAACCTTATTTCTCTGTGAGACAAAAGTAGTTTCCAGTTTTCCTCTGATGCATTGGATTCTAGATTCAAATAAGCAGTGATTTTCAGTAATTACATAACAGGGGCATCTTTTTTTGGCCACTCAGTAAATAGATTTAGACAGGAGTGGAAAAAAAAATTAAGAGAAATGTAAACAATAGAGAACATACAGGTCTGTAATTAAAATTTAAAATAATACAGAGAAGGCTGGCAGCAGGAAGGGGCCACAAAGAGTCTCTGGAGGTGTCAGATGCAAAGAGAAACAGAGAAGCCCGTTACACAAATGAAGTGGGGATCCAAAACGGGATGTGTGGTGCTATTTTATGAATGTGGTGCTGAGGCGACAAGTTATCCCCAGCACTGCTGCTCACCTTTGCGCATTATTTCTTGTCATAATGTCATTTCCATATATCTCGGGCAAAACTCACCCAGGTTGGACTCCATAATCGGGGTAAACCCTTGCTGAGAGGATGGCATACTTTAAAGTGTAGGTAACTATTAGATACCATCCAGTATTTTCTTTAAACTGATTTCAAATCTACTAATAGTGTTGTCTTCTTATTAGATTAGGTAGTTTACATGGGTCTTTGAATTGTAATTTATTCATAAAGGCTATTTTGTATCTTTCATCCAGCCCATATATTGTTTTCTTTACCATATTGTATATTGTAAAATCTACTCTTTACTGTAGATTTTATTGTACTTTCACCAGCTATCCAAGGATAATATATACAAAGCAAGGAAAGGTGAACATGTTTAGCAGAATAATTTATCTTCACTCTAATTTAAAACTGAATGTTGAACTCAGCTTTTTGGAGTTAGAATGTTGGCATTTACATGTCTAGGTTGATTATTTTTAGTTTTACTTATCATTTAGGTTAGAAAAGAAAAACTGTAGAAATAAAATTAATTCAATATTATTTGGGGGGAAAAAAGAGCTTGTGTCTTCATGATAAATTTGTTTCTTCAAAGGATTTTTCTTATGACCTATTTTGTCAGCAAGTTCCTGTATCTGGGAAGATTATTTCTGTTGGCTAGACAATTTCAAAATGACAGAGTGAGATTAATAACATAAATACAGGTTTTCCTTGTTCTGTTGATTTATTGGGTCCCAAATCTCTGAACACTCGCCCATCTTAGCCATTTTACTTTTGAGAGCAATGACAAAGAAGTTACTCACATGTATGAGTGTTTTCAGGAATGAACGTCTTTGTTAAATGCAGCTGATTAGCAACATGTTAAAAAGAAAGAATACCACTTGTGAAAGTATCGTTATAATACTTTACATGAATCAGATATGTTCCTTACTAGGAACTGTGAGAAGGAGAGGCTGAAGGAATATCTTTGCCTGAAATGTGGTAACGCCTCTGCTCCTGTCCCTTCCCAACGTGCAGTAGTTTAAGCACTTTCACTTTAGATGTCATTTCATCCAGCGTGGGCATACAAAAGTTCCTTGCCTGAGGCTGAGATCTCATGATTCCCTTGAGCGGATCTATGGGCTGGCCAGTCCTGAAGAGAGCAGTCTTGGTCTCCCCTCGCCTGGCCACTCATTCCCTCTTCCCTTGTGCCCTGCCTTAGCACTGTTACAATTGGTGGCAGACTTGGATGGGGGGACTGATCTTACTGAGACTTGATTTTTCTCATTTGTTTTTTCCTGAAGGAAGGCGAATACCAAGTTGCATGTGGGTCAACAGGCCCATCCTCATTGCAAATAGGCAAACTGTGTAGTGCGCCGTGCCAGGATGAGTACGAGCAGTGAACTGAGGAGGGCATTCCTTCCCTCTGGCGCTGGTGAGGCTGCACCTGGAGTACTGTGTTCAGTGGTTGGGGCTCACCGCTTCCAGAGGCACAGGGAGAAACTGGAGGGAGTCTAGCAGAGGGTCCTCTGGTCAGAGTAGTTGAAGGAGCTGGGTTTGTTTATTTTGTTGAGGTGAAGATCCATAGTGGACAACAGCTATTTGAAGGAGAGTTACAGACAGGATGCAGCCAGAGTTTTTTTGGTGGTGGTGCTGGCTGGTAAAACAAGGAAGAATGGCCACAGACTGCAGGCAGAGAGATAACTAGGACCCCATGAGGCTGATGCAGCACTGTAGCAGGCTGCCCACGGAGGCTGTGGAGTCTCCAATCTTGGTGGCTTTCAGGACTTGGCTATCAAAGCCCCAGCTGAGCCGAGCTTGTGTTGGTGACAGCCCTGCTGGCAGGGGGAGGCTGAACAGACGACCTCCAGAGGTCGCTTACAATGAACACTAATGTCTTGCTGTGAATGTTATTGTGAAGGTGTAGCCTAAGTCTAAGACCTCTGACAACCCAAAAAAAGGAATGAGTGAAAAGGAGAGAAAAAAAAAAAAGTAAAAAAAAAAAAGGAAAAGCCATTTATTGATTTATCTCATGCTAACATAGGTTTCTAAGGCAGGTTAGGTGGCTGTTTATTTGCACTGCTTGGTAAATCTTTTAAGGCTAGTTTAGATTTTGAACAGTAACGCTGAGACACTGAACCTTAGCTGTGGTGCATCTCAGCCTAAGCTATGTCGTTTCACCCGATGGAGTGGTAACGTTTTACACTGTTGTCATGTCCTTCATTGCTGTCGTCTGACCCCAGAACTGAAATTTAAATTAGAAAATTTCCAAATTAGTACAGATGTTTAGTATTGAGCTGTCTTCCATAAACATCTTTTCTATCAAGATACAGCTACTTCCTTATAGAGGAAAGAAGTTAAAATAAATTTCAAGACATAGCTTCTTTACAGGATTTTAAGATTTCTGTTTTTCTGTATAATGCAAACTTGCAAATATTTGAATGTGATGTGTATGTTTTATATGATTTTGGAAACTTAGGATATGCCATCTCTCAACAATTGCCATAGAACGTATGGATCTAAACAGACTTAATTAATTATTTTTCTCTCTCTCTCTGTGTCTCTCTCTCACACACACAGAGGCTCCGTGGAAAACGGTGCTCCGTACAACCCCCCTGTCATGTTGTTCACGTGTCTGGTAGAAGTGGTTGTGTTTTTATTTGTCACTCGATCTGTGTGTGTCAAGCACAACAAAAAGGGTATCTAATCCTCCCCCACAGTAGCAAACTGCAGTGGGGAAATTCGTAAACAGGGGCTTACTGGTGAATCAGCCACATCCGCAAAGTCTGCCTCTTACCAGCCGGGAAGGAGAGGCGCTGCTGTCAAGTTTGAAATTATTCCCAGCCTCTGGAAGGCATCCATTGATAAAGTAAAACAAAATCTCCCCCATGAACTCTCCCCAGGGATGCTGAGGTAGGGGAAGAAAAACCTGGCTCTCCTATAAACACGAGACCTTGAACACCTGAAGCAGTGCTCTGGCAGGGATGCTGCCAAAAGCCTTGCTAGCTTTTGGACAGCTTTCTGACACCAGTCTTAGCTGCAAGCCTTATTTTGCAGTTAGACTGTCTACTCTGCTGCAGATTTGCAATATTGTCAGTAATTTATGTTAGCAAGGAAAAGAGGGAAGCAAATAATTTGTACTGTTGGGTGGGGACCTTGGGAAGATGGTGTTTAGAGCCGCAAAAAATGTGAGGCAGACTCTTTGCATTGTAACAAACGGGTGAAGCCGTTGTTTGCGGGACGTAGAGGATCAGCAAGAAGTCAGAAGTTCAGAAACCAAATGTCAGCTTGTTCTTCCTTATCAATCAGGATAATAAACTGCGCACGGAGAGGCAGCCCCTCTCAGTAAAACCTCAGAAAGTCTTTGAATTATAAGTGAGAAAAGGATCTTCTGAGCTGCTTCCTCTGCATCACTTCAGGTTGTGGCAAGTGCATTTTTCATCCAGCAGTGAAAGAAACAGGCCGGTGTTCGCAGAGACTGGGCTTTTCGTGCTTTTCATTGGCGGTTTTTCTCAAGCTTGCTGTTGGGGTATTGTTTACAGTTTGTCAGATCTGCTGGGGGCACTGGTGAGTCTATCAATAGACGGTTCAACTACGTGTTTCGTGGTGATGAACTGCATCAAAATGAGTATCCTCTCTATCGTGCAACTTTATGCTGTTTTAAAAGTGGTGATCCACCTAGCAGCAGCAGCAGCAGAGTTGTCTGGATAAGCATTTTTCTCATTCCTTTCCCTCCTGCATGCTACAACCTCTGTCAATGATTAACGTTTTAAAAATATACGAAAGCTGTGGCGTCAAGTACCACTACAACAGTGGGTTACGGTGAGACAGCCTCTTACCCGTATGGAGAAAGTACTTCTAAATAACCGGCGATGTCACAGAGGCACTATAAAGGTCACTCTACTCAGTGTATGTGTTTTATATTGTATGTTTCTGGCGCTTTTTGACATTGAGTCAAGATCGCAGCTGAAGTCCAATCTCCCATTTGTAATTTGAGGCCAGAGATAATTTCAGCAAGCTTTCAAATTGCATTTATATGTACCTGGCGTGTTGAACTGCTTTTTGTACTGAATTTATATAAAAATATGTACACACGCATGTGTGTGTGTGCCTGCATATACATAGATTTGCCTCAGCATACTTGTTATTAGAGGTGTAATTTTTCATCTGAGTGTTAAAATGGAGATTTCAGAGATTTGGGACTTAAAATACATTGTGCTGTTTTATTCTAGTAGGACTTTTTCCAGTGTATCAGAATTATCTTCTGACTCAATTACATTCTCTGTGATTTCAATTGATTCTGGTATTTGGATTCTGAACAGTAGCTTTGTTCTCCAGCTTGATGCTAACACCTGACACAGCTCAATCTCAAGGGATACTTTAAAATATTTCCTCCATACGTGTATATATTTGTACATTACGCAAAATAATTTTTAAGATGGCCAACTTCCAAATAGTGGTGTGTGAATAAAATAGTAATTGTACGTTTAGAGACCGACTGTTTGTTATGATGGAGTTTTATTTCCTTCATTTCTATACTTGAATATTTTGCAGAGTAAAACTGCATGTATACATTAACTCACTCCTCTTGCCTGGGAGGACTTGGAAGTCTTTTATGAGAATGGAATGTAACAACCTCCGATAATAAAGTATTAGGAGGCTTAAACTTTTATTTGACGCTGCAGTATTACATATCTACAAATACAAAAAAGTCATGTGGAAGCAAAAAGGTCCTGCAACATGAATGCCTTCAGCTGAAGTCTATGAAGGTGATAGTTATAGAAATGTAACCAGACATGTATATAGTTCTATTTTAAAATTCTTCAAGCAAAAACTCTTTTTTGAAAGTTATTTTGCAGCTGTTAAAAAATGGATGCTGAAAACAGAATTGCGTTTTTCATGCTAACTTTTGAGTTCTCTAAGTTTTGTTATATTTGGATGTAATTATGACAGACCTTAAATGAAGAAATTATAATTTTTCTCTTTTTCTTTGCAGAGTCACAGTGTACACTTTGTGGGGAGCCTGAAGGTGAGCGTGTTTTCCTACCAATATTTTTCAAAGCAACTAGAGTTGGTCGTGTGACGCGCATGATACACAAGTACAGTAGATTGTAAATGGTATCCGAATGATGAGAACCAATGAAAGACATGCTTCCCAGTGTTAGATACCAAAAAATGAATTGAATTAAGCTGAGTAAAGCACAGTACATGCTCCAGGCAGGAAATAATCTTAAAGGACAAATATTCTACTAGGGCAAAAATTGAAATATTTACTTCTTATTATTTTGTGTGTTTGTCAGACTAATTCGGGGTAAGAGAGAGTGTGAAGAGACGTTTTAGGACGTCACTTTGAGGATGGAAAACAAAAAGACTGGACATAAAAGGGAAATGATAAAATGTTTTTATATTTGATATTACATTTACAGAGAACTGTGAGAGGCTAACACTTTTTAGCAGGTGAAGTGAATACATATTGCTTCTGAAAGAAAGATAATTAAGCAGTAACTGTTATGCAGTGGAAATAAACGTCCACGTGAAGGTGTTTGGTGGTTTGTTTGGTTTGTTTTTTTTCCAAGTGACTAATTAAATGCCAAGGTGAGACCCACAATTTACCTAAATGAACACTGAAGCAATGAGATTATTATTATTTAAAGTAGGCCATTATTGAGGAAAATCTCTCTAATTCATTTGTTTATTAACATTGGTGCTATTATAAATAAAATGTCAAAAAGCTGACCTTAGTTTCACATCAACCATCTGGAGTCTTTCTAAGAAACATAGTCTGAAATAGCAAATGTAAATGCTGAGACAAAGTATTTTAGTTAAAAAATAAAAGTATAGATTCTAGGCTGTTCCCACATACATTCAGCTTTATATCTTGAGTAGTTTCTGAAAAAAAAACGGTTTAAACTTCTAATGTTTTACAAATTTAGGAGGGAGAAATTATTAAGAGATGAAGCCTGGAAGTGAAAGGCTTTGAGACCTTGCAACTAATGAAGTAACTCAGTAAATTGAACATTAATTATCTCCTTCTCCTTTCTTATCTACAGACAAATAATTGTTTTAGAGATTTGTTTTGACTTTACATTCCTATTAAAATAAACAGTCAATTCTTGATTTGTTAATTTGCTTTGTCCTTTATTTAATAAATTTATAATAGCACAGATACGCATATGAAAAGGAAAAATAAGACAGGTGCTTGTTTGCCTTTCATGAGATACTTTTCATGATAAGGTTGTCCAAATTTAAAGTTGTGCATTGGATTAGTTCTGTTTTATTGCACGCTCTGCCTGCTTTATAACAATAATTCTCCTTTCTTTTCATTACTGCTCTTTCATACCTGTTTGCCTTTGCAAATTTTAATAACCATACATGGTCTTTGTAAAAATGGAATTCCAAAAAAAATCAGTAATAAAAATATTTAACATTTATATGACTAAAAAGCACAATCAAAAGGTAATTATATATATTGGTGTAGGAACACTGCTCAAGAATATAATGTTCACTTTTTAGCTGAGTAGAAATGAACTTTCCCAGGAGTGAGTGTCTCCTGGATCACCATACTCGCCCCTCAAACATAGTATTACTGGAGTGCTAATTATTAATTCTCTGCCTAATTTTTAAAAATATTGTCATTAATGTCAGCTTAGATTTCTGACAAGAGTTAGAATCTTTTTTTTTTTGCCAGATTAGCACTATTTCTGATCTAAGACTGAACATTCACAGAGGTTTTATATGTGATTTGATGATGAAGTAGTTGCTCCGTAGATATGACTTTAGCTTTAAAAAAAGCCATTCTAAAAGAAACTTCACATCTTTTTCATGTAAATCAAAACTGAAAAAACCCAACAACTTAAACCTCAAAAAATATAATTTTCCTCTGGAACATTCATGTAAACTAATTGAGTGAGTTACTCGAGTAACTGAGTAGTTCTTCCCTACTTAGAAAACTAGGGAAGAACTAAAAAATCAACTTTCTGCAATGTTTTGTTTTGCAATTAATTTCTGACTTTTCTCTGTAGCCTTCTTCAGAAATTTGAGATAGTGTTTGGCTTATAGTTTGCATTTTTGGTATCTAAGGCAAATTCAAAGAATATCAGTTAATGGCAGATACCATTTACCTGCAGGTTCCTTTTTACTCATCCTTTTCAGGAAAAATCAACATTGACTAAGTATATTAATGTACTTTGAGATGAATTTGCAAAGTTGTAGTGCAGATGTGCCATGGTGTAGGCTTCCTATATTAGTTTCCAAAGCGGTAAGCAGAGACTCATTCATGAAATGGTAGATGTGGAGAAATCTCCCTGACCTGGGAGAGAGGAAGATAAGGCTTCACATCTTACCACTTCTGAGTTCCTCTGAGGCTGTTTATGCTGTTAACTGAAAAACCTACAGGCAGCTGGTGGTGAGTTTCTGAACACCTTCTACCTTTTATAAGAAAGGTGGCAGAGAGGAAGCCTATTGCAAGCCACAAATTCTGATTGTCGCATTGGTCAACTGAAGTCCTCACTGGCCTTGTGATGGTTCATCCTTTCTCTAACTGTCACTCCCCTTTCAAAACCAGCACTTTCATATTGGATTACCATTATATCCAAGTGTTATAGGAAATAGCTGTGCAAAACAGAACTCTTTGCTGGGGAACTTTGCAAAGTTTTCAGCAGTTAGTGTTGGACTTCAGGAAGCAACCGCATTTATCTGCAGATGCATTGTTGCACAAGTGTGGGACAATGTGGGTCATGTTTTATAGAGTGAAAAAATACCAGATATGGGAGGGAGATATCAATTATTGGAATACAGATTTTATGTGTCAGTGTTTCATCTGTGGAATTTGTGGATCCATAGTAAATGTGTATCATGTGTCCTCCTTTGCAGCCCATCCAAAGAGAATGATTAGGACAACACTGAGGTCTCTGCAAATCAGTCTTTTGTATGAGTTGCAAAGTCTTTTCTGTTCTGTTTCAAAAATCGCATGTTTGCTCTGTTATTGACAAGCACATCAGCTACCATTCTGTCAGTGGGAAATGTTTGAAGACCAGGAAGCCAATTTTATACCGGGAGGAAACTAGAGTTGCAGAAGGCAGAGCTAGTGGTCTAATAAATCCCATTGGTGTAGCTACTTCGAGCTGCTCCATCTTCTGGAAACGCAAGAGCAGCAATGACGTGTTTTCAGACAGATGACAGCAGTCGCCTTTGAGGAAGTGATCTGCAGTTGACAGATGATGTTGTCACGGTAAATGCTGTTGTGTTGGTTTCCTTTTTTTCTTCCTGCTCAGATTTTAAGTGAGGATGGGATGTTATACACACATGTCTGGCTCGGTCTTTGTGACAGCCAAGGTACTCCGTTAGAAAGACTGGTGTAGTCATGAGAAGTTTCAGGAACAGCTATGCCTGTTAATCCTCAAGCAGATGTTTCTGTTCTTTCTAGCTCCTGGTATTTATTCACAGAAGTTTTTGAAAGGACTATATTAACAAATATAATTTTCTATATTACCAAAGCAGCAAACAATTAAGTGTGGTGGCTGCTAAGATTTCAGTAAACCACTCTGTCTTCTCAAAGACTATGCAAGTGCAAGCTTTTCTTCCAGGCTTTTTGAATATCCTTCACAAATCCAGTAATGACCTACTGTTTCTATTCATGGCTTTTGCCTCTGTGTTTTATGATTATTCTGTTTCTTCCCTTCTTAAAGATAAAAGGGCAGTCCTGTACAATTCCAGTGCTTTTCAACTTTTCTAAAAACAGGCACCTGTACACATTCTTTGACAGCACAAGCTTTACCTGAACACACAGATCTGGAATGGATGAACTGGAGGTTCCCCCTTTCCTATCTTGTCTAGATAACGGAATGTTTTTAGGTATATTCATGCAGTGGGGCCACTGTACCTCCAAAAAGTACGTATTGGGGTGTATTACTGCAGTTATCTCAACTTTTGTGGAGGTTTCCATGCAAAGCGTGCAAGGGCACTCAGAGAGATGGCATACAGAAATGTCTTGCTCTGACATAGAATCATAGAATTATTTAGGTTGGAAAAGACCCTTCAATTCATTAGAGTCCAGCCCTTAACACTACCGAGGCTAATGAGCCAGTCTTTGTACGCACCAGAGAACCAGACCAGCACTGTGCTGCCTGTGTTGCACACAGTGTATAAAATGTATGAAATACATGTCAGTGCAGAGACATTATGATGTTCTTCATATTTTTATCCCTTGTGACCAGTGGCAGCCAGAATCAGGGTCTTACAGATTCTCACAGTTTAGAGGAGGAACAAAATGAAATTAGGTTTTGTTTGACGATCTTTCGTATGCTCGCAAAGAATGATGAAGTCCTGGGCAAAAGAAGGTTCAAAGAGCAGGAGACATTTTCTTTGCCCCCAGGTAACCAAGTCTGGTTTTGGGCGTTTGTTTGGTTTGGTTTGGTTTTCTGTTACAATAAAGAATGTGGATAGTAGGTAGTTTGGAAAAATACCTTAAACTTGGCAATATGTCTTAATATTGATGATGTTCCATCTGGATAGTTCTGGCACTGAATATAAACATTTCCCTTGGTATCCAGTGGAAAATTATTACGGGCATGCTAATAGCTCCAGAGAATTTTGCTAATCTTCATTTCACTGATCTTAACACTTAGTAATCCACACTGAAAACTGGCAGCTTTACCACCATTAGCAATGACTTTCAAGAGTCTTGTAGTCTTAACTTTTTAAAATTTATTCTGTATTTACTAGACCAACAAGTATCAGTAAAAAATTTGACATTTTCTGAGGAAACAAAGTACATTTCACTGTACATAATCCTGACAATTTTTAAGGAAACAATAACACATAATAAAATCTACTTTGCCTAATTTTAATATTGCTTCTTTTTCTGCTAGTTAAAAAAATTTCCATTTTTTGCTTGAATTAGAAAGTTTCTTGTTCTGTATATGGGCCACTGAAACAGTTAAATGGACTGTTGTTCTTGCTATCAACATAATAATAATAATTTGGAATTATTAATTTAGAATTATAATTAATAATTTATATATATTACCTGAAGTGATGGACATAATGCTGACTTTATTCAGTCATGTATGAAAAATTTTATGTAAATACAAGGTCAAGGGTTTTGATCTATTCACTTTGATCCATTTGTATGCCGGCACTTTGGGTTTCAGGAACAGTCACATTTGTGTCACTGTGTGAAATTCCACACTAACATTTAAATAATAGGTTCTGGTAAAATCCCTGAAACTTCCTCCCAATCTGAACAATGATATTATACCTTTCTTTTTTGTCTTTTTTTTAAACACTTTAGCTACTGCTCTCAAAGTGAAGTGATGGGATTTTTCATCTTCATGGCAATTTTTTCAAGTCGCGTAGAAATGTATTGCTATCATTTTCCATTGTGTAGTCTGTAAATATTAAACCTTTTTTTACTCTTAGATCAAAAGGAAATATGTGCGTTAGTTACATTAGATATTTTAAAAAATAAAATAACCTGAAAAATTTGGAGAGTGTATGAACCTAAATATTTTTAAATGCCTTTCTCATGGGGCTAATATGTCTGATTTTACTCATTAATTTCTTTAGGATAAAAAGTTATAGTATGTTCACAAAGTCCATCATTCTTGATCAGTGCTGAGTTTTATATAAATTGGAGAGATGTGTTGTGTATCATGATTCTTAGCAAAGGGTTGCCCTATGTTTTTATTCAAGCAATATTGAACAACATGTTGCTAAGCTCTCAGTATCTAGTTATACTTGAAATATTTGAAGATTTTATTTTGAACTCTTCTAAGTTCTATAGTTTATATTTGTATAGTTTGCAAGGTTATATATATGGTATTAGTAAAACGAATACTTTTGTCTATAATAAGGATTTTTATTTGGTTGTATTGAAATCAGGAGTGGAATATCTAAAGGACTAGGGCCTGTATGAGCTGTGTGAGATCTGGTGATGCCAATTTCGGTACATTTCTTTTACAGAGTATGTTGTGGTAATTTAAGATAAAAATCTTAAAATAAAAGTAAAAAATTCTCAGGTGCATTTTAAGAAAATAAATTATTTTGTTTAAAAAAGTGTTTTCCAGGAATTCACCTGTCATTTATATTTAGAATAGATTAAATTCATTGTTCAGCTGTTTCTATTTCTCATATAGAAAGGAAACAGCTGTGCTCAAAACTACATTGTTGTCCTTGTGTTTTTTCATCTGCTGATTCACTCCCCTGGGTTGTGCAAATAAAAAAAAAAAAAAAACCAAACAAAAAACAAAACTGATTTAATTTGGACAAATAGGATGTAATCCCAAATGTAGAAGGTATTATTTGTACATTCATTTTCTGTTGTTATGATTAAAAAA
>VXBO01014993.1:0-10675 GCA_013400135.1 Rhinoptilus africanus
TATGACTTAAATAATTTTGATACCGTCTTATCTTCAAAACAATTATTTTGTAAACATCCAAGGTGTATTTCTGTATAACATTTTGTACAACTTTTTGTAATATGATTTTTGTCATTCAATTCTGGTATTTTCTAAAGAAAAAAAAAAAGAGTTTGCTTAAAATTTCTACAAAACTATTCTAGTTTTGACATTGACATAATCATACCCAACCAGAAAAAACTCAAAACCTAAACCCAAAGCTGTTAAAACAGATTTTTAATTTGATTTCTGAGGAACAGCCTCTACCACCATATTCTCACATTAAGACCACAAACCAAATTTAAATTTATTCTGTAAAACAATAAAGGAATTTGAATGTATATAATTAGTAAAGCTGTGAGGGGTAAAAAAGGTAAGATGAATACAAACTAATCATCATGGCAAAAATACAAAAACACAAATACCAACAGAAAAAAAAAAAAACATTTCAAGAAAGACTAGCAATTTACAAATTTACATTATTATTTATATAATAAGTTTAAAACTAACTTTGGGCCTTTTTCCTGTATTTTAAAGTTACAGATAATGGATTTACACTATATTTGGAGATCAAGTTTTTAGCCAAGTATCTTTTAGCTTTGTGCATGGAAAGTTCTTAACTGTAAGATTTGCAAAGTAACAACAAAGCAAAAGGCAACTTAACAAGACATTTTAGTGTACTTCAAATTAATATAATGCTTTCATTTCTGTTTTCCATCTCATCATAAGGATCTTTAGGATTCTTAAATTAGTAATTTCACAATAAACTCTCTATTCAGAATAAATGAAGAAACACCTAGAAAGAATCTGAAGACATTTAGGCATGCTGTTTGTTTCTTCTCTTCCATTTCACATGCCCCCAAATTAATATAGGGTACACAGACTTTTCTTTGTAGACAATTTCATTTAAAATTTCAAAAGCCAGCTAACTTAGAATTATTTGTACTTTATCTTGACATTTCCACTATAATCCCCAGGACAGTAAAAATGTGTTAACTTGTCGTAACACAGGTGTAGAGCATAGGAAACAGGTAACACTCTGCAATACACCATAAAGACATTTCATCTGACAAAATAAAGCCATGGGAGATGTAGTAGAAGATTACAAGCAACTAAGATGAGAAGATTAAGAGCAAAAAGTAGTAATAAAATAAAACAAACATTTAGAGGCAGGCTAAGCATGCAGAACAAGCAAGAGAGAGCGTATGTGAAGAAGAGACAACTTACATGGCTGTTGAGAAGAGAGCTTCTGTGAGTGGACAGACCATCAGACTTTTGCAGTGTCTCAATCGCCATTTCAATCTGATAATAGATGTCATTAAAAAAAAGGACTCAAGACGAGATAGTAAAAAAAGCCTGATCAGAGAAGTTTTGACAGATTGCTTACAGATCAATAGAAACGCCTGCTTTATTTCTGGCTAGGGCATATGTTTCTACTAAAAGGCCTAATTTCAGAGTCCCAGCGAATAGAAAACTCCCCAATCAGGTCAGAAAGGCATTTTTGCTTGCATTTATACTGCAGGATCACAGCTTCTAAAGTCTATTTTACCTTCCAACCTGTTCAGGAAATTGAGTGAGTAAAATTCCTGGTGAGCTGCACTCAGACTAAAATAACCCTGATGGAACAAATAAGTCATTAATAAAATAAAAATATTTTTAAATCCCTAAACAGAACATCCATATGTTTTCCCTCCAACTATATCAGAAAGAGATATGCACAGCTTGCAGTAAGATTTGAATTAGGAACAAAACCTCAGCTCTCTGGAATCAAAGAATCAAATCCCAAACTCAAATAATGCAATAGGTTTTCCACCATTAGCTTCACTGGGACAGGACATCACCCTTACTGCTGCCAGCACCCTTTGAATATCCCCAGCTGTCAAAGTAAAATGAAAAGTCAGGAGTTACACAGACTGTAGGATCCAGCCTTTGGAAAAGCAGATTTGTTCACGATAATTTTGCCTTTAAAAAAGAAAAGAAACCACAGCACTCCTAAAATACAAAGTAGTATTACTTCAAATGCAAATGTATGAATACTTTCACATCCATTCCCATTCTTTTCTTTTTTAATATAAATGGATATTTTGATCAGTTCAATAACAGCAGCATTAAAGACAAAAAAAACCCCAAACCAGAACCTAAATGTAATTTAAGTGGGAATCTAGAAGAGCAAAAACAACAATAAAAATGACAAAGACAATGGGATGCACAGTAAGAAAAGGCATGCAATTAATTAGCTACATTAAATGGCCAAAATGAAAGCAATGGAAACCACTATTTATACTTTTAAAAACACTTATTCTCCATCTAGACATTTTAAAATGAGTCCTCTCTGTTCTACTTCAAATATCATAGTAATATTAATAATTTTAGTGGCATGCCTGACTAATCTTATCACCTTCTATGATGGTGTGACTGGATGGATGGATGAGGGGAGAGCGGTAGATGTGGTCTGCCTTGACTTCAGCAAGGCGTTTGACACGGTCTCCCACAGCATCCTCCTAGGGAAGCCTAGGAAGAGTGGGTTAGATGAATGGACAGTGAGGTGGATAGAGAACTGGTTGAAGGACAGAGCCCAGAGGGTTGTGATTAGGGGCNCAGCAACGGGCTACAAAGATGATTATGGGACTAGTACACCTCTCCTATGAAGACAGACTAAGGGAATTAGATCTCTTTAGCCTGGAAAAGATGCGTCTGAGGGGGGACCTGATCAACACTTATAAATACTTAAAGGGTGGGTGTCAGGAGGATGGGGCCAGGCTCTTTTCAGTGATGCCCAGTGACAGGACAAGAGGGAATGGGCACAAACTTGAGTATAGGAAGTTCCACCTAAACATGAGGAGGAACTTCTTTACCTTGAGGGTGGCAGAGCCCTGGCACAGGCTGCCCAGGGAGGTGGTGGAGTCTCCGTCTCTGGAGACATTCAAAACCCGCCTGGACGCGTTCCTGTGCCACCTGCTCTAAGGTGGCCCTGCTCTGGCAGGGGGGTTGGACTAGATGATCTACTAAGGTCCCTTACAACCCTATGATTCTGTGATTTATCAATATTGTCTGAATTCACTCTCTGTATAGCAATACCTGAAAAATACTACAGCTGATACTTGAATTTACTGTAAATATAAAATTAACTTCTATCTTTTTTACAGGGCATATGGCAAGTATTTTATTGCAACAACTGAGGAATTACTTATTTTTTCTCCTACAACTGTTTAATATCAGCTATACAAGCCTTTTGATAAAAAATACATTATTAAAAATACTCAGTTTCTATGTAAGGAAACATACTGTTACATGGCAGTATATATATATTTTTTTAATATTCTGATTTCTTCTTGCTTCAGTGGAAAATACTATGAGGTCAAGTATTCAATCACACATGAAAGATCAAATTTTAAAAGCGAGCTGCATGATAAAAACTACAAGCCTGAAAGATCAGTACAGTAAGGTCAACTTACTATATTACCATATTCATAAAATTTCTCTACTTAACATAATGCTACAATCAAACAATGAAGACTGTACACACATTTAAATCCTAATTATGAATCCTGGGTTACTTGTTCCGCTACTCTTAGTCCACAGTGGCACTATAGCGCTGAAGTTATGCCTGCTGCTCATTCACACTACTGCACCTCTCTTATTTTGTTGCTGCAACTTGTGGCCTTGTTCGTTCAGAGAACCAGTCTGTTAAAAAGCAGTAGTAATTGCACTTAAAAGGAAAAGTGGCATTACAGATAACACTCATTCCACACTGACCTAAGGAATGCCTTTTAGTGCTATGCAATGAGTCAAATGAACTGTTTCTTTTTTGTCATTTTGGGTTTTTTTGTGGCTGGGGTTTGATTTAGAACTAGATTTCAGCAGTATGCACTGAAGACAATGAATCTGTGTTCACTTCTACTGCATAGCATAAGCCAGGCAGTGTTGGTCACCACTAAAACATGTTAATTACTTGGTCAAACTCAGAAAGCTATGTGATCTATACTTAAAATGAGTCTTCATCATATTCTACTACGGCAAGCTTCTCCAGAGAAATTGTTCTTACTGCTAGTTATTTTGTTCATTATTCTCATCTAAATTTTGATAAAATTAACTTTCAGCTTTATCTGAAAGATACATATCTCTTTAATGACAGAAACCTTCCTCCTCTGTAAGCTGTACAATCACTTCTTACCTATTTTTGAGCACAAAAAAAATGTTTAATTTGAAGACAGATTTCCTAGACACTAAATCATTCATCTTGCCCTTTCTGAAAACTTCCAGCTACTTCTTGTTTTCCTCTATTGGTGTTCCTCAGGGCTCAGTTCTACGGCCAGTTCTGTTCAACATTTTTATCAGTGATCTGTATGCAGAAGTTGAATGCACCATTAGCAAGTTTGCTGATGATACCAAGCTGGGAGTTGCTGTTGACTTTCAAGGGATGAGAGGCCTTGCAGAGGGATCTAGAGAGATTGGTGCATTGGGCAAAGATTAATGGAATGACATTTAATAAGCTGAAATGCTGGATTCTGCACCTGGGACAGAGTAATGCCAGGCACAAGTCAGAACTGGGAGAGGAGTGGCTGGAGAGCAGCCCAGCAGAGAGGATCTGGGGGTGCTGGTTGGCAGCAGGCTCAACGGGAGCCAGCAGTGTGTCCTGGCAGCCAAGAGGGCAAACCGCATCCTGGGGTGCCTCAAACACGGCATCACCAGCCGGTCAAGAGAGGTGATTGTCCCACCGCATTCAGCGTTGGTGCGGCCTCGCCTGGAGTACTCCGTGCAGTTCTGGGCCCCCACCGCTTCAGAAGGATGTGAAGGTCCTTGAATGCGTTCAGAGGAGGGCAACAAAGCTGGTGAAAGGGCTGGAAGGCATGTCCTGTGAGGAGCGGCTG
Organism: Rhinoptilus africanus; assembly: GCA_013400135.1. Lineage (NCBI taxonomy): Eukaryota > Metazoa > Chordata > Aves > Charadriiformes > Glareolidae > Rhinoptilus > Rhinoptilus africanus. The sequence goes on from VXBO01014993.1 coordinate 4,890, forward strand.
AGGACTCTCCGTTTGTCTAGTTTGGAGAAAAGGAGGCTGAGGGGCGACCTCCTTGCTCTCTGCAGCGTTCTGAGGAGGGGGAGTGAGGAGGGAGGTGCCGATCTCTGCTCCCTGGGACCCAGTGACTGGACACGTGGGAATGGTTCAAAGCTGCATCAGTCGGGGGAGGTTCGGACTGGACGTTAGGAAGCATTTATTTTAGCGAGAAGGTAGTCAAACACTGGAACAGGCTTCCTAGAGAGGTGCTCGATGTCCCAAGCCAGTCAGTATTTAAGAGGCATTTGGATAATGCCCGTAACAACGTGCTTTAGCTTTTGGTCAGCCCTGAACTGCTCAGGCAGCTGGGCTGGCTGATCGCTGTAGGTGTCTTCCAACTGAAATAGTTTATTCTGTTCTTTTATTCCAAGGTTTGGGGGTTTCACAATGATCTCTGAAACACAGAGTACAGCGTGTACAGGGCGTAACAGCTACCTGAGTAAAAAGTTGTTTATGTGAAGGATCTGGTCCCTCAAACTTTTAAGTTCTATGTTTTGACCAGGGAGTTTTACTTAGGTTCTAGAAAAACTGAACATAATTTCATCTCTATTCAAAACAGCATTTAAGCTTATAAGAAAATTACTTACATAGGTAAATGCAGTGGGCTTTATTATGATATTTTGTGGAAAAAATATGAAAATAATTTTAACATTTAAAATTCTATCCTGCATGAATACAAAAAGAAGACTTATAGCCTTGCATTTTTAGCAATAAGCAGTGAGAGATTCCAGGCACAACTAACTACATAAAGATCTGAAAGGCTAAATGACAGGAAGAATTACACATTAATTTATTTGAATATGTAGGCAGTCATACATTTCTCCTGTTCTTCTCTTAACAAGACTATTGTCTATTAAAATGTTCTGACTGATAACTGAAATGTACACTATCACTCCGACTGCAACTCCAACTAAACCATGTTAAACATTACACTACTGGTAGGAATGATAATCAGTTTGTATAGTAACATAAAAATACGCAGACACTGAATTAGAGCATGATAGCTATGAAAACTATGATTCTCCTTCAATTTACTTTGTTTGCCAACTAAAATACTGCCTTATACTCTGACACAGTTGTTAATGATTAAAGGTATTTCTCTGGTGTTAAAAATTTCAACAGTTTGATCACAGTATATGTATCCTGTCATGTTCGCTCTTTATGTGATCTAGTGATTTGGAAGTTACTAACTGTTCTTGCTAGTTTATGTCTTAGTGTTCATTAATGCATTACTAGATAAATTACGCATAATAGTCTCAATTGTGTATAGCATAGACATAACAAATACCTATCCTAAACCCACTTTGAAAAAAACTGCCTTCCTCTTAGGAAGAAGCAATAGGACTTTTTCATTATTTAACTACTTAACTAACGATTCAACTAATTAACACAACGTATTTACAGTAAGTTGTTCTGAGATAGTCAAGACATAAAGAAAACAATCTGCAGAAGTTTAAGCACTGAGGTTATGCGATTAATCTGGATATCCTACAATTTATTTTCTTTATCTGTTTGCACCTGTAAACCACTCTACACCAGCAGGGAAGCAGGCAACTTTAAGTGGCATCTTAAAATTCAATACATTGTTCCATCATATTCAAAAAAGATAGCTCCTGTCTCTATCTGCACAGGCACGTCCCATTCACAATGCCTTTTATCCACTTCCAAAGGTTTGCCCTTTTAGGGATTAAAGGAAGTGAAATTCTAAAGGAGCTTCCATCACATGCTCCATTGTGAAGGAATTATTAATTCATCATATGTGTACAAGAAAGGTTAATTTGGTGCAGCAAGGTAAGTCCTGGGTACTGGTGACAACTGTGCCTACCTAAGTAAGGCGTATACACATCACAAACAACCTGAAGCTATAAGATAAACGGACTCAGGACTTTTCAAAATGTGACACTCACTCTTTTTGGGATGCCACAAACATGCATTACTTATGGTGGCTGCCAATTCTGTTTCAGGATTTCATATACATTGTACTGTTTTGTGAAACTTATTCCAGAGGGTTGTGTTAAGCAGACAAGCTTGCCTAGGGAAAAGAAGCTTGAAAATGAAATAGTATTTGCCACACTAAGAGAACTTGGGTCTAGCCTTTACAGCTGGAAGAACTGAATTTAAACTATTTGCATTCCACACAACAAACAAAGCTGTAGCAGCACCTGTAAATAGGTTCTATGAAATTTTGTTCAAGAGAATGAAGCAGTACTATGAAGATAGAAAGATACTTTTTTTTTTTTAAATTGTGTTGGAATAATAGAAATGTAAATATGCAGAAGCAGAACACAAAAAGATGTAAAATAAGTGCTGACTCTAAAGAATGCTGATAAACTTTAAGCACTTAGAAAAAGGGTGGGGTTTTCCCTAAAATAGGCTATTTTGTAAATAGAGCATCCAAATTTAATATACATAACAGATACTGGTCAAAATGCCCGCTGAAAACGCACACCTCCACTAGTCTGCATGTACATAAGGCATGCACACTGGCTAATGAATATAGTATGTTCTCCAGTGATTACAAAAGAATATACAGAGTCAACATAGTGGTAAAAAAGGACACCTTACAGCCATAAGCTAGAAAAATTAAAAATGTCTGGATTTTAGGGCAGATTATTTTCTCCTTCACAAATTTCCAAAGGAAACACTGCTGCCCATGTTTATTTTCTTTGATGGAAGTTCTCAAACATATGGTCAAACTGACCAATTCACCATCTCTCCTCTGGATTATCCAGTTATTTGTATACCTAATCTCTATTAGATACATCTTCAAACAGATCCTAAACTTTTTTCTTTGTGGTCATTTTCTCCATATTTGGTAAAAACACTTAAAGGAAAACAAAAAAAAAAGATCCCTTGTCTAGCTGATTTTAAGGAATTCTAGAACACATACATTACAACTAACACTGAAAATCACATGGAAGCACATTGGAGTTACTTACACCAGGAAAACGGAACTGAGAAACTAAAAGGAAAGGAAAGTTCAGATTACTATTAAAACCAAACCCAAAATATTTATGGCAAGGCAGCCTTAGAGAGAGAGGTAGAGTAGCCATTTTAGTATAAATGTGTATTTAATCAGAAACAAAAAAATCCAGTCCTTTAAAAAGGTGATGCCTTTATGCCATTGATAATCAGTCTGTTATGAGAACATCAGTGGCAAGTCATCCTGCACCCAACTTATGCACTAGGAATTAACAGAAATTCTTCTCATAGACTCAAAGACACCTGTTTTTAATATATTATGATAAAAAAACACCCCATTGTGTTTCTTACAATATTTTTTCACCAATAATTGGAATGCTACATTGGAATAAATGGAGTTTTCAACAAGACTACATCTTGATTTTTGATACATGAATACCAGGATAAATATTCAATTGCCAAAACTGGAAAGAACCTATGAGGTGCTACAGGGCTTTTAGGCAGAAAACACACCAAAAGCCAATGCTGAAAGCTGAAGCCAGACTGTATCAGAAGAGGAACAAGGAGCATAGGCAGGTGAAGACAGAATGTAGACAGGGCAGGTGTGGCAGACCTTGCTAGTGTCATTCTCCCTTTTCCCCACATTCCGTACGCAAAGGGGCAGAGAAAGACTTAAGTTATTTTTGGCAAATTGCTAGACTGAGACCTCTGGAAGAGAGAGGGAGAAGCCATGATGCTCCACAGCTCTGAAGAAGAATCCAAAGCAGGAGGAAAAGTCTTGAAGGCAGAGGTTTATATAGGTACAAGATCCACATACCCTCTAAACTTCCCACCCCTCCAGTTAATTCATACAACATAGGTGGTTTTTTAGCAGTAGTAGTGATTAACTATTCTTATGAGTCATTTAAAAGAGGAAAAAAAATATTATCTGTCTTCTTGTATTCGGAAATGGATGCCTTTTCTTTTCACAAAAGATGTCACTGTGCTCAGTTGAAGAAGTCATAAATAAATGTCTTGCCTCTATAGGAGGTCAGATGAAGTGATCAAACAATCCTTTGCAGCATAAAAACCTGTGCATCTTTGACATGATCAGAAACTGCTTGTTTTATGCTAAGATGGATCCACCTAAATAAAAATTACCAGAAAAGTTGGGGAATGGAGGAAGAAAAAAATCCTCTACCAAAAAAGAGAATAATAAAGAAAATTCCATCTCAAACTATTTTCCAAATGATAACCCCTTCACCTTTAATGGACCATTTCAACATTTGTTACTTTTCCTTCTTAAAAGTATTACAATACTTCCACTAAAATATTATTTGTATATGTAATTTACACCGGTCATTCTTACTTCCTTTTGTTGTTCATCCTCCACTAATTACAACATATTTTGGGTAGGTACCATCCTTCCTTTAAAGTTAAGAGGAAATTTTCCACACTTTGCTTACTGCCAGAAATAATAACTTGTGGTGATACATTACATCCATATTAATTTTGCTTTTATTCTCATGCACATTTAGATTTGTACTGAAATAGGATAAATTTCTGCAACAGCATGAGTGGAGACCTCCTATGGTTGGTGATGACTGATGAATGACAACTGTTAACTGCACATCAGTCATAAAGCTTGTTAGAAAATGAAACTAATACATGGGAGCCTCTCACTGGCTGACAAGCGTAACAACACATTTATCGGTAGAAACTATATGTATTTTTTAACCTTATGATATTATGAAATACATTGATTAGATAATCTTGTTTTATCACAAGAACAGTCCTTAAGACATTTACATATGAAAAAAATTAGAAGGCCATTTAGATTTCATTATTATCACAGCAATCCTAGTTAGTCTCTTAAATATAGTTGCCCTTTCTTTAACGATGGCTGCCAATAAACCACACAGAAGACTCTTTCATACAGGTTTCAGCATTTTGTTGAAATTGTTTTCAGCATTTCAAACAGACATCCAGCTGGGGTAAATCACTTCTTGTTCAATGCAATCACACTTTATTCCTGACCAATCCACGTATCTTCACATACAAAAGGTCATTTTGGAAAGCTGGTTATCTACCGAAAATTTTATATAGGAGGTCTTATAATTCGAATGCTTTTCTGGTTTAGTGAAAAAAATCCTTTTTAATAGGTAGAGTAGTTGTTTAATAGTCCAGCAAAGGATACAATGCGAAGAAGTAATTAAATCAATGGAAATAAAATTAGTATAGAAAATGCTAACAAATGCTCTTCATGCATACTAACATAAACCACTACTGTATATATGTTGGAATAGTTTTCACAGTACATACTTCTTAATATTCTGGCTACAAACCCACTGCTATTGCCTGCTATAGCTTATGCAGGACAGCTTTCTTGTATGAGTGTTTGACAGAAACTAAAATGAACAAAATGATACAAGCAAAATATTAGCTCTTTATCAAACCTGAAGCAGAACTCAGAATTACATTAAACTATAAAGAAAATAAAGTGAAGACAGACTTAAAGTAAAAAGCCTCTGAGTCTCTTTAATTGAATTCTGTATAAACCAAATAGCATACCTGGTGAAAAGTGAGTTAGATTTTTAAGTTTCAGTAATATACTACACAGTTAATAAAGTGGACTTCTTTTATACATTCGTCTTTTAACCTGAAACTGTTTTGTTTGTTTCTTTTAACTTAAGCTAGATATATCAGAAATAGAGAACATCAATAATACAATTAATTTGATTGTTGTAGAAGGTAATTATTTGATCAGTGATTTGTGATCAAAAAAACAAGTTATCCGTGAAAAGAGTAAACAGAACTAGTACCTCTATGGTGAAAGTAAAGAAAGCTTG
>VXBO01014993.1:13114-42972 GCA_013400135.1 Rhinoptilus africanus
CTCACTTAATTCCACATTCAGTTAAGCATTTCCACTGACTGAATTCTGTTGTCAGTGAATAAAACAAAACTTACAGCACAACATGCAAAACACAAAAATGTGTTTGTTCTTATTGGACTAAGAAGAAAACAAGCATGATCTCTGAAAGAGGCGATATTTGTACTTAATTGTAGAACACTTTAAAGCAACTAAGAAAATACAGGAATACTGGTGCCATTTAAGTATTTAAAGAAACATTACTTTTCAAATTTAATTCCATCTAGAAGACCTATTCCTTACTTAGGTTTATAGAAAACTAGTTGTTTTGCCAGTGCTTGGCAATCTCAAAGTCAAGTGAAAAGCTCCATGAAATATCTTCCAAATAAGTAAAATGAAAGAGTAATTTAAAGGAAAAGAGAAAATAGTCAATTGAAAGTCTTGATTTTAACTAAATGAATCTGAAAAGGGAAAGTTCCTTTTTTCAGAAACGAAACAGTTTTTCTATTAAAGTCATGTAAAATAAAGGCAAATGTTAATATACATTCTTTTCTTTTGTAATTAAAATATGAAATTCTCTGTTGTTAGCTGAAAGCTACTACTATGTTACTGATATTTATACTGTTCATGAATTATGACTCTTTCGACTTTTTATTCTTAGAAAATAATGCTACACAGTTTTTGGATTAAGTAATAGTTTTTTATATTGTTACAAAAATTTTCTATTTATCCATACCAACCACCTTTAAAATCAAAATAAAGAGATTTTATCAGATCATCTAAATTATCCAATGCTATTTTAAATGTTCATCATAATTTAAAACAGAAGACTATGAGATTTTTACTCATTACTTGGGTTCCGAAAAATAAAGTCCCTTAATTTCATTGCCCTTTTGAATACTGATGAATCTGTAGTATTAATGACGCTTTCTCTCCCTTACTGTATTTTTCAACTGTTCCTACTCTCTGTTCAATTCTCATCCCTATTACTTCCAAATCTCTATATCCAGACAAGAACACCCAGAAGAATTAGGTAGAAGTATTCATTAAGGCTATGCAGAAAAGCTACACTAGGTATAAACCCATTTTCCTAATTGAAATAAAGGCTGACTGAGTAAGCTCTTAAGTTCTGTGTTTATGTTTAAGTGTCCACAATTACTATCTATCACAGTTGTAAAGAACGTGTCTTCCCATAGCATTGTAAAACACTTTCACAATGAGCTTTTAATCTGGCATAGGCTTTGGAAACATACCATAAATAAGTAAGAAAAAAGTGTTAAAAAGTAGTAACCTCATTATTCTGCACAATTTGAAATATTTTCAAATAAGCTACCAAACCTACACTCATATTGAGCAAACAAACAGAACAAACACAGGGAAGTTAAAGATCTGTAACTTAAATTATTTAACATTTACATTTAACAGAGTTATACTTAACAACACAGTGTTTTGGGGGGTTTTTTTTCAGAAAAAAATACAGAATGTTAGAGGAGGCTGTTTTAGTTCCCAACCTGACAAATATTCAGCTCAGAAAAACTATTATGTAAGCATTCCCTAATATTACTTGAATNTCCTTGAGTATCAAAATAATTTCCCCCAGTGTTTTGGCTGTACATCTGGGTTTCTGTGTAAGGATAAGTTGTTGATCGGCTTCAAGAAAAGAAAACAAAAGGAAAAGAAATTATTTGTATTGTTCATTGAGCTGAGCGAAATGTTATATTTCTAGAAATGTATGTACAATAGCTATAAACAAATTAAGTAAGATTGGCAAACAACCCCTGCCTTCTCAGAGAATAACATTTAATCACGCCAAAGCACTACATAACTAATTCAGTGATGTTAAACCAAGTACCCACCAAACCTTACAGAAAAATTTGTCAGTCTTACCTGAAAAGGAGGAGACAAGGCAGAAAGAGCTCATCCGATTATTAACATATTTCAAAGCAATCTATAAAGCTCCATCTGTTTAACTTTTTTTAAGCTGACAATAAAATTTTGAATTTTAGTCAGATGTTACGTACTTTGGATAATGTACATGTTTCGAATTTGCAAACAATTCATAAAAATGTCAGCCAAGAGAGTCCAATGTTCAAGGTACTGTGTTAACTATTGTTTTTTAATTCACTAAAGCTCTCAGTTGAAGCTTGAAATTCTGAGCTCACTGGTATTTTGGGAATTCAAAATTGGACATAAATTCATGTTATGATAAAAAAATGCATTTAAGAAATAAAACCAAAACAGAACTATGACTTGCAAAAAGGTCACAAAGATGAAAGTTAACATTTTTTAAATCACTTTCAACTATGAAACATTCACACCTCATTAACCAGTTTACCCTAACTACTCATCTACTGAAACCTTCTATCATGTTTCAGAAACTTCAAAACTTTAGTTTTAAAATCCCACGTTTCATAAATCTCATACTATGTACTTGCTCTCACTCCTCCTTAAGCTACTTAAACAGTTTCCTTTCTATTTTGAGTATTTCAAAAGCCTCAGTATCAGCTGCAAGAAACTTGAAATGAATCTGAAAGAAATGCCTTGCAGCCTACTGACAACAAAGCAAAATAGTTCTGTTTGGGACTAATGCTAAAGCAGACAGTTAGTCTATTAATATTTCTTTTAGAGAGTTAAAATCAGTTGATCGTTGCATTGTAACAACGTATGTATGTGTTTAGGTATCGTGCAAGCCCCGATTAATCTGTTTTGTCAAGCCCAGGTATCACTGTGATACCTTGTGATACTGTTGTTGTTTCCCTGACATTATGATATTATTTATCTTGTGATAATATAGGAAGATAACCGCTAGCCGAGCTGGTATTGCATCTGCCTCAGAATCACACTATTTACAGAATGTGAACAGTGCTATGCAGCAGAGGAAAATTTTGGGAAAATACAGGAATGGAAGCTCAGGGGAAACAGTTCATGCAAATGATTGTCACAGGTCTGAACACCACAATTTCTCCCAAAAGAGAAAATAAAAACTTGATAACAGTATCAGCTATCAGTAAGGAAAGGAATGAAAGGACGAAGGCCACTGTTGACAGTAAAACTAGACACGGCAAGAGGAAAAAGACTGTCCAAAAGATGTGAGGAAAACAAATCTTACTTGCAGAAGTGGTATTGAAGAGGTTAATTCTTAGAAGAAATGCAAACCCTAGAGAATGCTCAAAATTTCACAAGAGAATTGAGTCACAGGCTTGGAGTGGAATAGGGAGAGAAAAGGAAATGCTTGTTCGCTTTTACCTTGTTTAGATCTGTGTATCATGTATAGTCTCTAAATAAGGTCTGATTGTATCAAAACACCTACATCTGCTTGTAAAAGTACTCCGTATCAATGAATCAAGAACAATCACGGGGGTATGCCAATGGGTCACGCTCCAAGATAAACACACTCTTCCCTTTGTTTCAACAACCAGCAGGCTCTTCTAGAATACCTGATTATTGGAGATGATTAAGCAAACCTTTGGCAATGGAGATCAACAGGGCAATAAAAGTGAGATAAAACCATTATTATTACATGCAGTAGTAATTGCAACTTAGCAAAGAGCCTTTTAACTTAATCAAAATACAAACTAATTCATCTGGAAATTGAAAATGCACCCGGATGAGATGATGTTTTGGAAAGCAGTGACTCAAAGGTTTTAAGGTCATTGCATACTGCAACATGATGCCTCAACATAAAACTGTAACGAAGAGGAAAACAGGATGTTATATCCTTTAGACACACACAAGGTACAACTTGAAATAAGGAAGGGCTCATCTTCTCCTCCATAGCACTTGTAGCACAAACATGCAATACTTTCTCAAACAATCTGGCATATATCATATAATCAGTTCTTGCCCATTGCAAAGGTTGTAAAGGCACTCCTAGCTCTTCTTTTCTTCACCAGCTGCATATAAAGATCACCTTTCATTAGAAAGTTCATTAGAGTTACTAGTAAGTTTGAAGTTTAAGTAATTAGGCTGCAGAATCCTAGTTTCCAGAAGGCTGTGCAAACTACATGATGTTTACCCTGACAGCAAGTCATCCGAAGTCAGACGCTGTGTGAATTTAATTTAGATTAATCAAGCCCAGAAGATGTGTTCAGTGTTGGGATCCCACACTGGAAATTAATGAGACCAGCATGAGTTAGACTAGGATTGGAAGGTACAATAGTTCAAGGCATCACCAAATATGCCTTATTGCTTACATGCATTTGATAATGATTTGCAAAATATAATGCTAGATATTAAACATATGGAGTTGTGATATAAAGTTGTTAACAAAATTATATTTTTTGGCACTTGAAATTAGAAAATAACTAATTTCCAAATTCAGTAAACCTCAGAACTAACAAAGAAATTAAATGCAATGTCTTGCTCTGTATTACAGACACTAATATAATGTTACTGAGCATGACTTTTAGAGACACTTTCGTTTCCTCAAACTGACGCTTTGAAGAAAGAAGACAAATAGAAACAATGGCACAGAAAGAGTAAGCCTTGTTGTTGTCCTCCCTTAGTTTTCAGTCTGCACACACACACATAGGAAATCATTTATTCCCAAAAGCACCTATTATTTGGTTCTATGTAAATGTCAATAATCTGATCTATTGACTGCTATAAAACACTGCTCCTGCCATCCCATAACGTCTCAGTAATTTACACAGGCTGATCACGGCCCCGAATTTTCTTTAAGCAAGTAGCTGACAGGACAGACTTACTTTTCCCGTATTTATATTTGCCTAGAAAACATCACTTAGAGACTTATACTGGTTTTACTCATGTCTTAGAAATACCTGCCTCATTGAACGATTATTCCATCACTCTGTGTTTTAGCAAAAAAAACCCAAACAGATTTATTTCCTTTTCCAGGAAGTAAGAAATGCAGAGTGTCTTTAAATACAAATCCTCAAATCATGTTAGAAGTCCAGAAAACTTAAGTGCAGTTTGTGTTTCTTTTAAATTAGGTTTTAACTTTAAATTATATACCAGTAACTTCTGTGTCTTGCAAAATAAGTAATTAACTACTGAATTCCTACCCCTAGTTGTAGGCACCAACTTGGAAAATTCAAGTTTTGGGTGAAATGCACATAAATCTATTTTTTTACTTAAAGATGGATACCTTTTATACTGTAACTTGAAATATCAGCATCCCTTCACAGTGTCTCTACAAGAACAGCATCTTAATTCAAACAAGAACACCATTCAGTGTCAATTTTGATATTTATCTATAATTCCGACTCAAACAAACAAGTAACATAATAATTATTATCTTTCTCATCAAGTAATAACCTCAGAATTACTCTTGTGGGTTTTGGTATGGATTACCTAAATAGCTTAGCAGACAGGCATTTTCACTGTCACCTCTGTAATGAAAGTTAGCCTTTTATGGTACTTAATTAACTAAGGTATTATTTCCTGGGATATAAATATGAAAGACACTAGATGAAAATAAGTATTTGAAGATACACTATTATTTTATGCAAAGTAGCTAATGCTCATGATAATGCTATGGTATTGCAATACGGTAGAAAACCTCTGCGCATGAAAGCCAAGAAAGTCTTTCACACCAGAACAATATCCTCAAACTTCTTTAAGACTGTAGTATAATCCTGCGGTCCTTAAAATGATAGTGAGCTTCACAGAAACTACAGAGAACAGACTTCTTTGTCTAACATTGAGGGTCAATCTCAATGGCCTTATCTCAGCCAATGCATTGCTGCAGCCTCTTATCATAAGCAATGGAAAGAAGGGGAAGTGCCACATACCCTAACACCGACACAACAGAACATGATACAGCAGTCAAATCATAATGGAGAGGGCTAAGTCATCTGTCTCGCCCTGTCTCATACAACCTCCTGCCTCCCCACAAAGAAATCTACTCCTGTAATGAGAATACTGATTCAGGGCTTTTTAATAACAGATCAAATCCCAATGAAGCAACAATCTTCTTCCACAAAAGCCTCCTCAATTGATCTAAAGGCAGAGATGGAAGAAGAACTGATACGACAGTAAGTCATCTTTTCCTTTCACCAGTCCCCCTCTATCAAATGAACCTGCTAAAACCAAAGATCAAAACTTACACTATCGTCATGGTTTGAGAAACCCATAACAACTTACTGGCGTTTAGACAATTATTCTGTCACCCGATGACCCTACCCACCCAGTAAGGGGAATTGGGGAAAAACAAAGAAATATGAGGGTTAAAATATAAATAGATTTAACAGGATAAGATTAAATAATTAACAATAATACTAAAGAACCAGTACCGATCCCAATACTAATATAGAATATACAAGGATTATACTCAGCCAGCTCTGTTAGCAGGAAGCTGTGCACTCCCAAATGTCAGACACTGCAAGTGCAGTGGTTTTGGGAGGAAGGGAAGGGATCAGGGGTCCAGCGCCAGGGCTGTTCTCCAGACCGCCACCATCAAGGAAGAGAGAAACTATGCAGCAAACTCTCTAATTTATATAGAATGTGACATTCATGGTATGAAATAATCCTCTTGGCTAGACTGGGTCAAGAGCCCAGGTCTCACTCCTCCTCATCCCTGCACCCGGCAAGGCTCAAAAACACTGAGACTTCGAATCCTATGTAGCCTAGCTGGCTATAAATATTTTCACGAATTCAAACACTAGAGTCTTCTAAAAGTGCAGTTTTCCCAAGCATTAGAAGAGAAATTAGTCCTGTGTCACTCAAACCAGGACAACGATGAAAGGGCAATTAATGCATATATAACCAGAGAACAAAAATTCAAATAAGCAATTTCCTCTGTACTAGTGAATAGCTGACCTGCTTTATGCATACACATATTTTACCTCTAAGAACAACTTAAAATATATCATCCAGAAAAGGCTTTATAAAATTTACCTAAAATAGAGTNGTTAGCAGGAAGCTGTGCACTCCCAAATGTCAGACACTGCAAGTGCAGTGGTTTTGGGAGGAAGGGAAGGGATCAGGGGTCCAGCGCCAGGGCTGTTCTCCAGACCGCCACCATCAAGGAAGAGAGAAACTATGCAGCAAACTCTCTAATTTATATAGAATGTGACANATGAAAGGGCAATTAATGCATATATAACCAGAGAACAAAAATTCAAATAAGCAATTTCCTCTGTACTAGTGAATAGCTGACCTGCTTTATGCATACACATATTTTACCTCTAAGAACAACTTAAAATATATCATCCAGAAAAGGCTTTATAAAATTTACCTAAAATAGAGTTACATTAATCCGTACCAACAAATCCTTATTTGTCACATTCGAAAATTAAATATGTTACTGACAGGCATTCATTATCAATAAAAAAGAACGGAGATCTTCAAAACTCAGTCCAAGATCTTTTGACACATGGAAATAAAGCAATAAAAGCACACACGGTGCACAACTGCAGGAAAACCCTGTAAACCAGGGAACGAAGTAAATGAAAACAGAGGAGAAATCTTATAAATTATATTCTCAGGACCTGTAAATTAGACACATAAGGGAACCTTAGTCACAGACGTCTAAAAATTCTGATGAAGTATTGTAGACCTGTAGTCCAAGAAATATGGTATTGCCACTATTAGGAACATGTCACAGAGTTTGTACTAAACCAGCAAGACCTCAAGACTTGGGCTTGTCATGCTCCCTTTGTCTAGACTTGTCTGTGCTAGCCTAGAGCTTTGTTCCAGCTTAGCTGAAACAGAAGTTGTCAAACAATCAGATAAACGTTCCTTCATCTATTTCCATTTTAGCTCAGCTTTCTACAATTATGTAGTACAAAAGCTATCATTAAAATCCTGATGCATTGCTCTAACAGATAGTAATATCAAATAGCTATTCTATGTGGAATAAACAATCCATGACCCTAGATTAAAAATGTAGCAAAGAGGATCATGAGCATGGGATGACAGTATTGAAGTATCCAGGCAAATGTAAAACACACTATATGTAGTAAATTTAGATGTAATATGGAAATGGAAACCAATGAAGAACAAATAAGGTGTAGACTGTACTAGAAAGCACATTAAAAATAGCTGCAAGTGGACACAGTGTGCGTAGAGAGGCCTCCCCCAGCTCCATCATACTTCTCCAGGCATAACACCTGGGATGGTGGTTAACTTGCGGTAACCCTTTCTCAGATGGAAACCATTAATCTTAACATGCAGAGGAGTAGTTAAAGGGTAAGCATATTGCCAGAGAAAAAGGGATGGATACTAGGTAGTACCAGGAAGATAACAACTTTAACTCTATTGATAATAATTCTTTGGTTTGACGGTTAAGATTTCAATTACAGTAATAGTAAATTGTTAGTTTTGCATACAAGGTGTGTTTTGCCCATATAAACCACACAAATTGTAGTTCAACAAATTGATGAAGAATGCAGTTTGGATGCAACAACAACAGCAATTCTTGGACAATCCCAGCATTAATCCCAGCTCTTTGCCCCACCAGAATCATCAGGCAAATGGCTACATTTGATTAATACATTACAATTTATGTAAGAAGAAAGTTCAAGTCTAGAGTAGGGTACTCACTTGGCTTCTTAATACATGTGCAGCCATAATATTCTTTATCTATTCTAAACTGCCAGGTAACACTGAACATGTCATTGCAACAACAATGCATTTTTGTTTCAAGATAGAAGTGACATGCTTGACAAGCAAAATTGTTATTAACCAGACACAAATGTAGATAACATAATTCAAATATTCTCATATTACACAATGTATGTGACAAGTTGTAGGTTACAACCCTTGTATTATCATTATGTCTCCAATTCTAATAAAACCAAATAACTTTTAAGCGTAGACAAAACATGATATAAAATGTGTGGGAAGAATTGCGTTACAAGAATACAATAGTTACACTTGACAAAGACTGTGAAACCTGACAAACTTCTTACCTTTAGAATCAAAAGAATAAGGTAACTCTTTCCTCATATATATTTTAACAGCATCCTTTTTTGCAATCATGTATGAACTGAAATCAATGCTTGTTTGCAAGTGTTTTATTTCAAAGTAAATAATAATTCATTCATCAGACATGCTGTAAAATTTATTCCAGAGATGCCTATACACTGAATTAATGTCTTCACCCTAACTATGGGTTGCAGACTTCTTATTCCACTGCCAGAGTAGTACTGTCACTTGATAGATAGGGAAGCATCCTATATCTCATTTTGAGTTAGAATTAAAATTTTGATTTAGCATGGTCATAAAAGAAACATATAATCATAGGAAAACAACCCAAAAGACAAACCAGTGATCATTCTAGTCAATCGCATAATTTACAAACCTAATCCAATTTTCTGAAAGTGAAACACAATTTCTGGAGTGGGAGTAACTGGACAAACTGGCTGTAACACAATTCTGTGAATCTGTCAGGATCCACAAGGCTCATCTTTCACAGATTTCAGTACAAATAATATAAAAAGATAAACTGCAATCTGAACACTTGCCTGAATATTTTAGCACAAGAGAGGCTGCCCTCTGTGTTTTCTGTCACAGCAGAACTCGACACAGTCTAGGAATATGGTAAGCTTTTTGTTCACTTCCAAAAATTCTAAACCATCAGTCCCACATTGATACGGCTCTGAACGAGCTAATCCAGTGGCAAAGCAAGAAGAGAAACAAATATAATTTGTTTTTAAACCACAGAATTTAGGTAATGATAAAAATGGCAAAGAGAAAAACAATAATATCTGAAGGAAGCTAGCCGTCAGCAACCTAGAGCCCTGCTCTCCTTCATCTATCAAATAAATGGCATTGTAATATGTAATACATGTATTCAGTAACGTAAATTACATTTTTCCATTCTTAATCTGGAGTATAAAAGTATACGGGAAAATGTGTTTCGCCATCTATAGTCTTTAAAAATTCTGAGTAGAAACACAGATTTGTCCTGTTCTCCATGAATAAACCCATAATCTTTATAAAGGTTCATGTTTCTAAAAGTACTGAACACCACATTGGCTGCTCACAATGTTGTTGTTCACAACAACATGGGTAAATTCTTCTTCTATAGGAGGGAAAGAGGATTTGGATGAGGCTTACCTGTTAAGGAGAGCTTTCTTACTGTGTAGAGGAAGTCTTTTATATCCCACTGACTGATTTTGCAGAAAATCACAAAGGGATTCAGATATAGAATAATACAGTAGTATCATGGAAACCTGAAGGTTTATACTAAGCAGTCACCTGGTTCTGTTTTTTTTACAAGGACTGTAAGCAGTCATGTAGTACACATCTCATACACTGCCAAACGTGCATGTGCCAACAGCTCACCTAAGACAAGTGATAAATGAAAAGAGAAACTTGAATAATAGCCTATTTAAGAATGACCTCTTTCGGAGGCTAACAGTGGCCTATCTATTGTAGTCACAGTGAAGTCATGCTGCCGCTGCATGCTGCTGTACAGGACATGCTAGAATTCTGGTATGAACTGGAGTCCAAGGCAGCCAAGTGGTATGCTACAACTGATATCCCTAACATGCTCTTCTCACTCCCTTTAGTAGCAGAGTGCAGGCCACAGTTTGGTTTCACTTGGAGGGGCATCCAGTACACCTGGAATCGACTGCCCCAGGGGTGGAAACACAGCCTTAATATTTGCCATTCTCCCTTTTGTGCCCTAGATGTTAAAGAGCAGTTTAGGCTTTTGCAGTTAGGATAATCAAGTAATGAATACTCTGACCAGGAACAAAGGAGCCATGCCTCTGGCCGGGTGTAGGAAAGGGACAACTGTGTTTATTGGACTGTGTGGGTTTCATGGCCTGGCACATCAGCCTGATGGGAGGTAGCTCATGCCATAGCATTTGGGCTGGTCTGATAGAGGACAAGATGTGAAAAAAATGCTCTACACCACAGCTGACAACTAAGCTTCTCACAGCTCACTCCCCCCATGGTGGGATGGGCAGAAGAATCAGAAAGGTAAAAGTGAGAAAAATCGTACGTTGAGATAAAGACAGTTTAGTAAGTAAAGCAAAAGCCATGCACACAAGCAAATCAAAACAAGGAATTCATTCACTACTTCCCATTGGCAGGCAGGTGTTCAGCCACCTCCAGGAAAGCAGGGCTCCACCACATGTAGAGGTTACTTGGGAAGACAAATGCCGTATCTCCGAACGTACCCCCCTCTTCCTCCTTCTGCAGCTTTCATTGCATAGCACATTAAGCTATTAGACGGTCTGGGATATCCCTTTGGTCAGCTGGGGTCAGCAGTCCCAGCTGTCTCCCCTCCCAGCTTCTTGTCCCAGTGTGAGGAGCAGAAAAGGCCTTGACGCTATGTAAGCATTGCTCAGCAAGCATTAACATCCCTGTGTTATCAACACTGTTTGCAACACATGTCCAAAACACATTACCAGATCAGGTACTATGAAAAAAATGAACTCTATCCCAGACAAAACCAGTACAATAGCGAAATCTAATGCATATTTAAGATACATTGTTTAGGCTTCACAATCAGGAAGAAAATAGACAAGACAGTATGTGAAAAATTAATTGTCCAAAATATGCTGGTAGAGATGACCAAAGAATGATGCCAGTGTTATCATCAGAAGTCTCTGATCCAAAAACATATTACACTTTTGGATCACTTTTTGATTACCATAAACAAATAAGTACCTGCAGACAAGAAAGTAGCTTCCTAAATCATATTTCTTCCTAAAGCCAGTAACACAGCAAAAATGGCAAAAGGTGGGGAAATAAAAAAAAAAAGGTAGAGAAGCTCCTTTCCCAAGAAACACAATCCTCCTTCTATGTCTGAGACAACTTCAAAGGTGGTGCAGCAATAATCAGGGATTAGGTTAGGTAACCTCCAGAGGTCTCATCAAACCTAGATTATTCTTTTTATGATTCTAAGCTTGTGTATCAGAGAAAGAAATTTAATGATGGAAAAGCATATTGAGGGAAGCAGGAAATGCACAATTAACGTGCAGAGAAGAGGCTAAAGAAGCAGTAAAAGGAGAAAATGTTACTCTTCTTTCTCTGACTCTCCTCCTTTTTTTCTTTGGGAAAAAAAAAACTTACCTAATTTTATTAAACACAGGAATGAAATTACATTACTCCTTTCTTTAAATAATAATTACAGCTGCTGCACTTTTGCATGCATTTGCCACTAGCATTGCAGCTGGGCAGACAAAAGGCCCTGCCTTCTGTCCTGAGGACAGAAATTAGACAGGATGTCCTATGTCCAGAACTCACCCATAAAATGAAAGGTACTTTTTCAAACAACACTATGCTGTAAATGTAATTTCATGTAAGTCCAACTAAAACAGTCACAAGAATTCTGTTTACAGAAAAATTCTGCCTTCAACAGTGTGAATTCAGCTTTTCATCCAAAAAACTATTTGACAAGAAAAGACCTTTCTTTCCAACTGAAAATACACTCATTGGTAGAATCTAACTAAAAATATATATTTAGTAAACATTCAAATTCCATTCATTTGCCAACTTACATAGCTCCATTAGTGTAGACTGTGTCACTTCCCTCCACATACTGAACCTGGGCTGGGTAGACATGCTGTACCTGTTGCACAGTCTGCACTTGCTGTACCTGAAAATAAGAACACCAGAAATTTGGGATACTGTAAAGGAGGACCGATACTTCAGTGCACCTAATGGCTTCTAAACAATATGGGGTATCTCTGTTCTCATAACTACTATGTATGTACTAGTTTTGTCATAGCAACAGCAAAATAAGTTACTATTCTTACACAACATTGGTGCTTTAAGTCTGGTAAATGGAGCCCTGCCACTGAAGATACACGCTCATGGAGCATACATACCTTCAGCACCAAAGAACTAACTAGAAAGCATAATAAGGATGAAATGAAGGGTAACTATGCTTTGCTGTTGTCAGTATGAATTCCATGTTCTTATCCTACCTCTTCCAAAATGCACTTAATTGCCTATTCACACACATTGGATATGGCTGACTCCCTATTAAAAAAACACACACCATTTTTCTATTAATAAGGAAAAGGTGATTTTCTCCCTGCAACCTCCACACTGATAAAATGGAACTCTACAGTGTGTACAAACACAGTATTAAAAATTTCCTATCTGTAGGTGCAGGTCACATTCCTATTCTGTACAAGGTATTATATTCTCCCATTATTCTTGGACACAAGCTGCTACCATTTCAAAAACAACAGATTCAGCACAGTGCAAGACCTTTACAATAGAACTGAGAAGATGCTACACGGACAAAGTGGTAAAGGGTTTATCAAAGCTAGTAATCCTGTTACTGGACATGAAACTGAAAAATTCCAAAATGTGTGTGTTTGATTTGGAACAACGACAACAACAAATTAATTTACCATAAAACAAAATAGCAAAAAATGTTAAAATTAAAATTTTCATTCATTTCAAATTTTCATCAATTTTTTATAAAAATTCTTTATTAACCCAATATGCAGTACTACTAGAAATGTCATGACTATTTGTGCCAATAAAGTGACTTAATTTTAAAATCTGCGCTACAGTGCTATTAAAACATTGTCTCTACTTCTGTAGATCAAAATGCTTTTCCTTTGAATTTTAACAATGAAATTCAACACAAAAGGGCCACTGAATTAGTTTTCTTTTTCCAACACAGTAATGAAAAAGACAGTTTGTAAAAGAAAAAAGTTATTTTGTTCCAGCTTGTCTGAAACTCAGTACTGCTACAGTTAAATCTATTATGGTGCCCAAGGAAGCTTTAGTCATTATATTGCAAAATACGTAACAACCTTAAGATAGAGAAAGTTAGGGGTAAGAATTTTTCCTGTCAAGCAATGACAAAAAAAATAAGCGGCCTTTAGGGTGACCTTGTATATAAAAATTATGCTGTGCTGAAAATCTTTGTTACATGGTACCTCCAATACTAATTTTATTTCCTATTTTACTTCATTTTGGGAAAAATGTTTTCATGAGAATGAAATCTAGTACCTTTGGATTTTCTTTTTAATCTTCAACAACAGGAAGAAATGAAATGCATTTATCTACTCCCTATGAGCACAAAATTACTTGATAAGTTGCTGGTTATAACACAGACTTTGCGGAAATTTTAAAAAATAATAAATCTCTTCTATTTACCATTTTCCTTGTACCTTTTATTAGGCTGTTAAAGGAATTGTGTCAGCTACATTCTTTAGCTTTTAAGGCAGACTAGAAATTGGAGATCACAGAGAGAATGTTCAGAGAGAATGTTCAGTAGAGTTCTAAACAGAAATGGCCTCCTTGTATTAAAAAATACTCCAAAAATTAAATTATTTGGGCTGAAAATAGAAAACCTAATGAAATGGTAAGTAAAAAGTGACAGTATGCAAGTTCAAAAATTGTATGTCCTGGGGTGGACTGGTAAGCTAGTCATGATAATTGTTATTGTCTGGCTGGAAAATAGAAAATTAACTGACTTTTATAGGAAATAATGAGCTAAGTAGAGCCAGGCAGAAGATCTTTCATTCCTCTTGCTTCAGTGATTCTATCCTGAAATAAGTAACTGGAATAGGATTAGAAGTAAGCAGCTGAAACATTCCAGCAGAACAAGAGGTGAATGAAAATCTATTTCAATATACACATGTAATTATAATTACTACTTGAAGGAGAAAGAAATCATATTCTTAATTATACTACCTCACAGGAACAGCCAAGGGACTAAGTTATATTGTAGCTATCAGAGTTTGTCAACAAAAATCAAGTGCATAAAAGCATACTAAATTAAAAAATTACATTGAAGCATAAAGCCAAAATTTTAGAGAGAATTTTGGTTTCCAGTAAGTGCTTATGTTGAAAGCAAAGAGCAGAACAATAGGGCAAAATATATAAGGATTTTTTAACTCTTTTTAACAAAGAACATATAATTATCCACAGTGCCTATACAAATTACTTGGATGTGTATCATTTTCTGTTCTCAGAGATAAAAATAATTTTTTTACCTTCATTAGTCTGGATTACTTTTGGCAAGCAACATATAAATAGCAGACGCCATAATATTCTATGCACATTCATATTTGTATAATGGCTAATGTCAGCTCATGATTATGTTTTTCATATGCTAAACATGATTTTGCATTAAGAGCAATTTTGATCAGCAGAAGCCTGCATCTCCAGTTAATGATACAGTGCTTTGTGAACGTGATGGCCATCATGTATGGTGAATATGAACAAATGCTTTGCTTAAGTTCTGGTGCATGGATATACTTTTATAAAATAGATTATATGGCTATCTTTAGTTTTATTTCTCCAATGCTTCCACATTGCATGGCATAAACTACAAACTAGGGCTAATTTTGAATCCTTAGAAGCTTATTGCACTGTGCTAAAGAATGTCTGTTGAAACATTAGTGAAAAATCCCCGTATCTGAGGAAACAGAAGATTAAGAAAATTTCTCAGGCTATTAAAACGGAATATAGTTGCACTCCTACCTTTTTGGTCTCACTCTTGTTGCTTTTTGCTTACATGTGGATATCTTTGTTCCTTTACCTTACCCCTCTATACCATGTCATGCTGCTGCACTGCATGAAACCAGCTGCCATCAGTGCCACTTTTACCAGAGGGGAAGCCCTGGTTTTCATTAACAGTACCTTTTCTTTTTCCTATTTTTGGAGCATCACAACTGATAGGAGCTCCATATTTTACTAGCTATATGCAAACTAGGGATGTATTTCAGCTGAAAATGTCAGAAGTTACCCATTCACTGTTTGCTCAAAATATAGGATGCTTCAGTACAAACACAGCTATAGATAAAAGGCTCCTAGTCCACCCTTCCACTTATTCAACTTGCTCTTCTTCAGGGCAAAAATGTTTCATTTTGAAAAAGATATCATACATTTTGTGAGCATAAATAAAATACTGATGCCATGAAAACAACCCAAGTTAATGCATGCGTGAGATATCATTTAAGTATGGTGTATATACAGGAATGGAAACATAGGAAACAAAGACTTGACTAGGAAGAAATGAAATACTATATATCGCTTTAAAATTGATAAAAACCAAATTAATTGAAAATGTCATTATTCACTAAAAAATACTAATAAATTACTGTAAACATGATAATAGAAAAGTTTCAGCTTATGCCAAATTGTTGCATATACGCAGACACTTTCAGAATCACAGAATGATTTGGGTTAGAAAGGACCTTAAAAATAGTGTAGTTCCAACCCCCCTGCCATGGGCAGGGATGCCTCCCACTAGACCAGGCTGCTCAAAGCCCCATCCCACCTGGCCCTGAACACTTCCAGGGAAGGGGAGTCATGAGTAGCTCTCCAGGTACTGGTGCATACCCTACTACTGGGCTGCTGGGGAAACGGGGAGAGGGTGCAAACCTGTCCCCCTCTCCATAGGAAAGCAGGACACCAAATTTATCACACTCTGAAAGCGCTTCTGGAGAGGATCCTGCCAATGGGAGAGGTGGAGCAATGCTGATGGTGTGGATCTGTCAGGCTTGCGTGGCCATGAGATACCTGCCTACCTGCTGTGCAGTCACAGCTCTGTGCACACTAGTAGCTCCAAGAATGTGAAGGAAAATCTCCCAGCTGACATGTGTGCATTGAGTGTCTTCAAAGATCAGATGGTCGTGGCTCCACAATGAGGAGAAGCTCAGTTTGGGATGGCGGAAAGCTGGAGCAGCCCCGCCATGACAGGCGCATCGAGCTCCTCCACCTGGCTCTGAAGAAGGCCACGCAGTGTTTCTTCTCTGGTGGGATGCCAGCAGTATCTTTGAATTTAACAAAATTCAAGAAGTGCCCTATTGTTTAAGTAAATTATATTCACAAGAGAATATAATCCAAATATGAATACAGCTGACATTATAAATATGTCTCTGACAAAACACAGGAAAAAAAAAACAAACGAAAAACCCTAAAACTTACCCTCCAACTTTAATATTGGTAACTCTGAATGTGAATAAATAATAAGCCCTTCTTTTGCCATCAAAACAATTACTTTATGAAATCAGCAGTCTTTCTCCTCATTTTCTTTAGAAAAATTGGCCCATTCCTCTCGTATGTACATAAAGCCGGTATCAACTTCAGGCAAATGTGACCTATGCACAGATAATTCTTCAGGGCAATCTCCTCAACACGGTGATTGTTCTAATGTTAGATTATTTTTTTAACTCTACAACTGAAATTACCTATCCCATCTGCATTCTTTGTCACATTTCCTGCTGGCATACACATTCACGTTCTTCCTTCTTCCTTTACTCCTCACCACACATCCACTTCTGTAATCTAGCCTCTCTCTATATACATATCTCCCACACATACTCCGTTTTAACTGCAATACTGTCTGCATTGGATTTCCCAACATCCTTGTTGCAGCTGCAATCCCTGCAAAATTTTTAAGAAACTCCTCTTCCTTGGCTGGGTTATCCCTTAGCTTTCCTTTCTGAAACATGCTGATTGCTACAGTCAGTGTTAAGAGTCAGATGGAAAAATATAAGTAATATCCCCACAGGGAAAAATAATCCAAAATAATGACGGAGTATTCAATGAAAGGGAATACTCAGAAGCAGAATTACTAAAGGAGATATATGTAAGGTTGATTAGGGACAGTTTTACATATGTACATACTGCAATAAAAAAAATTCAGTTTCCTGTTCTCATTAAGGAATAAATCAAGCAAGAAAAACCCAATCCACTGTTGGGATTCTGGGTTTTGACATGAGTATTAAATTAATAAAAGACAACTGGAATAACTTCAGAAAATACAGAAACAGTTGTTGACAAAGATTAATGCATTATTTAGGGAGCAAAATAAGGAGCAAATTCTGTCATAGAAGTCTTCAGAAAGGAAGAAAGTTTATAAACACACTACTCATTCTTCATTTGCTTATGACAAAGAGAGAACAGAAATCCCTTACAGTTCAGTCAACTCAATGATTAGAATTACAACACTAAAAAGTATTCGATATGCCACTAACTGCTTACCAATCTTCAGTTCCTCACACTGATCAGTACTTCACATGGATAAAATTCAGTATGTATTAGACCACTGTATATATACTATGCTTAGAACAAGCAACTATGTAGCACTACTAAATTGCCATCTTTTATCTGAAAAGCTGCAACAGGAATAACAAAGAAAAAAATCACATAAACTATATCTATTAAACATCTGTCATCATGAAAGAAATTAAAAATCAGACAAACTAGCCGGATTTTAGTTCATAAAGAAAAGTAGTCTTGCACTTCACAAACCTTACAAAAGAGTTAACCAGACAAAATCTCCTACAAAGGTTAGCTAAATTCAGGTATCATGGAAGCTTCAATAAAAAAGTTTAACATAGTATTCAAAAGTCTCTATCCTAATCAACAATGAAGCGGAGAGAGAGAGAGAGAGAGAGAGAGAGAGAGAGAGAGAGAGAGAGAGCGCTATTTAACAGTCTGAACTCAGGAGAAAATATTTCAAACAATTATTGATTCACTAGTGGTAAATTCTGAGCAAATACCCAAATACATTTAAATACATTTTTGTAAGTCCAAATTCAATGCTTTTCCAAATCAGTTTTTTTTTTAAAAAACAAGCTTGCATCCTAAAAGATGCACAAAGATATAAGTAGAAACTAGAGTAATGGAACTATGAGGCATTATAAATTCAGTCTTATAATGCCTGTATCTAAAGGGCAGGTGTCAGGAGGATGGGGTCAAACTCTTCTCAGTGGTTCCCAGGGACAGGACAAGTGTCAACAGGCACAAGCTGGAACACAGGAAATTCCATCTCAACGTGAGGAAAAACTTTTTTACTTTGAGGATGGCAGAGCACTGTCACAGGCTGCCCAGAGAGGTGGTAGAGTCTCCTTCTCTGGAGACATTCAAAACCCGCCTGGAGGCATTCCTGTCCAGCCTGCTCTACGTGAACTGGCTTTGACAGGGGAGTTGGACTAGATGATCTCTGAAGGTCCCTTCCAACCCTACCATTCTGTGATTCTGAATCTGTACATGAGGAAAAAAATGTTAATATATGAGACTGTGGAACACATATATAAAAACGCGCCACCTGGAATTTTAGAACTAAATTTAACAAATGCTGAATAATTTAATTTAGGGAAAAGTGCTCCACTGGCATAGAAACAAATTACACTATTCAAAAAACTATGTCTAGATCTCATATTATTGATTCTGAAAGCGTGAAGTCAGTTTTTGATTAAAAACAGCATCAGAGAGACAGCTTTCTGTATATTCTAGAAAAGTCTTGCACTGCTGTCACAGCTTTCACCTTCAGTCCCTGTTTTTCCCCTCCATACTTTTCCTTTTTCCCCCCCATTTCCTTCAGCAACCACTTCTTCCAAAGCTTGTGGGTGCTGCATAGGTGAATGACTGTCTCATGTAACAGAGGTGTGCACTGCGCTGGCTGATATGAAAGTCTTCTTACTTCCTTGGCAAATGCACATCATGAATTACCTATTGTCATACCACAAATACTTTAATGATATTGTGCAAAGATGTGTAGGGACTCAAGCCTAGAGATGCAAAGGACTGTGCTTTTCATTTTGGACATCCAAATGAAAGGAGAAATGATATAGTCAATAATATCAGAAACATATTCATTCTTCATTATTTAAAGGATAAAATGTACATATTCAGTAACATAAAGAAAATTTCTCTGAGCTATTACATGAATTCTGTAATAACCTACAGTTAGAATCATGTATGTGTACTACTGCTGCTTGTCAGGTGCTCTAATTAAGGAAGAGATCCAGAAAACAGCTTGCCTTTTCACTTAACTCCAGCAAAATAAAATTGATAAAAGCAGAGCAAAAGAGTTCATTTAGCAGCCTTGTACAAAATGAAGTTCTTCACTACATTGTGAAGAACTATCCTTCCTGAAAGTTTTTTTCCATCTTCCCAAAACTAACAGCCACATACCTGTTGCTGAACTGGTACTTGCTGTACGACCTGCGTGGGCACTGCTGCTTGGCCAGCCACAGATGTCTGTAAAGTCACAGTCGAACCTGTATCCGAACCAGTCTCTGATGTCTGCATCGTGATATCTGAATAAAATTAAGATGTAAAATTAAAAGGTTAGTGCTTTTTTTTTTTACTTTTATATTATGTCACTAATTTGTCACTTATCTCTAGTTGGATCTTAAAATTAGTTAATACAAATCTTGGTATGAGCCAGAAGATTCTTCCCCCTACTAGCATAGGAGTTAGTATAAATGGGTTTTTATCCTACTTATATTCCAAATACCTTTATTTACATGTGCAGAAACATGTATTGCTTCTCTGACTCTTGTCACTTTAGAAATAACTCAGAAAAATTAGTAGCAAATCTCTCAGCTTGTAAGTAACTGGTTATAATTCAAAGTTGTTTTTTTTTCTGGCTTACTGAATTACACTGAAATCTCTGTACATTCAATTTCAAAGTCAAAATTCTAGCAGGCCACAGAATGAAGGGCTGTAATCTGGAAAGCAAATTCTGAAAAGCATTTAATGAGTCACGGTGAAAAAGCAATGCAAATAACCTTCTTCAGTAGAAAGCATTAAAGCAACCACCATAGTTAAAATATGAGAAGAAAAAACTTTTCAGCACTAAAACTATACAGAAATACATACGCGGTAGAGAAGTGCCTACGGCCATGGCCCTGACATTTAAACGAAAAAATGGAAATTCGGATAGAATACAGAAATCCTTCAAGAATCAAAAAAAATGCCTTACAAAGAAAGCTTAACAGAACAAAAAGCAAGGATGACTTACACCATCATAGGAAACATGACTGGGAACTACAGAATTCCTCAATTTTGCTCACCAGAAAAGACAATACTATTGACTGGGTGCAAACCAAAATTAATTCAAAATCAGGAATTAATTTTTTTAAAATTTATTATTTCTTTTAAGCAGTGGATGATTAACGGTGAAAATAACCAGAGGGGCCCATTCTTCTTCACCCAGTACCTTCAAAACAGAAGACTGCATGCTTCTGTTAAGAATTACAGCAAATAAATACAAATTACTAGTCTGTAAACCAAATATTCTGTGATCTAAAAATTTTACTGCCCTTAATCTCTATTAATCTGCATTAGCTACAAAATATTTGGCAACCTGAGGACCAATGTCACTAAAAAGTGATCATGCACTGGTGGAGTTCACAGTCCTAAAGGGTATGGGTCAGGAGAAGAGTAAAGTCAGGATTCTGAATTTTAGGAAAGCAATCTTCCAGCTCTTCACAGAATTACTCAATAGGACCCTCTGGGAAACTGCCCTCAAGGATAAGGGAGCAGAACAGAGCTGGCAGATCTTTAATGACACTTTCTGTCCAGTGCAAGAGCTCTCGATCCCCAGGTGTAAGAAATCAGGAAAGGAAGGCAAGAGACCGGCATGGATGAGTTGAGACATGCTGGTCAAACTAAAGGGAAAGAATGAAATGCACAGGCAGTGGAAGCAGGGAAGGTATCCTGGGAAGAGTACAGGGAAGCTGCCTGGTTTTGTAGGGATGGGGTCAGGAAGGCCAAGGCGCAGCTGGAGCTGAACTTGGCAAGGGACCCAAGGAATACTAAGAAGGGCTTCTACAGGTACGTCAGCCAGAAAAGGAAGGTCAAAGAAAGACAACTGGCAAGCTGGCAACAAAGGACAAGGAGAAGTCTGAGGTACTCAACAACCTTTTTGCCTGGCGAAATCTCTTCCCTTACCTCTTGAGTGGATGAACCACAAGATGGGAACTTAGAGAGCAAAGTCCCTCCCACTATAAGAGAATATCAAGTTTGAGACCACCTGAGGAAAAATGAACATACCTAAGTCTATGGGACCTGATGAGATGCATCCCAAAGTCCAGAGGGAATTGGCTGACCTAGTTGCCAAGCCACTGTCTGCGGTGTTTGAAAAGTCAGCAGTCTGGTGAAGTCCACGGTGACTAGATGACCCCGGGAACTGCCCACCTGTCAACCTCACCCCTCTGCCTGGGAAGATCACAGAACAGATCTTCCCAGAAGCCGTGTTAAGCTACAGGGAGGACAGGGAGGTGATCTGAGACAGCCAGCATGGCTTCACCAAGGGCAAGTCCTGTCTGACCAATCTAGTGGCCTTCTGTGATGGAGTGACTACACCAGTGGACACAGAAAGAGCTATGGATGTCATCTATCTGGACTTCTGTAAGGCCTTTAACAGAGTTTCCCACAGCATCCTTCTCTCTAAACTGGAAAGATACGGATTTGACGGGTGGACTGTTCAGTGGGTGAGCAATTGGCTGGATAGTTGCATCCAGAGAGTAGTGGTCAACTGCTCAATGTCTGAATGGAAAGCAGTGATGAGTGGTACAGGTTTATATTGGGACCAGTACAGTTTAATATCTTCATCAATGACAGAGGTAGTGGGATCAAATGCACCCTCATCAAGTTTATGGACCACGCTGACATGCCTGAGGGACGGATGGGAAGACATCCAGAGGGACCTGGACAGGCTTATGAAGTGGACCCCTGTGAGTCTCATAAGGCTCAACAAGGCCAAGAAGTGTGTCCTGCATCTGGGTCGGGGCAACTCCAAGTATCAATACAGGCTAGGGGATAAAGAAAAGGAGAGCAGCCGTGTCAAGAAGAACTTTGGGGTACCGGTGGATGAAAAATGGAACATGAGCCAACAATGTGCGCTCACAGCCCAGAAGACCAACCATATCCCAGGGTGCACAAAAAAAAGCATGGTCAGTGGGTCAAGAGAGGTGATGCTGCCACTTTACTCTGCTCTGGTGAGACCCCACCTGGAGTACTGAATCCAGCTCTGGAGTCCTCACCAGAAAAAAGACACAGACCTGTTGGAGCACGTCTAGAAGAGGGCTGCAAAAATGATCAGAGGGATGGAGCATCTCTCCTATGAGGAAAGGCTGAGAGTTGGAGTATTTCAGCATGGAGAAGAGAAGGCTCCAGGGAGACCTTACAGCAGCCTTCCAGAACTTAAAGTGAGCTTATAAGAAAAATGAGGACACAGACTTTTTAGTAGGGCCTGTTGTGACAGAACAAGGTGTAACAGTTTTAAGTTAAAGGAGGGCAGATTCAAACAAGCTGTAAGGAAGAAATTTTTTACAATGAGAATGGTGAAACACTGGAACGGGTTGCCCAGAAAGGTTGTGAATACCCTATCCCTGGAAACATTCAAGGCCAAGTTGGACAGGGCCGTGAGCAACCTAATCTAGTTGAAGATGTCCCTGCTCATTGCAGGGTGGTTGGACTAGATGACTTTTAAAGGTTCCTTCCAACACAAACTACTATTCTGTGATTCCGCGTTTACTGTAAAATAGTAAATTTCATACCTTTTTTTGCCTATAGAAAATGCTGTATAAAATCCAGAATAAATCTAACTCGAAAATCAGTGCCACAGTTCCAGTAGCAGCCCATCCTAGCTGAAAATAATTTTTCCCTTAATCCCAATATTAATGAGAACATTCAACTTCCAGTAATAACATCCAGAAAGAAAATTTTCTTTACTTTCTGATACGCAATCACCTTAAAGTTTCTGCAAATAAATTGACAAGACATCGTGCCATCGTCCTTAAGTGCACTAAACCAAACTGATCCACAATGTAAATGTATAAGCTTAAATAAATTGAGTCAGATTTAGAAAACTATTTTTTGCAAACAAAGGAAAAAAGGGAACATAAGCTTTTATATAAAGTCTATGGCTTTATGTGCCTATATTAGGCATATGCCTAAACATATATATGGAAATAATAACCATCGCAATGATTATTATACCTTTTGAACAGAGTCACAGCACAGCACAATGGGATACCAAATACCTTCTGGGGTTTGCAAAACATAACAAATGACATAGATAATGGCAACATTCTTAATGGTACACTAATGAGTTAAGCATTTTAGTTTTATACTTAAAAGATTGGAATCATTCTCTAAATTTGAGTAATTCATGTTTTACTCAGTCCTTGTGCAGCACAAACAAAGTCACTGCTAACAAAAATGAACCTGAGTTGTAAAAAGATTAACATTCTTCAAGGAACAAATGCAATGAAACTAGCGTTTAAGTGAAATGATGAACTTCAAACTACATTTAACTGATCTGTAAATGGTCTTTCACTTAATAAAGGCAGATATTTTAATAAATAAATATTCTTCCTATTTAGAAAGCAAAGCCAACTATTACTTAACAAAGACTAATTTCTTTATATTGGAATTATTTAGAAAGCAATCCCTTTTAGTTACTGCTGTTTTCCACAATCATACATAAAAGTCATTGGGCAATGTTTTATGCATAAATATTGAAAAATAAAGTGGAAAAAAAGAGTGTAGTGTAGACATAGTGCTGTTTTGTCAAAACAAGAGTTCTTAATTAAGAATTTTAAATTTTTCATAAGGATCAGAATAATCCTATGGATATGTCTACTCATTTAGGCATGTGCTTCCACCTTACCTCATTAATCACCTGTACTTTTTTCTCAGCCCATCATTTTGGACTTGGAAGATGCCTTCAAAATTGAAGTAAAAAAGGAGCCAGCTTGTCTCAGCAAGCCTGCACTCACTCTTATATGTAACCCAGACAAAAACAGCAGACAAGCGGGCAGAATGGTGGAAATAAAAAGCTAAACACTGAGTAGCTTCCTAAACCACTCTCTGCTATAAAAGCACTTCCACTCAGCTTCAGAACACAATTAAACACCTAAGTTTAAGCACCATTTCCAACAAATGATCATTTAAGATACTGCAGCTCCAATGAGAAGCACAAGTGAACAGTTGACAAGAGTTAAAAGGCATTATTTTATAGCAACCCTTAGCTTTACTTGACCATGTGTTTGTTAGTTTGTGGTTACAGTATACAAACATGTCAATCACTGCAAGGGAGGAGTAATGCTACTACAGTCAAATCCAATTCTCTGCCTAGTTCTGATAGGACTGGGCAATGACAACGTCCAGAGATAATACTGGGACACACGAGAGAGAAAGAGAATCTAGGTTAGGTGGGAGACAACCTCCAGAGAGAACTTGGGAGACCCCAGCGGACCCCACGGCCCAGCGTAGGACTACCCACCATGGATCTGGCACTGCTACACTGACCTACCAAACCTCACACTATGTCGTCCCATCCACATGACAGTGAAGCACATATATTTTTTATTACAGTGTTCTGGTGACTTAGTCCATTTTATCTACATGCTGTCAATTTGGTGATGGCCCTAGATTTAAGCATACAATTTGATGCTAGGATCCTCCACCTTAGAACTGTAATACACTTTTATTAACAGTCTCATAGGCTAACTGTTGCTCTACACACTGACTGATCAGTAGTACACAAACTAGGACAGCCAAAGCATGGTTGTGGAATATAAACCTTGACATCATTTTTGCCTAAGCAGATATAAACCTAATGACTTAATACCAATTTATTCAAAAGTGGTTAGGTTGCTTCCATTATTCTGCTCTAAGTCTCTATCCCAAATGCAATTCTTTACTATAGCTCACTCAAGAGTACAGATTTTTCCTTGTAGATGCCATACAGTATGTTTGACAGTCAACCTTTATCATCCACTGGAAGCTTTTCTAGCACCACATTAGCGAGGCAGTCAGTGTGCATCAACACTGAGTAGTTACCTGAACGCATTTGTATAATCTAAACTAAGTCTCTCTATTTTTCACTGATACTGCATATAGGTAAAGGAACTGCATATTACAGCAGAAAAGACGTCATCCTTGCCCAACGGGATTGTCAGGTGTATCACAAGCAACAGATGAATGTTTGGCAAAGATCCTTTTTATACTGGCTAATTAAGCAGTTGGACACATCCGTCTGTTAATGGTCTTGCTTTGAATAGCCAGTGCTTGTTGCATCGTATGAATGTAAGCTAAACAGGCCGCATTCTGAAAGAAGGCCAATTAACTCCTCCAAGTTGGAAAAAGATACTGCCCAAGCCCTGCTGCTGAATGTGACAAGATTAGTTTTTCCTCAGTCTAATGGGCAAAAACTCAGGCAAAGCTACTATGCCGAAAATTACCCCTTTCCTGTATATTCTGTGCAGTTTCATGTTGCAATTTTAAATTCCCTAACGGTTTTTTTAATACACTCAAATTCTCA
This sequence comes from Rhinoptilus africanus, assembly GCA_013400135.1. Lineage (NCBI taxonomy): Eukaryota > Metazoa > Chordata > Aves > Charadriiformes > Glareolidae > Rhinoptilus > Rhinoptilus africanus. The sequence goes on from VXBO01014993.1 coordinate 39,054, forward strand.
GTTGGAATCCTTCAGTTTTCCAGACTTGAACTATCAAGACTGAATGGTTTAAGAATCTAACTTGATCAATTACTTATAAAATGAGAGTATTAAAATGTGTCAGACTAGCGATTACTGTTTATTTTGTTCCTGGACTACTTCACCCTGAACTAATTTATTTTTTTAAGCTACCAAAGTTTGCAAAGTTTTTTTCAGCTACATACGCTTTATTGTCTAGATCAAATAACGTGGCACGCTTTAATTCAATGCAGAAAATGAAAGCCTGTAATTTACTTTCAAGTGCAGCAGGAAATTTCTTTTTTCTCCTCTGGAAGGCTAAATAAAACATCACAGAAGGTAAAGTGAACTAGATCTCGTAATCATACACAGCAATGGCAGGCTTTTAATGGTCAGAATAAAAGGCTAATCTTAAGATCTTATCTGTTTATAATGATGAATCCCCAAAATACTCATTAAGAATTTCTGGCAATGTAATGTATTTCACAGTAAAGGAAAACTTCTCATAGCATCAAGTTTCAACAAGTAACACAGAATGCTTGCTTCCTGAATAACTATAAATGGAAATAAGTTTCAATAATATACTAGAGTTTCAGATAAGATTCCTTCTCAATTTTTCTGTAAACAAAATTTTTATGACTAATTGCCTTCAAACAAGGGATGTTATGAATTCGAAGGAACCATTTATATGTGTTAGCAGTAAAGCAGAAGGCAGTTTATACATCCAATTCACAGGGGAAAAAAAATAAATAAAATTTTTAGATACTGATGTCTATTCATGTTAGTACACCAGGTTCCTACTAAACACTATTTGATTGTTTCTCATCTCGCAGAGTTCTTTGGGATACCAAAGTAGACAGCTGGACTCTGCTGATATAAGGACTAGTTGCTAAATATTTCAGTTAGCAACACGAATTTCATTACTCTTTTTTCAGCTTTTCAAGGATTTATGGGAGGAATAATAGTTAACTGAACGGCACAGAATAAAGCATGTATGCTGATTCTCTAGATTCACAAATAATTTCCAGTAGCAAACCCCTGAAATAGCAGAAAACCAGAAGGGGGAAGTATGGAGAGATACACAATGGAAGAGACCAAAACAAGTGGTAACTCTTGGTAACTCCTTCAAAGAAAGTTTGTAAGATCAAAAAGCAATGTCTTGACAATTAGATTATTAAGTACCTAAGAAGAGAATTAGTCAACAAGTGTCATAATGAAATTCTGTTATTTCCAGCAGATCACAGACAGCACATGGATGCTTAGGCTGTATGACTACTTCATGACTCTCTCACTTCAATCTACCTCCTAATTTTACCTGCAAAATCTTCAAAATTATATTTACTCTTGGTGGACAATATATCAGTATTACAAATCAGCCCTACACATCAACACACATCAGAAACAAGATTACATTCACAAACAACAGGAAAAAACTAAAGTTCTCAAAAGTTTTTGTTGTGACAAGACTAGCAAGGACAACTGTTAAAAGAAACAAAACCAGCAAATCATCAAACTATATTTACGCTATTCTGAGGCATTAGTTTGTCCACCAAAGATTCCGTGAGTGGAAAAGCTCAGGTGATGTTCTCCTTCACTCTGGGTGAAAGGGTGTGAGGAGGAGGGCACTGATACTGCATGTCAACAATTGGTTGTGGAACTGATGCTGGCAACAGGGCTTTGGTTTCTATACCCTCTGAGGATAATGTCTGCTTACAAGACATGGAGTCCACCTCACTAAGTGGGGCAGAGGTATCTTTGCCAGCAGGATGGCTGTCCTGGTAAGAAGGGACTTAAAACAGGAACAATGTGGGGAGGGAAAGAGTTACCAGCAGCCCTGGTGCGACTGAAAAGCAAAGGGCCTGGGGTGATGTGAACGAAAGGGAACACATAATGAACCAAACCAGGCTTAAGTGGGGTCACCTCAAGCATTTGCATTTGAGCAAGGAAGCAGCTACAAGGCATCTCTATAATGAAACCACCTAGACCTCTCTGGGAAATCAGAATCCTGAGATGCCTCTCTGAAGATCTCATACAAGTGTGCACAAAGGGCTCACACATAGCACGGTGAATAAACACGAAGAATTAGAGACCTGTGTGCGTTTGCAGGGCTAGAACCTTGTCAGGATTACAGAGATGTAGTGGGATGGCTCACATGACTGGAGTGCAGCAATGGAGGGATACAAGCTATCCGACTTCATCGTTCATTTCTTTTAGAAATGAAAATGTCTCTAGGAAACAACTTCGCGAGGATGAAGTTCATGGGAACTTCCTTGCTGGGATGAGTACTTTGCTGTGTTTAAACACAAAAAAGTTTTGATAAAAGAATTAAATAAACTACAGAACATTTTTATAAGTTTAGCATGCTTTCTAAGTTAATGTTTACACTGTTGAGTATATGATAACTTTTAAGTCACCATTAGTCAAGTGTTATCTACCTTAAATAGTATTCAAGTACTTACCGTACACTGACGCACCGATCTTCAATATATTAACATAACTTTCATGGGCTGAGGTAAGCACATTCATGATCTTCCAAAAATGCCTCTATGCGGAATGATAGTTACAATTTCTAGCTTGAGCCAAGACCTTACTCTGCTGCACCACTGATACTAGCAGAATTAATTATGAAGTCTAACACGTATACTGCTACCTCTTCACACCTTTCAAAATATTTGACAACAAAATGCAGTTTTATGAAACTTCATCTTGTTTTTGACTGCTGGTCCAGGGCAGGGTGGCAACAGCATATATGTCATACTTTAATACAGCATATATGTAATACAGCATATATGTAATACTTAACAGCATATATGTAATATATGTAATTACAAAGTATTACATATATGTAATAATTTAATACTTTAACTGCATATATGTAATACCACTCAATGCACTTCACTTAATAGTCAGTGCTTTCTGAGGAAGAATGTGAAAGCAGGAGCACCACCTGTACTTCTGCATCAATTATATAGTTCTGAAAATAGATTCAGATTTTGCTTCAGAAATGAGTTCTGGATTGGTTTTTCCCCTTAATACGATATTGCATTGCAGTCCGTTCATTGAAAGAGTGAGTATGAACCTGATGCTAACAAAACAGAGAGAGAAAAATTGATGCGAAAATGGAGGTGGTATTTGTTTTCATCACTCAATAGATCAAAACATAAAGTGAAAAAATCTAAACATTATAGCTGGAGATATCTACTGTATCAAAAGAATGAGCACTATTTATAGGAAATATTTCCTGTTCTCTAGGTCTTGCCTCCATGTTACAAATTTTCCATTTGTGATGCCTCCTGTCTTAGTTTCACTGAATCACAGGACAGCACCAGAGTTGGAAGAGACCTGCTCAAGCAGGGCTACCCTACAGCCTTCTGCCCAGGACCACGTCCATGTTCATGTCCATGTCCAGATGGCTTTCAAATATAGCCAGGAATTTGGACTCCACAACCTCTGTGGACCACCTGTGCCTGTCCTCAGTCACTCTCACAGTAGAAAAGTTTCTGCTTGTGTTCGGAGGGAACCTCCTGTGCTTCGGCTTGAGCTTGTTGCCTCTTGTCCTGTGACCGGGTACCACTGAAAAGAGTCGGTTCAGCTTTAGCCCACATCATAACTAACCTGCAGATATAGTAGGACAGTTATTAAATAAATTGCCATTACTAGAGATTACTTACATTGTGATTACCCCTGAAGGCCACCTAACACTTCACGTTTAGGAGTTATGAAATCAGTAATACACTATGACATCTTCCAAATGCTTCACTTAGCCATTTCCTCACCAGTTGCAACACCTCATGTCTGGATTATTATCACAAGGACCATGCAGTTAACTTTCTTCCTTTGCTCATCATCTCAGCATTAGTAAAAAAACACATGAATGAACAGGTGACAGCCCAGGGTTCCCCTAGGAGTACAGATGGGGGGA
>VXBO01014994.1:1724-12089 GCA_013400135.1 Rhinoptilus africanus
AAAAAAAAAAAAAGAAAAAAAGAAAGGAAAAATTAAGACCAATGAAAAAATGTGCTTAAAGTAAACTGATATTCTCGCAGTTGCATAGAAGCTCTTTAGAAACACCAAGGAAAAAACAGAGGTTTAATTTTAATTTCCTTAGTACTGTCCTCATGCCTAAGACCACAGCTCAGTACTTAAGCGAAAATTAAGAAATGAGACTTCATCAACATTTTCTTTGTTTTTAAACTACAGAGAGAGTGTCTGACTTCCCCAGCCAGGTAGGGTGGGTGATGTCGAGCACATGCTATTGACTCTGCAGCTCACCTTTGTTATTCCTATTAGCAGGTTTAGTACTCAAGAAAAACTAATTCTCTGCAGATCCCAGACTGAGAGCAAGCTGACACACAGGATGAAGACCCTGAGTAATGCAGGAATGAATTGACTTGACCATCTAAACTCACCCTAGAGATTTTCATTTGCTCCACCAAATATTTTCGTACATGTAACTGTGTTGCCTCTGTTAGAAGATATTTGTTCTAGATTACCTATTCAGCAAATACAGAGAAAGGCATCACTGGATGTCAACTAAATCCTCTAGAAGGTCTCATTTGCTAGAATGAAATGCCATTCCTGGTCTCTATATGGAGACTAAGGTGCAAACAGGCTTACTACAGGTAAGTCTGTTAACAGCTGGAGTTGCTGTAGCTTGGAGTAACTTGATATTGTTGAAAGCAGTGGTAGACCTCCACTGATATCACCATAGGTTGGATTTTGTCTTCCATTAGAAAGAGAATGGGTTTATATTTATGTAATATTCATCAAAAAGGAAATCAGGGCTTTTTTCTCGCACAAAATTTTTGTTTCTATCAAAACATACAGAAGGATAAGTATGAGGTGCTGAAATGTATCAATAAACTCAAAATATGATATTAATAGCTTTGGGTTTTCTTAAAGGTTTTTTATGTTATTAACTGAAAGAAAATTTAAACACAAAAACACAAAAGGAATCACTTTGACATAATCAAGATAGAGCATTCAGTTTGGCTGTAGGTTAAATATTTTTGAAACTAATTGCAGGAAAAATATTTCAAGTAAAACTTTTTATTATTATTTTTTACTAATTTGAAACAGGTAGAAATATGTGAAAATTGTGGTATTTCTTGACAAAAACATATTCTGATCTTACTTAAGTCTGGTCTTCCAGATGTATGAATCTTTTTGTTGTTATTATTTGACGCCAGTATCTTCAAACCGTGTTTCTTTACTGAACAAAGCAACTACTGAAATAAGTCCAGGAAGATTTTATACAAGCTACATACACAAATCATTGTGCTCCTCACTCACTTCTTTGTTCCTTCTTGTCCTCCTTCTGCCTCCATGTGATTTACTACTCTTCTAGCCTCTTATGAAACCTGCCGAACCCTAATTTTTAATAATCAGTTCTCTAAATTAATCACATACAAGTAGTCATCTCTATTTCTCCTAGAATTTCACCAAAAGGGAATAAATGAACAATAACACATACAAAAAAGAGGACATTTTCATATTTTCATTTTGGTTTGCTTTTGTTCTTTTCCATCTCTTATTTTCACGCATTTTGACTGGCAAATGAGAAACATTCTTAAGTTATTGTACTACTTAAATTATGCCTTTTTTTATTTTAACTGATACAATTTTCAATATGTTCTTAAAGTCAAAATGGAAGGATTATTTATATGTTTTGGTTTTTATTTATTTTACAGAATGGGGCTTGCGAAGGTCAGAACATTCAATTACAGCAAAGGCTGGTAAAGCCTCCGTGGACAGGGCATCATTACTGAAGTTTTTACTGCAATCCAACTGTCAGCTCCTGAGTGTAATTTCCTCCTTTCTGCCTCACACAGAGAACTCTTGGAGATAGAGGGATTTTTTAAAAACATTATCTTTTTTACCACATACTGCAGAAATCAGCCTCTGCAGCCTTCTTCCACTGCCCAGTGAAGGAGAAGTTGAGCTCTCCCTTTCTGCCCCATGCAACATATAATGGGGCATGCCCCACTAAATGGCATATGATGGAAATGGGCTCCCACAGCAGACTGGATTAGACTGGATACAATAATCCCTGATTGAAGCCTGCAGCTTGTTTCTAGTGGTCTTTATTTAGCACACAAGATGCAGAAATGAGAAACTTGTGCATTGTTGATCTGGCCTTGTATATAGTGTGAGAATTGAGAGGAAAAATCAAAATTTCTTTCTCAAATAAGATTTATTTTCTTTGGTGAAAAAACCCCACAGTTGTTCTTCAGAGTGAGATTGGGCTTCCAGACTAAGACATTCAAACTCATTTGTCTACATGGAAGGTAGGTGCCTAAGCTTTTGTTACAGAGACCCTGGACTGTTTCGCCAATACAAGCATCAATTCCTTTTAACTAGTAGCATTTGAGATGTGTTAGGGTATTGGACCTATCCATATGGGACTGGTAGATAGCCTTGGCTATCCACATGATTATTTGGAGACCAGATAAGGGTGCTTTAGGACTTCTTGGTTGTTTCTATGCCCTGTGTTTTAAAAACTCAAGCAAACTTCACTCAATGTATTATTCAGAGCTTTACTGAAAAAAATCTAGCTCACAGGCAGGTATTTATGCATTTTCTTAATTTGTTTTAAGCTGTGAATTGAATCTCATACCTATAAAAAAAGCATACCAGGTTTATAATCACTGGTGAATTTACACATTTTTCAATAGTGAATCAAAACTAAGGCTAAAGAATTATTCCCTGGAGGAGATGTTCTGTAGGAAGCTGCCTAGATAAATGGTTTTTAGCTCAGCAAACTTTTTAGATGTCTACATCTGGAAGGATGAACACAGGCAGTTGTGGTTGGGAAAAAAACCCACAACTAAACGGAAACTGGTTAGTTCAGTGGTGGTTTCCATTACCATCTGAAGGTGTGCTATCTGACTATAAGGTGTGTGCCAAGATCAGTGAGTACAGCAGTTCAGGCTCTGAAATGAAGCTGGGGCCAATTTTGGCTACCTGCCTGTTTGAATCAAGCTGAGCTGAACTGGAACCTAGCATAACGTAGCATCTGGTGGTGGTTTATGGCAGTAGGTCTCACACAGCTTGCAGATCTCCAAAGTACAGGAAGGCTATGCATTGGGTTGAAAGGATTAAGCATAAAAATAGAGTGTTTCACCAGCTAAATCTCTGTTACTAAGTAGATTTTTCTGTGCTGATCTCTACAAATGTGGCAGTGCTCCCATTCTTTCCAGTATCATCTTACTTTTAAAAGATGCTGGTGCTAAAGTCTTTCGGTGTTTTATCTTAATGCCATCTTTATCAGAGATAGATACAACAGAAAATGAGACAACCTGTGTGGCCTTTCTTACAGTGATAGTTTGTAACCCAAAGTTATCACCTTGAATTTAAGATTTTCTTTTTTTTTTTTTTTTTTTTTTCACAAGCATTCCTCTTATCTCATATTCCTTATTTCTCCTACCTCTTTTAAGTATGAAAAGTTATTTGATGGTAAATGGCCTGGAGAACTCATTATATGGATGATGATACTGTACATTGTATAGGACAAAATAATTAATTATTGCTCCACTGGTATCATCTCCTTACATTTATAGTGGTTGCAATCAAAAACCATCCATCACGCTGGACATGAGTACACTTCCTACCTTTTTCAACAAACCTATTTAAAGTAAATAATTAAACATGTAAGAAATGTTAAATCACTGATTTCCACTAGGAACTAATGTAATACAAACTATCCATGCAAATAGATATTTGGGCAAATTGTCTGCTGGTCCAGCTTCATTGGCTTTAATCAGTAAAGAGCTCAGATGAGGTTTCCCAAGGGAAGATGGTTTACTTTAAACTGATGCTGTGTTTGAGTTTGGCCAAGAAGCTACGATGAATTAAATCTATACTCAAACATTCTGATTATTTTCTCAGTTCTTCGTATGTCTGTGTATTTCAGGCCATTTCCCCTTAAAAAATAATAAAAGAAAAAATATTGCAAAATATTTTTACTTCCCTATTTCCACACCATGATTTCATGGAAATGCCCATTGGTTAATGTTTAAATAGAATTAATTGGGGTGGGATACTTAGTAATGAGGAAACATTATGCTGGGAAGAAGGAATGTGAAATATAAACCATCTTGCCATTCCCCATGAGTGAACAAAAAGCCTTACTCTGCCTCTCACTGCCTTCCTCATGTCCCTCAAAAGAAAATGAAACAAAACAAAAACTATTAATATATAGGGAGAATTTTCCTTCAATAATGATATTCAATTGTTCTAAGAAGAAAAAAAAAAAATGGTACTAAGTATAATGAGATGCCAAATACAAAAAAGCCATGCTGCTCATCTCTAAGCCCTTCTGTTCCTTGAAGTGAAAACTCATTTTAAGAAGATTATGCTGCATATATTAGAAGATGGGCTGATATTCTGAATTCATACTCTACTGGGGCTTTGGCAGTAAAAGAGAGAGAGGAAGAGAAGGAAAATAACAAAGCTAAAAAACAACATTTGTTCCTATTTACCTAATATACTAATATGAGACAGAAGTCTCTTAATTCATTTAAGCTTGAGTATATATATAATCTGATGTATTCTTCAGTTGAAAAGGAGTCACATAGTATTTTTGATTAGTAAGGAGACTACAGAGGGGAATAAGGTAATATTTGAATGAATTCCAAATTCAACAGGAGCTACACAATTTTCCAGGCTTCAGAGAAACAAAAACTGAAAAAAAAAATTCCTCTGATTAGAGGAGAAGGGCTCAGATTCCCCACAAAATACTTCCAGAGTTGTAAAAATGCAAGAAGGTTTAATACCTTTACTGCTTCAGGGGCAGGGAATATATCTCCGAAGAACAAGTAGCTGAATGTGAGTTCCTTAATGAATTTGTAGTGAATAAAGCCTTTTCAATGCATACCCAAGGAAGATATTGCCTGGGTTGGTGTTGAAATTTTAAATAAGAAATTGTGTGTCTGTTCTCCACCTTAATTATCTCTTAACAATGTTTTTGCTGTGAGAATTGACTATAAGTTTTCAGTCTAATGATTTAGGTTTAAGGTAGAAAACGGGACAAGTAATATTTTAGTTATTTTTTGAATTATTATAATATCAGTTTAGCATTAAGTTTAGCTATCTGCAGTTGCAAATGCAAGACTTACTTCATCCAGATCTCTCTCCTAGACCCGTCTGATTTATTTTTCAAAAGGAATTAATACAAAATTATGTTACTGACCTCGTGTTATACTAAACTCATATTATGTTAAGGTCCTGCTGTGAGTGAAGGCTTGGGCCAGATGACCTCCCACCTCTCTAACATGAATTATGCTGCTTGTTTGGCAGTTATTTCATCCAAAGACTTGTCACTTACTTTGTTTCATTTTATTATTACTTTTCCTTTCATTTCATTAGCTTCATTAGCAGCATTCTGGGAAGAAATAAGGGCCTGATCCTGAATCATTAAATTTTGAATGATTTTTGCACTGTGCATGAGAGGAATTAATCTAAGTTGCAACTGGACAAAAATAAATTGTATATTTTTTCTGTACTGCATTTTCCACCTTTTCTAAAAAAGGATAAATAAAGCATAACTTAACATTTTTTTTCCCTCAAAAACAAATGCATAAGAAATATTTTTCCATATAATAAATTTTTACATGCACACACCTCCTTACATGTATATGTTATACACACACACACATACACACAAAAATGCATCCAAGCACACAGCTTGAGACAGAACAAACACGTGTTAGATGCATGCAAAGCAGTTATATGTTTAAAAAGTCAAGTACTTAAAGGCTCTTGGAGTCAATTTAATTGTAATTTGTGTCTTTCATGCTTAAAACTCTCATTTAAATTGAAATACAAGGGATTTAGACTTCTGATTACTAGGCTACCACTGAAAATTCAATTTAGGCTCCTAAATCATTTATGCATTTTGAAAAACAAAACCAAACCAAACTCTTCGATCTTTCAAAATGTGTTGTGCTTGTTTTGGCTAAATTCTTTTCATAGTAGCTGGTATGGAGGCTTTGTTTTGGATTTGTGCTGAAAACAGTGTTGATAATTCAGGCATGTTTTAGCCACTGCTGAGCAGTGCTTACACAGAGTCAAGGCTTTTTCTGCCTCTCACCCCACCCCACCAGCGAGTAGCCTGGGAGTTCACAAGAAGTTGGGAGGGGACACAGCCAGGACAGCTGACCCCAGCAACCAAGGGGATATTCCAAACCATATGACTTCAGGCTTAGCGTATAAAGCTAGGAGAAGAAGGAAAGGGAGGACATTGGGTTATGGCATTTATCTTCCCCAAATAACCATTACAAATGATGGAGTTCTGCTTTTCTGGAGATGGCTGAACCTGCCTACCGATGAGAAGCAGCAAATGAATTCCTTATTTTGCATTGTTTGCATGTATGGCTTCTGTTTTTTCTGTTAAACTGTCATCTCAATGTACGAGTTTTCTAACATTAACCCTTCTAATTCTCTTCCCCAACCCACTGCAGGGGAGTGAGCGAGTGGCTGTGTGGTGCTTAGTTGATGGCTGGGGTTGAACCATGACATGTGTATATGTTTATACAAGTTAAAAAGACTTAAAATTAAACTGTCCATTATTAAACTTACATGCTCTGTTTCATGAACCTGTTTCATGAAATGAGGAAAAAAAAAAAAGCATTTCACATTTTAAACTGGTCAAAATACATTTTTTTAAAAGATAAATTTTTAATTTCATTTTCTAACTGCTGTCTAAGAAGTTAATTGAAATAACTGTTTACAATGTGTTGAAATAAGAGAACATATATATATTTGTTTTTACTGAGTTACGTCTGTCCGTTGTACTTCTCTATCCACCCTAAACCTATGCTGTCAGAGCTAAGGCACCTAATCAGAAGAACTTGAAATGCAGTTCATGAAAGCGGAGTAGTCCAGAAAACATACAACCTATCTAATGTTTTATGCATACCTATAGGTCGATAATGTTATTTATCATTACAGCATACTGCCATGTAATCAGAGCCCAAGAGAGGACCACAGGGCTATAAGCTGAAGGGATGAACAAACAAATGACAGCCCAGCACTGCAGTGCATCTATTTGGTAGCAATTATCCATTTGTGAGTAACTACCAGAAAAGCTGTGGGAGAAATGACCCAATGACCACAGGCCACTTAGAAACCTCTGAAAGTTGTGTGGAATAATACTGGAAGGAACTATGGGACTGGAAGGAACTAGCTATGGGACAAAGTAAATTATTCTGAACTAAGAAGTAGTAAAAAAACCCCACAAACTCTTTCAAAGCCCACATGTGTTCCTTTTGACATTATACAATGTCAAAAAATAGTTCAAAATTAACACAAGAAACAAGTGTATTTTGTTTATTTATGGTTGCCATCTCAAATTTTAATGAGATAAATCAGTTAATGTCTTCCCATGAAAATAACAATAAAAGTTACTCAAGCTATATTACCTAGCATGCCACACATACGAAGAAATGAATCACAGTAATACTGAATTTCCTGCAGGAAAATACTGTATCCACCTCTTTCAAATGTTACGGCACGCAGAGGCTAAATTGCAGTGAGTGTCGGCCATACTGATCGCAATACAGGGCTGGACTCAGGCTTTCCTGGATGAAAGGCTGAGAGCAAGAAGAAATGCCTTCTGATATCTTGTCCACTTCGTGACTACATAGGTAAGTGAAGCAGTATTCTGCAAATACATGTAGGAGAATAATACATGTAAGAGAAGCTGTATTCTGTAAACCGAGCAGTGGAGGAGGAGTTACTGAAGGTCATTCAATGTGTTGGCATTAGAGTTCAATGGTTTAATAATTGCTTTCCCTTGAGCATTTCTCTGAACAATGTCTTTGCAAATGTTAGTCTGCAGAGCACTCTTAGGTGATCTCCAGAGATAGTCCTCTCAAAATGGCAAGCTCAATAACGCATTTCTTGAGCTGACATTCCCGGTTTATTGCAGCCCAGTGTGTTACTCACTAAGCACAATGTGGGATGTTATTTTGGGGTTCTTTTGGCTAGGTATTTCCTTATCAAAATTGTGACTCCAATTTCTTATGCAGAAGACTTCTAATTTGAAGGAGGTTCTTCAAAAGAAGAAAAAATCTGAAACTGAGTTGCTGGGAAAGTGAAAGATTCAAGCAATATAGAAGTCCTTCCTTCAGGAGGGTCCAGATAGATTCAAATGAGGGGTTATAAATAGAAAAATTATTTTGTTTACTTAGAAAATATTTATTTTATTGAAGTTACTTTCATCATAGAAACATGTAATCTAGTTGTCACACACAAGATACGAGAATAAGCTCGCACCCATCATGAGAAACAGAACAGTTTGTATTGGTCTTCTGATCTGTATAGAATCATAGAATCACAAAATGGTTCGGGTTGGAAGGGACCTTAAAGACCATTCAGTTCCAACCTCCCTGCCATGGCCAGGGACACCTCCCACTGGATCAGGGATGGGGCATCCACAGCTTCTCTGGGCAANGCTGTATTTGTGTTTGGGGTTGCCATGACACGGGCACAGGACCTTGCACTTGGCCTGGTTGAACTTCATGAGGTTCACACAGGCCCACCTCTCAAGCTTGTCAAGGTCCCTCTGGATGGCATCCCTTTCCTCTAGTGTGTCAGCCGTGCCACACAGCTTGATGTCATTGTCAAACTTGCTGAAGGAGCACTCATTCCCACTGCCAATGTCACCGACAAAGTTATTAAACAGCACCGGTCCCAGTACTGACCCCTGAGGACTGCCACTTGTCACTGGTTTCCACTTGGACAATGAGCCTTTGACTGCAATCCTTTGAGTGCAACCTTTTAACCAGTTCCTTATCCACTGAATGGTTCATCCATCATATCCATGCCTTTCCAATTTAGAGACTGGATGTCATGCAGGACAGTGTCAAATGCTTTGCATAAGTCCAGGTAGATGACATTTGTTGCTCTCCCCTTATCTACCAATGCTGTGGCAGCATTGCAGAAGGCCACCAGATTTGTCAGGCATGACTTGCCTTTGGTGAAGCTATGTTGCCTGTCACCAGTCACCTCCTTATTTTCCATGTGATCTATTCAAACTAATTGTGTTTCTGAATAACCGAAGAGGGAATTACTTCTGGTGTTATCATGACAAGAATGTGGTTCCTGTCTTACTTTCATGGTGACCAAATCTGTGTTTGACTTACTTTGACCATCCTGTCCACGTAAATAGTAAGACTGTAACTACAGATTTGACTGAGGTTCAAGTTTGGCTGAGATCTGGGAGCATAGTTGCCTTTGGCTTTTTTAAATGACTTGCAATGACCACAGAGAAAGCCCGCCCAATTTAAGTGCCTTAGTTAAGTGCCCACATTAGGATGGCATGAATCTAGTCCTAAAAGATCGTGATTGTCCCTTGAAGAGTGGCTAGCGCACTGAAGAGGGGTGAGTAAAGCCCTAATACAAAATAATATATAGTAATAAGCTGCATAATGATAAGTGAAGTTGTTTATTACAAATCAAGCCAAGTGACAACTCTCAGACACGAAGCTTGATTTATTTCCTTTTTCCTGGCATGGCTTATGGCATGTGTTAGCACTGTTAGCCATGCATTATAAATATTTATTTATGTATTTATATTTTATGCTTTTACAGGCCAGTAAAAACAAATAACTGAACAAGCTTACAGGCAGTTACTTTGGTGTTTAATGAAAATAATAGTCTGCAAATATCCTGCATTGTGAGAGCACTGAGCTGAGCTTCTCCTGGGAACAATTTATAGCAACTGAGATTTTTCCTTCTGGGTGCTAGGGACCCAGTCTTTGAGTCCCTTGTTTATTCTTTGTAAAACGATGAAAACAGCAACATTCTGCCAATGACACTGAAAGTTCATAGCAATTCTTCCTTTAAAGGATGTAATTGCTGTATCATTGTCAGAAAAGTAAATGACAGCAAGTTTGCCATCATGATCTGAGAAGTAATTCAGGCTCTGCCATAACTGATAAATAATATTAATGAAAATTCTGGCTCTTGGTTTTTATAAAAAAAGTATTTTTCATTTTGAAAAAAGAAATATTGAGGCATTTAAAAATCAGATATTCTCCTTCACTTTCCCCCTTTTCTAAAACAAATATTACAGAAAGAGGAAGGGAAGAAGAGGGAAGATTTGGGGAAGAAAAAAGTGAATGTGAAAACTGACAAAAGAGAGTACTTCCAGAAAATATAAACTGAAGAAATTTCAGTGGCCCTGTTTTGATTAGTTTCTTTGATCTCTTTATTTGTGGTTTTCTAAAAACAAAAATGTAGAAGGAACTTTAAATTTTATATGGGAAACACTTTTTTTTTTTTTTTTTTTTTTTGTTTTGTGTTTTTTTTTTGTTCATTTGCACTCCT
>VXBO01014996.1:0-69229 GCA_013400135.1 Rhinoptilus africanus
GGAGGCAGCTGGTGCTCCCGTGAGGCTCGACAGCATGAGGTGTCATTGCCCTGTCTTCGGTTTCTTAGCCACGGGCAGCTGAGTTCAGCTACCCCATCGCACCCCTGACAAGACAGGCCAACGCTCTAGTGAAAATGTGACAGCCAAGCAACATGGTAGCTGTGATGCACTGTCACAGGCTGCCATCATTCACAGCTCAGGTTGGTGCCACCAGCTGCATTTGGGAGTGGGGAGGCGAAGCAGTTCACTGTATTGTAAAAAAAAGCCTGTTTTGGGCCCGTGGAGAAAAAAAAAAAAAAATTTTTAGACTTCAAGCAAAAAATAACCACCCAGAGGCCAAATCTATAATCACACAGAGGTTGTTTCTGTACGAACGTAGCAGTGACCCATGTATTCTTGTGAGTGCAGTCCCTCACTTGCAGTGTGCCAGTTCAGTGCATTGGCTTTGTTGCCTCTTCCCTCCCATCCCTCAGCTGTACAATGGGTTTGAACAGGGGCAAGCCAGGTGTGCCCATGGACCAGCAGTGTGAGATCCATGGATGCAGACCTGATAGCTTACGGTCCAGAGACAGATGGGTTGAGGGTGGATCCACTAGTGAAAGGTTTTGATTTTTTTATAAAAATAACTGAAAGGTTGGGGTTCTGAGGCAACTGTTCGACTAATCCACTCCTCAGCAACTGGATGTGACTCTGGAGGAAGTAAAATGAAAATAATCCAAATATCTTCGGCAAGAGTCAGCTATGAGCTACATCACCAATTAGAATTTACTTCCTGAGTCACTATATACAGATTATTTTGAATCATTAAGAAGACAAAACCTTCAACACTCCGCTTTGGAATGATTTCCTCTCAATTATTAGATCCTTTTAAAATTCAACACTTGTTGTTAATATGCATAACTTAAAATTAAAAATAAATTTGAAACCATCTGAAGCACTAGACACAGCATATGGCAGACCTGTTTAATCTTAACAAGTTAATAATATTATCGTTGCGGATCACTTCTTCATTAAAACACGTATTGATGTCTGTTGTATAAAATACTGTTTATTTGTAAAAGCCTTTTGTACCACCCCTGCGATTGTCAGTTTTCACAGCTAATTCTAAATTAATAGTACCTCCTCTTGGAAAATTGCCGAAAATGGAGTATAGACATGCGAACATTATCACTGGTCAAACAAAGTTCTAGCAACGTCACCAACAAAGTGCAGGGAAGCTTTTGAAGAGCTGTGTTTTACTGTAGTTACAAGAAGACGGGTTTCTTTATTTTTGAGGCATTGTGGAAGGCACGGTTCCAAACACTTCTCACCTCCAAAAAGTTGTATACAAGGTCTGACGAGACCTGCATGCTTTCGTATTTTGTAACATTCTTCCTTATTGCTACATGAAGAAATATATTTTCCCATTAAACAATTTTAAATGGCACTATCCACCTGTAAATGCTGCTGACTAGGGGTAGGGTGAGGATATAAGAGACAGGTCAGACTTCAGAAGCGGGGATTAAAAACCAGACTGCCCCCACCCTGTAGTCATTAAATGATTGAATTTAGGAGACTGTGCATTGAAAAGTTGTCGTTCAATCATTTACTGAGAAGATTTACCTCCTCCTCCTACATATTTTAAGGAAAAATCCTTGAATTTCAGGCTACTAATTTTCATGCAGAGAAACCTCCCTTCGCCCCAGTATGAGGCAGACAAGCTCAAAAATGCAGGGTTTAAAATCACATCTTCACTTTGCATCCTCAGTGGTGGCTGTCAGCTCGCTCAGCTCAGAGAGCAGCTTATTCTGCGCGTTAGCATCCGACATTTTGGGTAAAACCTTCTCCCAGTGCATTGTACAAACAATGTGCCTGGGGTGCTGTCAATGCTCCTATGTACTCACCCAGTTTGATAAAGTTTAAATCTGATTTGTGAGTTTATTCCAGATCTGTTTCCCAAGGATTTAAATAGAAGTGGTAAAGTAACCAAAAGCCCTAAATTAAATATCTTCTCTATACGTGTGAAATTTATTATCATTTTACTTGTTATCTGGTGAAAAAACAAAACAGCAAACCAAACTCCCCCCCAAACACTCAAAACCCCAACACTTTAAAGGAACGGAATATAAAAAATAAGTCATTCTTAAAATGCTTTGACTCCTGGGGGATTAGGTAACTTTTAAAAGGGGTAGAAGGTGTTTTAATCTTTGCCCACCACTGAAGAAGGTATATGCAAGTGAAATATTTGGTTGCTTTCTACACCATTATGTGTTTGCTGAGTGATCAGAAAAGCACAAAAGATTTGAGGGCAAGAGGAAAAGGCACAGGATTTTTAGTGCTGAAATGAATTAGCTGGATGAGCTGGATCTGAAATATGTTCAGCAAACACAGCCTAATTTACAGAGCTAGCTAAGCTGGAAATAGAGGTAATTAAGCAAGCACTTTTATTTCCAGTTCTAACAGGAGGTATTTGAAAATAGGGGTGGAAGGTGGGTTGAGAGAAGGCCAGGCTGGTACAAGAATAGTCCTAAAATTTTTGTACATTAGTGAATAAAAACTAAATGGAAATTGTCAATACAGCTTTCTAAATCTGAAGCTATTCACATTCAAACATTGAGACCGGAGGAGATGGATAAAAGCGATAATAACATTTTTGCTGTACTATTTTTAAATAAGTGTTGCAAGAATAGGAAGCCCTACCATTCATCCAAAATTGTAGATGCTTGAAACATGGATTTCACCTTTCATTGCAGGAAGTCTAACCTTTGAGTAGAGATGATTGTCTCTGTATTATTTCTTTTTAGACAGAGCCAGACTTAAACAAGCCACTACGACTTTCTGCTGTAGATAACAGTTCCAAAATTAGCTTTAGAGTTATATCTCCACAAGATTTTAACTTAACATTCACAGCATAACCAAAGGATAGAAACCAGCAAGAGTTTCTACTTACATGACCTGCTAATGCCCTGTTTACAGTAACTCAACATTTTTTAAACCAAAAGAAGCGACAGAGGACTATTGGAAGCTTTGAAGTACTCTGTTTAATCTTTGCATAGCTAGAGGTGTTTTCTGTGAAACCACTACTCTTGTGACCCGGAATTTGTGCCTTCCGTATTTGGTCTGGGCAGCCCCAGAGCACTGGTGTTTCCAAGGAGAGCAATACTCTTCCAGAAAATACTGTATCCTTGTGAGCTGGATACTGCCACTTTTAATCACTGTGACACGTTTCAGTAACTGCTGAAACACAAGGAAGACATCACTTACAATGAGATATGGTGGAGTCCAGCTATGCAGAAGTATGCTGATTTATTAATGGCTAAGGATCCAACAGATACCTATTATTCACTGAATCTCAATCCTGCACGTGTATTTCCCAATAAGCGCTAATTAGCCTTTAGAGAATCCAGCAGAGTGAAATAGTTTTATTTAGCTCAAAATAAGCAGCAATGGGGATAAGCTGTAACTGAAAGCTGTGTCACATCTGAAAAGGAGAGAGAAGCCTAAAAGGAACCTATGATGCCGCTATGATTCAGAGCACTTAAGCACTGTAACATGCCTGGTTTTTAATATCTTCCTCTTCTTCTGGAATATATTTGCACAAACTGTCTGAACAGAAGAGGAGCAAATAAAAGTTACATCTCAATGACTGCATGGAGTACCACCAGCTGCAGTCACACTTCAGGCTGCTCTCATGTACCCAGAAGCTTAGTCCCACCTCCACCCTTGATTTCAGATCAGGGGAACAGGAATTTTACAAGGGGTTTCTATCTTTGCTTTCTCCTGCTCTACACTAGTAGAAGGAAAATAGAACACAAGTGAACCTCCAGCCCCTCAGGATGCAGCAACAACCCCCCTCAATGCACATTGTTCAGTTTCTAATAAATGAGTGAGACCAAGATCTGAGATATCTCCTCCTAACAGCTATAGCAGATTGGACTCCGTGAGGCACAAACCATGAAGCAGAGCATAAGTATATATAACTATCCTAACCCAGAGCTGAAACAAAACTCTAAACCAAAGCCAGTCAGTATATCAAGTACCATCTCTTCACAAGAAACTAGTATCAACTTCCTTTCAACACTCAGCATTAATGCATTTAATGAAATGGCTAGATCTTTACTCACCAAAGTATCCTCATAAGTTACTCTTTGTTTCCCTGGAACCTGTTAATCAGCTGCTTTCTCACTAATTATTTCTACATTAGAGAAACAAATCCTGTTCTCTCTAACCCCCATCAAACCTTACATCCTCTTTCCTAAGAGGACTCTTCTTGATGAATGCGGTATCCTCCCACCACCATCAGTGGGCCCTCCAGCACCTGCCCCTGCCTAGCAGGCAGAGCCTTTAAATAGGGCACACAGAGACACCACCCCCTCCCAGAAAACACTGGCAGCTTTGCTGGAGGCTGGGTTGGATGGGAGTGACCCACAGATAGTTCTAGCTTACTAAACAACAAGTTTTACAAGGTTGTGTTGTTAGTAGATACTATTACATGAAGCCGGGTAGAACTCGCATATGCAAGAAGGTGATTAGTATAACTATCTGATACTAATAGAGAAACCTATTAAAATAGTTAAAAAAACACCCAACCTCTTGATGTGTTAAGAAAATAAATACTGAAGAAAGTGAATGAAAATTTATTAAAAAGATTCGCTGGGGCATGAAGGAATTGAGGTTCCACTTAATTGTAGACCTCCCAGTTCTACTGGAGTACAACAACGGCGTCCCCAAGTTGCTATATTCTAAGAAACTTCATCTTCTAATTTTAATCGCTGTCTATTCTTACAGGGGATATTGATAGCCAATATTTTCGGTGTCTGCTAATCCTGGGGTTGTCTGGAGGAAGGAGGAGGATGGATCAGTATGATCAGTCCAAGCTAGACTTGCTCCTGCTTAAAACTGGCTTTTGCTCTGGAGTCTGTGCCAGCAAGAAGCAAGCGCTCAGTTTAACAGGAGCGCTAACATTAGGTGTTAGCTTCCTTTTTGGCCAGTACAGTGAATGTAAGACCAATGACCTCTTGGTGGCAAGCAACAGCAGGGCATAGCTGGGGAGAAGCAAGACCCCCAGCTCTGCAGCGCTGTTTCTCCTTCCCTGGTGATCCACACAGGGGGTTGTGTACAGCCAGCAGGCTTTGGCATGCGCCTGCCTGTTCCTACAGCTCTTCTCACCACTTGGGGAACTGAAAATCTAACTGGGTCAATTCAACGTCAAGCACCCCGTTGTGCTGGTGACTGGAGCCTGGTCTGAGCTGCATTCTCGGTGGTGCCTTATTGTCCAAGAGCGGTGTGAGTTGCTTCACCTACTCATTGCCAGTCAGCAAGGGCTGAGCCTCTGTTGCTGGAGACCAGCTTTCCTCCGAGGAGACCTGCTCCCACCATACATGCTCCCACTCCTCCCAACGCAATCACACGCCTGACACCAGCTGAGACCAGGTATTCCAGGCAGACACTTGGCCTTTCATCATCTCAGCAAGGCACTAGAGAGGGTCTCCAGGAAGGAGCAGAAATGTTGGTCTCAGGGTTGCTGAGACAGTATTTACTTACAAAAATACAAGGAGGCTTTCCTGTCTGGTTTCCTTTACCTTGGGGGGTGGGCAGAGTTGTGGCAACACATTCACTGTGCATCCAGATTTTGCAATGGTCTTTTTTTACAGACCATCCCCGCAAACCCCGCCTGTTACAGTGCTGACTTCCAGGCGGTAGCTTTGGACCTGTGCACCGTACAAATTCATAGGGATGTCTTACTCTGGAATACTGGACTGGGGCATGAGCCTTTTCACGGACTTCAGATTTCATCCTCGTTGTTTTATTAACCCCCTTTTTGTTCCAAATGGTTCTCTTGCTGCCACTGATATTATCTCATCTATTTCCTCATTCACTAGCCACTTAAAATGGGCAATTTGAACATCACCTTAACTTCGGATTATGTGGTATGTCTTCTGTTTGCAACTCTTTTCAACTTGTGTAAAAATGTGCAGGATAACGGGCTCCTGATGCTGCACAGGCTGGCGCGCAGCCTCCTATCCATAAGCCTGTGAACTGTCTGAGCAAAAAGACAAATTAATACTAATTAACAGTCCCCTGGAAAGTAAATGATTGTTCACAGTGTGCAATGTAGCAAGGAATCCTGTAGGCTATTTTTGCCTTTGATTTATCACACCATATAAACAAGGGTTTATACATGTAGCCTGGAACCCAACATCTATTGCTGATAAAGGTCACAGCTTCTGTTGAGATAAAAGGAGCCTACAAACGTGGGAGAAGAGCTGGGGTTTTTTACTTCCGTGGATGCAGCAGATAAGAGTGACCATTTCAGCTGTCTGGTTGCTAATTTAAAGCAGTTCCTGAGGATTGGAACATGCAGAAAAATATTCAAGAGCTCAATTATTTTCTAGAGTACCTATACTGACCTCCTATTTCCTGCAGGAAGGATGCTTTTCTGCTCTTTAGCCTTTCTCTCTAGCAGACAGAGCTAGAACAAGGTAGCTGGAGTAAGAGAAAATTGTATTACAAATCAGAAATTTTGGCTAGTGAAGGTTGCCTCTCACAAGCTATGGCAGAAAGTTCTGATTTCTTGTGCCTGTGCTAAAAGGTTTATGAAGGTGCCGAAACAATAGATATTGCACTGACTTCATGTGCAACTCAGAGGGAGGGTTAAATAGTGGCCAGTTGTAGGAAAGGGATTTTTAAAATCTATCAGGCCTTTTAATTACAGATGGTCAGTCAGCAGTTGCAGCTTTGGGGAGATGAGTTAGTACCATTAGCGGAGGCAGGTCCTTCCTTTATTGCAGCCCCTTCCAGCAAGGTTTGTTCTCACAGAACATGAGCAATTTTGTTTAATTGCTCTGTGAGAGTACATGATGTTAGGAAATGTATCATCGTATGCTGGCTCAAATGTATGTTTGAGTGTTGTGCTGCATGAACGTCGCTTCATTACAAGCATACGTCATGAGTTTTGTTCAGAAAACAGTATCCTGGGCTGCAGTGATGATTACCTTTATTTTGCAACACCGTAGGAAAACATTGGCTCATGTTCTGCTCATGATTTCCTACAATCTTTCATTCCTGAAGTTTCTATTTGTACTCCATCTCTTATTTGGGCAGTTAATCACTCCCGGCAAATGAACATCCTTCCGTTTGGTCCTATAAGGTTTCATATAATTTCTCCAGCTTGCCTAGCTGACCTGTTTCTAGTTCTGTCCTTAACATACTTGCATCTCCTCCTACCTTAGCATTTTCTAGAGCTTTAATGGTATAACCATCTATTGCATCTACCAGTAATTAATGTAACATCATTAATGTAAACACTGTGAATACAGCCAACTCCATGACTGCTGTCTGAGGAGCCCATCAATTACATTCTTCTATTTTGAACATGAGCCAACGAAAATTGCTATATTTTCTTTAGTCCAGCATGTTTATTCAGCCTGTTTGGCCCATGCCATGTGTGAGTTTCATGTAGAGCATATTTTTCTACCGTTTGAATGAGAAGGTCTTTAGAGAAGGTATCAAAGTCCGTTCTGCATTTTTGGTGGTGTTTATTGCTTTCTCTCTATCCAGATCTGCAACCCATTCACAAAAAGAGACGAGTTTGCTCTGAGAGGATTTGCAGTTAACAAATCTATTTTGACTCTTATTCATTTCCTCGTTTTCTTTCATGTGCTCACAAAGACTTTGTGCTTTCCAGGGTTTTTCTGGCTGATAGACAAATCCCCAATTCGTCTTTTCCTTCCATTCTTAGAAACTGAATATATTTGCCCTTTTCCAGTCTTTCAATGCTTATTCACACTCCATGACTTCCCTAAGATAGCCCCAAGTGGCTCTGACATTACTTCTGCCATATTCTTTCACAGTTTCCTGGGATAAAATCCACTGGGCTCAGGCAAGATGAACATTTTGAAGTTCTCTGAGTGTGCTGATGCCTCCTTGTGCATTTCCTTAGAGAGATCCTACTGTTTGCAGTAGCCAGGCTTTGCGCTTGATCTTTTCTCGTAGAAATGCAGAGTAAGACAGAGAACAGTAGCCTTCTTGGCTTATTGTGCTGATGACTTCTTTTTTTTTTTTTTTTTTTTTGTTAGTGAATTTATAATTATCTTGGTCTCTTTCTCACTGTCTCTCAATGTATATTCAGAATTGTTTCTTGCTACTCCTGGTGTTCCTTCACTGAATCACAGAATCATAATTACTGGTAAAATTCTGTTCTGTACCTTCACTTTTTAAAATTTTCTCTCTGCATACTCATGCTACTCTTTGATACTTGTCTCAGTAGCTTCATTTAGTCCCTACTTTCTCCAGGTATCTTCTCTGTGTTTAAGGTGAATGAAGAGCTCATGACTTTACCTCACGTTTCCGAATCTTCTCCTGCTCACTCAATTCTCCTTTTAATTTGGATGTGCTGAAAAGAGAAATTGTCAATGTCACCACTCTCCTTAAGGTAAAAAGAGCTTAAGACTGATCCAGAGTTCTGCCCTGCTTCACTTTACTCACTCGCCCATTAAAAATCTTTTCCTTCTTTACTGCATCTTTAATAAAAATTTTAAAAAGTTAAAAAATTTGAATTAGAGGGGTTTGTAAGGTTTTCACAGTAATTATTCCCTGTTTTCTTTTTTTTTTTTTGAAGGGAATTTTTATAAAGAAAATTCCATTTGAGCAATACTGCATAGCAAAGGAGAGTAAGACCAAATATTCTTCTAAAATATGAAATAGGGAAGATTTTTAGTGTACCTTTTTGTGTGGGGCCTGATCCTGCTTTCTTTAGTAGAAAATAAGAGAAACATTCAGCAGAGGCCACATACGAACAACGCAGTTGCATTTTTCTTGCTTTTACTCTCAGCCTTGCTGCGGCAGAAATCCAGGCACAGCACGCAGTTTGATCCCTCATGCCACGATCTGGCAAATATGTATAAAGATCGACTGTCCCCCGTGGTGCTTGTTGCCGCCCTTCTGGCCTTGGCCACCCGGGAGTGTTGTGAAAGATGATCTTCTGAAATGGAAAGTGAAAAGGGAAAGGAGTAAGATACATGGATAGAAAACACATGTAGGAAAAGGGAGAGGATCCCGTTCCTCACATATATGGCTCAGGATGTCATGAGAGGACTTGGCTTCTTTGACTCGTCCTGCCAAGGGACCAGTAGATCAGGAGGTCTTCCAGTGCTGCCATAGATATGAGGCTCAAATCCTTGTTCTCTCAGGCCCATGAGTTGAGGACACCGAAGTGGGGCAGGGTAGGGCAGCCTGGTCCACTTTTTTTTCTTTGGATTACGTTTAACCCGTCAACTTCAGTTTCTTTAGCATTCTTGTTTTATTACTCTATAGTTTTACAGTGCTGAGGTGGTCCCTGATGGTTTCTGGAGGGAGGGTAACCCAGGGGGTACGACAGGAATGGGCCACCCAAAGGGGTACAGGGAGCTCAGTTTGAGGTGATATTAGTAAAATATTAACATGAATTACAGCATGACAGTAAATGCTTCGTAATGAGATAATTTACTTTTTCAAGCAAGTTCTTTTAAAACGCTTCTTTCTGTACAGTACAAAACAGAAACAGAGACTCAAAAACAAAAGAATACAGACAGATGAATGAGCTAGAGGCCAATTTTGTTGTAAGGGATTGTAAAAAGACTCTAGGAAGTCCCTCCACATGCAGCAACTTGCAGGACTGTAATATTAGTCACGATAATGTATTTGAAACTAAAGTTAAAATAACATTGACCAAACCCACCACTTGTTTTCCCTCTGGAGAGTTTTTCTGGGTTATCCCAACAATAAGGGCAGTTAAAAGCGGGCCCCAGGCTCATTAAGAAATATAGACTTAAAATGTGGTGTTGGGACAATTCTGGTAAATTTGCTTACTGTGAGAATCCTTTATGTTTTTCAGGCAGCTGAAGTGGGTTTGATATTCAGATGTTCAAATTTAATGACTCATTCGAGCAATTAAAATGATTAAAACTGTCTTGAAATCCAGCGTTTTGCAATAACACTTTGGGAAGAGCCTTTCTCCTCCTAGTTTGAAAGAGAACAAGTGGGTTTCGTTACACGTTTCCAGCTTATTGACTATGAGGCTACACATGTTGGCATTTCGGGTGTCTCAGATGGGAGATACCTTCTGAAATGCCCCAAACTGCAGCTGCCTGCTGTCCTGTCGTGTAGCTCAGTCCTTGCTTCTGCCCTTGAAGTTAACCGTGACCGCTCGGTGTCTGTCGAGCAATGGGTGCTCTTCCACTGCCACCTTCTGGCCATGGCCAGCGGCACTTGAGCGAGATTAAATTAACTTGAAAATACAATAAAGAAAAGATTCAACTGTCCTTTAATTTCTGCCAGAAAAAAAAAAAACAAACACCAACCAAACACCAAAAAAACCCACAAAAAACCCCAGTAAACAAAACTAACCCTCACCACAAATGTTTCCTGTATTACTCAAACTGTAATCATTTTGAGTAGACCTCTCTACTTTTCTCAGCAGCTGTTTGAGGCTTTAGTTAAAATTTAATGTATGAGCTAGGCACTGTGAGCTAATTATGGAAAAGGCATTTTCAGTTACAGAGAGCTCAAGTCTGTCTGAGTTGTTATAAATGTATGAACTATGACCTTAATTTGAAAGTGAAGGTTTAGGTTTATCAGTGACTGTTTTTTTTTTTTCCTGTCTAAGCAGAGGAGGAAAATTTTACACCAACATAACAGACCTACTGTTACAACTGTGATGCATTTTCTAGTTTTCAAATCTTTAGGACTGTGGCTACATTTTAGGGGGTTTTTCAAATTTTTGTGTTCCTGTAATTCCCTGTGTTGCTTCAGGTGCTCATCAGGGACCTGGTGAAATTTCTAACATGAAAAGGAGGAGGCCTCCTCCCTAGGAAAGTAGACCACAGCTGTGCTGGAGCATCGCACATTCCTGGGCTCTACTCAGATGAGCCACCTTCAATCACACACAGATTTAATCCTGCTCTTGTTCTTCTGCAGAGCACTCTGTGCACAGCTGCTGGCGAGCAGGCTGAGCAATCCATCTTTCTCTGTAAGTCAACTAGGGACAAAATTCCTCCAGTGGTTCTGGAGTAAGTGAACCCAGCAGTGAAGACAACAGTGCTATTGCCCCAGCTCCAGTTGCCGGCCAGCACAAAAGGGACGGAGAGCTGAGCCCTTTGAGCTGGTCTCCCCGCATCTCTGTGGAGCTGGTGTACACCAGAAAGTGTGACAACCATTGCCAGGTCCCATTCTTCCTTTAGCTTGCCAGGGATTGCAGAGAGGACCTTCCCTCCTCCTTTTTTTCCTCCAAACCTCCCTCCATTTGGAGCAGAATTGGGCTCTGAAGATCGCCTGTCTGTTTAAGAAACAGTGTGTTTTCCTTGGCTGGGAAATCGCTGGGTGTGCATGACCATAAATGGGGTCTGGTTTTAGAAAAAGCGGGTTTATTTCATAAAATCAGAGATGGAAATAGGTGAGCATTCTTGATTCTGATGATATTCTGCTGCTACAGACACGCAGTGTACTTCATTGATTATATGTGTGAGAAGTGTATTTTGTGCCTACCCCTCTTGCATTTTGGGTAGGGAATCTAAAACGATCAACCAAGAGGTGCCTGTCTCCAGCAGGTGTCAGTGGAAGCTACAGAATGGAGAAATCACCCAAGCCAGGCTTTCTCCACCCCTCCCTCCTACATGGTGCTCCCTGGCCATTCTACAAAGAAATGTTACTGTAAGCCAGGTTACTTACTTTTTTTTTTTTTCCCCTTGCTTGAAGTAGAGCTCAAAAATTTGTGAAGTGGGATGCTGTTACTGTCAGAAAGGGACAGTGATGAAGCAGGTGTTGGATCGTTTATTGAAGGGACAGTAGCACATTTGGAAAGCTTGAATTAGTGACCCAATTCACTCATATTTCTACAGGGGGTTAAGGGTCTCTGTCTTTGCTCACGGGAGTAGCGCTTTACCCTGTACAGCACAAACACACAAGAAAGCAGAGGTAAGGTCCTCTCAGTAGCTTAAATCCTGTCATTTCCTAACATTTGAGTGTTTTAAATGTAACTGATGGAAACTCCAGACTCATGCCAGTATGATGCCTACCTACTTGATGTCCTGCATCTCAAAGGCAGGGGATTATCGCTTCCCTTGGACTCAGCCTGTGATTTCCACAAATTGCAGGCTGCTGTTTCCACAGCCCCCACCGATGCTGAGCACTAGCATTACTTGCTCCTCACATCACACCTTTCTTAATTCCTTGCGGCTGCCTGTAATGTTGGGGGGTCCCAGAGACACATTCCTTGACCCAGCAAAGTGCTGGGGCCAAGGTACCTACAGTCATGACTTGTGCTTTGCCGCGCAACCTGATGGCATTAATTGGCTGGTGCCAAAAATTAGCTTGGATACAGGGGACCCTGTGTGACTGCTGCCTGTCAAGCTACCATGAATACAACTGCACAAATATGCATTTTAAAATAGGATTAGACTGTCATTGAACGAAGATGGATGAAGGTCAGAGTGGTCTTCCCTGCTTTGGTGCTCATTAGAGCACTAACGAGGACCTAATAAAATCAGAACTACCAAGACAGTTATGCTGCCATACCCAGATAACTTGTGGGGGACTGGGGAAAAGGGGATATCTATATATCTGATCACAACTGCACAAGGATAATTTAATTTTTTTGCTATCCGAGCAAACAATATCAGGTTTTGAGGAATTCTGACAGCAGTTCCCTTGTTCCCTGCCTCTAGCACACCACGCAGAATAGCGTTAGCTGGATTCCAGTGGCTGAAGTCGCCCCACACGATTTCAGGCAGATTGCTGCTGGTTATCTCTTAAAGTCAGGGAAGTTTGAACCTTACAAATGGCAGGGTCCGGTCTCATCAAAACATTATGAACCTTTCTGAAGCCTTTCTTTGCTGTTCCACTTTACTGGTGACTTAGAGTGGCAGCGTAACATAACAGAGGTTGAAGAAAACACTCTTGTACAGTGTAACTTCTGCATTATCAAGGCAACATTCACAAGACAAGGATACTTATTTGTCATAAATGTGAAAGCAGGAAAAAAATTATCTCTACCTCATAAAGGCCCTTGTAACTGGCCTGGGACTCTTGTGCTTGTCCTGAGCTGCCACGTGTGTACCCCGCTTGCTTGCAAAAGCCCTACTGAGGGCTGCTGCACAGGCACGCGCGTGCTAAGAACTCCGTAATGGGTTTAAACTTTAGGGAAAATCAATACTTGGGACAGCTTGTTGCAACATGTTAACATCTTTCCTTAGATGCTTATTTCCACTAGCACTTAAATACGTTACAGAGTTCTCAAGCATTCGCGGCCCCGCAGAGTAGCTCCCAGTGGGGATTGTGCTGGCAGTCCCCAAGCTCTCAGTGGTGGGCACGTGCCAACACGGGTGGATTGTGAAGAAGGGCATGTAGGAGAAACGTTACAGGGTCATTTGCAAGGTAAGGGCCACTTTTTCTGTTTCCCAGTGTATAACAACTAAATAGTCTTATCTTCTTAGTATTATCTTGATAACGAACAAGGTATGCTGTCCTTGTGCTCTGTGATGTTCTGTGAAGCCTCAGTTGCCTGTGTGCGCACATACACAGCCACACGCCTAATACAAAATTTTCCCTGAGATCCCCAAAATTGGAGCCTGCAGTGACTGAAATCAATGGTGATGCATAACGGCTGAACAGACCCATGGTGACCAGCTGTAGCATGGTGCAGAGCTGGGGCTTCATGAGCTCTGGTATAGCTGGAGGCAGCATTGCTAAAAATCTATGGCTCAGCGTCTTGACGTTACTGAAATATCGAGCTCCTGGGCACCAGAATAAATTTGTACTGGATTCCAGCAGAGCCCGGAATTCTGAATGTTTTTTGAAGGCTGATGTGTGAATTCCATAACACTGCGGGATGTATTTATTGCTACACAGCTCTGATACTCTGGCTCACTGGATCCAAGTTGCTAGAAAGCGTTAGCTGATTGACTTAGAGTTGGAGGTTAATCACCCTTTAAAAAAAAAAAAAAAGGTAACTGAATGCTCTTTCGAGGAAGTAAGAGATGAGGTTTCCAAAGGAAAAAAAGAGCTTTACACTCTCTAATTTCCATACTAGGAACCTTCCACTATGTTTTTAAAGCAATTATTAAGAGATACCTTGTTTGTGAAGAGCTACCCTCGCTGGGGGAGAAATGTTTAAGATGGCAGCAGCAGCATTTCTGTGAGACAATTCAAGTAAGAGGCACCGCTCAACACAAATACGTGGTGGTTTGAAACCCCTGATGTGGTGTATTTCCCCAGAATATTTTATCAAAAGAAGATCCTACCCCATATCACTTGAAGATCATGATGCCTCAATGCCACTTCAAAGGAACATTTTAACTTTGTTGAATATTAACAAGGGGTGAACCCACCTATCTTCTGTGAATAAAACATTTTGTGTGATGTTTTATTAACAAGTTCATCAACACACATTTGCAAAGCTTTTCATGATCCTCTATCAATTAATCCATTTACCTATTCAGAAAAGCAAATTTATTAAAACATGCATCCATTATTGAATAACGACACTAAAAGTCTTTAAAGGCACTTGGACTAATACACAAAATCAGTTTCTATTAACATCAAGTATTGCAAAATAATAAAAAAAAAAGACTTAATATCCATCATCTTAATTTGCAATTCTCTAGCAAGTGAATCTCATGTTCATTTATTCCTAGATCTATAATTGAAAGCTCTGTCATAAATTCCCAACATCTTTATTTCTATTGTATTTTATTCATTATGTTGCATCAGAATTCAGAGGAAGAAATTATAGATGATTCTTGATGTATTATGCAAACTTTTTTCTTGAAGTCAATTCAACGAGGGTTGCGAAATCTATCTTTAAGATAATAAAGTATATGAGGAAATAATTTGGAGTTGACTGTAGATAAGAACCATGTTTACTCTCATACAAGAAATTACTGAAATCTGTTGCTGCCACCAGTTTCCATAAAACTGAGGAGCCGGTCTCGTGTTTTGCATCTAACATTGCCTCTGTTTAACCAGTGCCGGCATTTACTTTTAAAACGAGAAGCCATTTTTGTTAAAAATGGCTATGTGACACTTACCAAACTAATAGAGATTTCTTATAGGCTCCTTCCCAGCAGTAAACGGGATGGGGCTTTGGGTGGCAAATGCAGGGAGAGCAGTTGCGGTTTTGGTGACCAAGGGGCGGCCAGCAAAATGCTGCTCCTTTCTTCGGGAGGGTTTCGCACGAGAGGTCCTACGTCTGCAAACACTGCATTGTGGTGCCAGGGCTTCTGGGCCTGAATGGTGGTGCTTGGACACCTCCATGTTGGACACCCAAATGTTGGGGAGCCTTCAAAGCTGAAAGCTTGACAACATTTTATACACCAGAGGTTTACAGGCACCCCCCAAGCAGGGAAGCAATTCTTACACAGCTGTGATGCAAATCACTTACTAAAGGCAATACCATGAGTTTGAGAAAAGCTTTTGCAACACTATACTGACAAATCTCTCTCAGCCTTAATGGGATGGGGAAGAACGCATCTTACCTAAGGAGGAACTCTGTAGGTGTGCTGTGCGCTCAGCTAAGAAGGACACCACAGCAGCCAACGTTGAACGAACATATTATACAAGATAGCAGAGGCAGCCACCCAACCGGAGCTTGTGTGGAAATTGTAAGCACGTGCTGCAGAGAGAAAAGGCAACGGCAAACTCCATAGGACACTGCAGGTGGGATAGTTACATCCCTGAGCTCTCCATGCTGTGATGTGGGTCAGGGCTGGGTTAGTGGGTGCCTGGACCTGAGATGTTTGATGGTGTCAGACCCATCAGTCCCCACTGTGACCTCCATCAGGCGTTTGGGTGAGCTGGTGGCTGTGGCATTGGCCATCTGACACAGCCCTGGCCGGGGAACTGCACCAGAACCGCTCACAGCCAAAAGCTGCAAGCTGGCACCAGCTGAGAACAGACACGGGAAAAATCCCAGCCACTGGAGGCAGTTTATTACGAGGTTGTACCACCCCGAGTTATGAACGTCACATCACACAGTGATCTCCTGCTCTCGTTTTCTAGCATTCAGCTGTGCTTCCATCTGCCTCAGCGAGGTAATCAAACCACACTCCGAGAATAAAATCCAGCAAGGACTGTGTGTGTATCCGCATGTTTAGGGAAAACTATTTCTTTTCTTTTTTTTTTTTTTAAACATGTGACGCTGATTATCTGCAGATACTTGATGTGCTTGTGATTTCAATCAGCATTTTGTTCATTCATTGCCTCTCAGTTTATTGATTTATAAGCCCTTTAGAATGGTATGATTAGTGCTAGCATTTTATTCTCAGTGGGGGTAAAGCGGTATTTCATTATTAACGTGTTAGAAGCTATTTCAAACTGACAGTTTGTTTTGAACCTGGGCAAGAGAAGTGACATTTATATTTGGAAGTGGAAGACTGACATAGAAATTATTGTGAAACATAATTACAGTAAAGCCAAGTGCAGAAGACAGAAATTCCAGCTAGAGTTTCTGAGGGCTGGCAGCTCCTCTGCCATCGGTAGCTAACTCCTGCTCTTTTCCCAGCTCAGCAAAATGAGACGTAGCCGTGGTCCCTGTAGGCATTTAGGGTAGACATAGGGTCAAGATTTTCACCCATTAAAGCAACTTGGCGCAGGGCTGCGAGTGAGGATAAAAGGCAAATGCTTGTTCCACAGCCTGTCCCGGCCGTCCCAGAAAGCTGCAGTGCTATGGCAACACCCTGTGCCAGGCAAACTGAGGAGGGGGATAGTGACAGTGAAGCAGCTGATGGCCCGGGGGTATTTATGCACCTTTGCAACTAAGCTGATTTAGGTGAGCATCGGCCAGGGTAGCTGGGTGTCCGTCTGCTCCAGCAGTGCGGGGGGATATGGACTTCACCGTAGCCCAGCTGGGCTCCATCCTCCATCACGGCTCCGCACCTCCTGCCAGTGCCCAGAGCTCAGCCTGGGGGATTCCAGGAGCCGGGCTGACTTCGTGCACACTCTGGGGTTGTTAATATAAGCTCTTCCCATTTTTCCCAAGCTAAACATTTATCTTCCTTTAAAAAGGCATGTTTTCTTGCAGTGCTGATTCTCCAGTGCTGTAAGAGGACTCAAGAGCATTTTACTGACTGAGTTGCTGGACTTTAGGAATAGATTCTAGGATTTTGATTTCAGCGAGTGATCCTCCATTACTGAGGTCTAAAGTAACTTTTCCATTGATGTGAGAGGGAGCAGAGGCCAGGACTGTGCTCACGTGCTGGGAATTCCTATCTTGGCACTAGAGCTCACGAGACGGGGACACTCTGCAAGTTTCATACGGAAGTTATGCACAACCTATTAGGGATGGTGTAAGGAATACACAGGCCCAGAGAGCCTCATTGAGCCAACATATTACTTGAAAACAGTTGCTCAAACATGACCTTATTTGTTGCTGTCTTCTCTGGAGTAGGAGGAGAAAGAATACAAATTTGCCACTATTGCATTTTTTGTGTGTTGGGAGATTTTTCCAATTATTTCTCAGAGGTACATAGAATCTATTACAATGTCGTCTTTAATATTTAATACGTTGTAAGTAGATTAAATAAATAAAACTCAAAATTCTTTTACTTAAATGCATAGGCTTTTGTTTGTGTAAGACTGAGAGCCTTAAACTATGCCGGTGAGCACGCATTTCTGCTTGAACTTACTTAAAACTGCGGTATTATTAAATTCTTGGGATGAAATCTTAGCCTCGCTGAAGTCAACCGGAGCGCTGCCTCTCATTCCAGCGGGACCGAGACTTCGGATTTCTGCAGGGTGCACTATTACGTTATCCCTCCTGAGCTGCTGTGTTCTGGTGGCCGATCTCATTACATGGCTCTGTTTCGTATTCCTTTCTAATGAACGAAGTCAAATGCGTGTCCATACATACTCCCTTCATAAGAAAGGAAGGCAACAAAAAACAGTCATTAAAAAGAAATGTCCAGTTTTATCTGAATAACACAGAGAAGGCGGCTCAATGACTAGACATATGGAAAAACATGAATATATTTGAGACTAGAATTATTCAACTCCAGATGAAGAAGAGTTGAAGGAAGCAGTATGCAATTAGACACAATTATGAAAGATATACAGGAAATTAGAGCTGTTCGTAGATATTTTTCCAATTAACATTTGTCTTTCATTGGAGGAAAACCTTTAAGTGGAAATAACCACCAGTATTTTGCCTCATCAAGCAAAATGCCGATTTCTTCTTTATTGGAGGGGGAAACAAAAAAACCCTTCCCTTAAGTGTTTTTGGTGGATGAAAGATTCAAAGACTGAAAAGTGTTTCTCGTTTCAATGAGAAAAATCAAAATTTCCATGAACAAGTTCCTGGATGAAATAGTAGAACTTGTCTTTATCCTAACGATGACATCTGTTTGCAATAACACTCCATGCCAGTAAATGATGTTATTTTAACTAATCTATTGGCGTGGCGATGAAAGTGACAGTAAAATGTTGATATGGAAGCTAATTTCTGTGTTTGGCCTTGAGATCCATCTTCACAGACGCAGAGTGAGTGCAGAAACTATTTTTGGCAACATCATAGCAATCCAGATTTAATTCTGACACTTCTCTGCCTTCCTGAAATCCAAGGAAGATATCTGGCTGCGTTTTCTGCATATGTTTGTGAAGTGCCATTGAAATCATTTGCTTCAGCAGTGGATTTGGAGAAAGAAATGTGACGAGACAGAGCATATGAGGAGGAGGGGACCAAAAGCTCGAGTTATGAAGAAAAAAAGAATGGCAACTCTTCAATGTAGGATGTGCTTACTGAAAGCTGGGAATAAGATGTCATTCTGTGAACTTTTAACTTTGTTTAGTGCTTCTATGGTGTTCAGACCCATGATTTATATGGAATTATGCACACGCATGGCATGCGATGAATGGGGAGATGGCTCTGCCTGACTCCCAGGGGAGCCCCCGCTGAAGGCATTTGTGGTCCCTGCCATGGGTGTGCTTCCAGCAGCCCTTCAGAAGAACAACTGACTGAAGTGTTTGTGAGTTATCAGTTAATTTAATACTATTTACAGCGGCCACAGACTCCTCATCATTTTTTTGGAAGCTAGAAATGTTTAATGGACAAAAATAACTCTGTAGGCTTTGTTTGATGTTGTTTAGCTTAATACGCCACCATCTTACCATCTTCTGCCAGAAGTTTTAGTTACTGGCAGCTTGCTCAAGTTGCAGACTCCCTCAAAAAAAAAAAAAAANNNNAAAAAAAAAAAGAAGAAAAATATCGCTCCTCATCTGCTGAGATAATTGCATTTTAGCCTCTTACAGGAGCAGGCAGGGCCCCAAGTGGATGCAGATGAAGGGTCCGGGTGCCCAGCGAGGCATGGCACCCGGCAAGGCATGGCACCCGGCAAGGCATGGCACCCGTCGTGGCCGGCATGGCACGCGTCGTGGCCGGCACACACACGCGCCGGCGCAGGCGGTCCCCTGCGTGCTGAGGCACACATGGGTCGGGAAGCCTGCTGCCTGCTGCCAGACCCGCTCGCCGAGGCTGTCTGCAGCCTGCCCACAAGGCAGCCATGTGGGTGGAAGGCAGGCGAGCGGCGGAGCAAACTGGCTTATGGCTGTTGCGTTTTGGAGACCATTTTTTCCAAGCGTCCTAAACATGGGCCTTAATCATCAGCACTTCTGAAGCACTCATCATTCTTGTATCCAGGCAAGGAGCCTTGTTATTACCCTTTGAGAGATACCACATTCCCTCATTTCCTATGGAAGGGGGCCTGCCAGCAGTATCAATACCGGCACCGCTCGGTTTGTTTCAGATTAAAAATGTCCCCGGGGAAGGTCTGTGTTCGTCTTCAGAAGGGTCTCAGCACAGTCACAAACTCTTGCACTGGGCCACTGGTGGTTACCTCCAGGGAATGCTTTGGTGGCCACCTTCACTGAATGTGCCACTTTGCCTTTGCCAAGGGGAGAAAACACTCCCTGCCTGAATTGAGAAACCCTTCCTCTCAGGCTTCTTGGTGCTAAAATAGTGGCAAGAAGAGGTTACCTTCCTTCACCCACCGCCCTCCAACCTGTCTCTGCGTGGGGGTGGATTGCGGTGACTCTGGTCCTTGGCGTGGTGGCCGCCCCTGGGAGCCTGACTGTCTCGGCTCCAGTCTAATGCTGGAAGAGATGCT
Organism: Rhinoptilus africanus; assembly: GCA_013400135.1. Taxonomy (NCBI): domain Eukaryota; kingdom Metazoa; phylum Chordata; class Aves; order Charadriiformes; family Glareolidae; genus Rhinoptilus; species Rhinoptilus africanus. Next base: position 20,109 of record VXBO01014996.1, read on the forward strand.
TGGAACAAAGGGAAATGCAAAATACCGTCTGCAAGGCCTTCAATACATGACGGCCCCCACCCCGATCGGCTCTGGGGTACAGCTCCCGGCAGCAGACAGCACAGGAGGAACTGAAAGAAAAAGCTGTGTTTTCATGAAAATTTAAATTTACCTCCTGTACTTCAGCGAGTTATGAGATGCACGTACCATAACCACGTATACTCCTTAGAGGGATCCAGAAAGGCTACACGCCGGCTCTTTGCACAGGGAGACCAAGGGGTGTTGCACTCCAGCCCGTGTACGAAATGGCCAGTCACTGAGGGTGAAGAAAATACTGTATAGATGTGATATCACAAGTTATATAATATCATGGCCAAATCTCTGCAGCTGGATATCATCAAATCAAAATTAGAAACTCATTGGAAGCAAAGGACAGTCTTTGCACAGATTGCCTATAAATCTGCAATAACTAGTTCTCCCTGGGCGTAACATCAAAAACATTTTTTAGTGTCTCATTAGTAAGAAAATTTATTGCTCAACTATTGAACTATGTCGATTTTTGAAAACATTGTGTGAATAATTCCAGAAAGCATGTGTTTGATTTGTATTCGTTTTGTGCCGCTGGATAGAAAGAGTGGCTTTTCCCCTATGATGAAATGACACTAATCATGAAATTAAAAGGTGAAGCATGTCTACAGTTTCAGAACGAGGTAAATTTTTATAAATATGCTAATGCCCTCCCTTCCCCATAAGTCAAACTAAGACTAAGGAGTTCATGCCCCAGCTGAGCTTAAAAAAAAAATGAAAAATAGAAGACCCAATTACAGTTCTGTAGAGGGGAAAAGAACTCCTCCCAGCCCTTATTATTTCTTCTTTGTGCTGCAGTGTGTTTCCCAGCTGTGTCTGTTGGCCAGTTTTGTGGCTCAAATAGCCTGAAAAAAAAAAGATTGAGAAAGAGGGGAGAAATTTAAACCAAACTCAGGGTTGGCCGCATAGGATGGATGGATGGAAAGACTTTACAAGTATCTGCTATGCAGCGCGGATTTCTTGTCAGTAATGTGTGTGCACGAGTTGGGTTAACACTGCTAAGGGCGGGCAGAGTGCTATCATTTCTCATATTTCAGCAAAAGGATGGACAGAATAAATGGCTCCGTGGGGATTCACTAGCAGGGACCCGTGTGTGGAAAATTCCTTTAAAGGCTGGGGTGCTGAGGCAGGCGGTGCTGCACCCAGGCGTCTCCCTCAGCTTCAGCGGGACTGCACGGGTGAGGATGGGCGAGCACCTAACAGAAAAGCACTGTTACCCTTCACCCTCGTTAGATGTTCCTCTGTAAACAAATGCCTGTCAGCAGGCCTGTAAGATGAAGGAAAGGCTCCGAGCATGCGGATTTGTGACGCCGTGGTGGCTCTGCAGGGCCAGGGCACAGGGGCAGCAGGGGCAGGCAGGGGCTGCCATCACGCCTGGAGCAGCTTTTGGGGCAAGCCCAGCTCTGGACTGTCTAGATGCTTGGCTGCCGTTCAGGCTTGGGTTTAGCTGGTGAGCAAAGGTGGGGGACAGATATGATGCACATTTAAATACCCCTACCTTTGGAAATGTAACCGGTTGAATGCTTTTATCACGCTGTTAGCAGAGTTTCTTCAGCGGCTTTGCTTCAGCCCCGCACTCTCCCTCTTTGTGCGACACGCTCCGCAAATGCAAACTAACCACCAGGAATTTGTACTGCGGGAAAGTGAAAGAGAAAAGAGAAGCCGAGTCGGAGGGGCCAAGCGGTCTGTCTGGTCAGGGTTACTCACACCTCAGTGGCAGAGTCAGAAATAAACTCAGGCTGGGGAATCACAACCCAATGCCCACCAGACTGTGGAAAATACAACTTAATTCCCAGCTGTCTTTGCAAAGGGACTTTTTTTTTTCAGAAATGAAAAATAAATTAAAAAAAATAACTCAATCTATGTAGCGTTTTTAGTACATAACCCCTTCTCATGAAATACTTTCAGCCTTGTCCAGTCAGGGAACTGTGGAAACCACAAAAAAACCCAGGCATCACTGTTGTAAAGCCCCACTCAAATCTGTAAGCAGGCAACTTCCAAGCCCTGCCCTGTAAACACCAGCATCACTGATGCTGACGAAGCATCTGGTGGTTAGGAAGGACCAGTGGGAGAAGCTGAGCCCTTCCTGAGGAGGTGTCGGAGGCCAGTGGCTGTCCTGGCTCCGCAGCCGGCACACCACATCCTGGCTGGTAGAGGTACAGATGGGCTTCCTCCCATCTTCAGGTGTCACCACCTTAAGCACAAGCAATCCCCATGCTGCAAATGTTTCTCAGCCAAGACTTCCCACTCAGCGCTGTTGTTTTTAATGAGGGATGCCCTCCCCACCTCCGGGGGATGCGGGGGAGAGGGTCTCTCCTGGAGGAGGTGAGCCTTTGGCTCCAGCAAACCTCCCCGGCGCACCTCTCTGGCTTGCTTACAAAGGCCTCCAAGCTGGGCTCCAGAGGACACCAGCAGCGCTCCCCCACTTTTTTCCAGCTGTGCTGGGAAATCTCTTTCCCGAGCATTCATGGGAAATGAGAAAATACAGGCACTGCCCCAGCCTTAACTGGAATGAAAGTGAGCCGCCCCGCGACCCCGCTCTCCCACGCCAGGCCCCTTGAGCCCAGCTTTATGGGTGAGAAGGATCAAAGGGCTCCAACTGCTCCCATATGGTAAATGGCCCTATATGTTGTGTATAATTGCACACAAGCATCCCCACATCCATGTTCGGTCTCTATTAAAGATCGCTGGGTGACAGCCAGAGATGTTTTCCCAAGGCAAGAAGAGCTCCAGACATCACGGCAGTGGCATCACGCACTCTCACACGCACATCCCGGCAGCCGTGGGGCCAGGGCACGGCATGGCCATGGCACGGGGTCCCCTCTGCTGCCCACCCTCCCCTCCCGCAGCGCTGGGACAAGCGGGCAGTGGAGACTTTCCTTCGGACACCAGCTGGGAGAGGTATTTTTCAGCCACAGGGTGGCATCTGATGGATGTGTTTGCGGAAAGTTAATGCTCCTCGGGTGAATTCGAAGCTGGCCTTTTCTAAAATTAATTTCACTTTGTTAATATAACTCCCCAAAGGGGATGTTTGCTTTTTATTAAGACTGGGCGGAAACAGGAAGAAAATCACCCCTTCAGTCACTTATTTTAGGCTGTTAGCATCCTTTAGAGCAGACACCTGTGCAGGGGATGCGCGGGTGCACGTGGCAGCCCTCAGGGCAGGGCTCTCGTCCCTCTTGGGCGAGAGAAAGTGAGGCAGAAATGGATGAAAGAGGTGTGAAGGAGGTCTAAGACTGAAGCACATTTGATTTTTTTCCCTTGTGTTCAAACAGCAGAATTTGAAACAACTTGGAGATCCAGAAGGAAGCGCCCCTTGGTGTTATAAATGATGTTGGATTAAGCTGGAAGGGGCAGGAAATCCCAGGTGCCACTTTCAACCCCATGGTGGAGCTCCATAGTGAGCCCCAGAGGTGTGTGATAGCGTAGGGTCCAATGTTCAGCCTGGTCACCCACCACCGCTGGATTGCTCCCGCTGTTTCCCAGGCCAGCCCTTACCAAACATAAGAAAAAAGCTTATTTTAGCAGAGCCATCTTACCTGGGCAGGTCTGTCCTGCGGCAGAAGGATGCTGCCTGCTGTCGTTGCACACCGTAATTGCCAAGCTGCCATCCTTGATCATCCTTTTGGGCTGGAAATGGAGAAGGTCCATCAGTAAAGGTGTGAGCGCTCAGCTCGGCCTGGCTTCATTTCAGGTCGGGCTTTGTGGCGTACATCGCTGCTGGACGGGCTTCTCGTTAACATGCACCACTGCAAAAGTGGCACTGGAGGGTCCTAGAGCAAACTAGTTTCTGAGATGAAGCTCAGAGGTTGACACAAAGACTCACGTGAACAGCCAGGTTGATATGACAGCATCCTTTTCATAAACACAACCACTGTGAAACTCGGTGGTGTTTGATCTTTTTTTAACTGGAGAAATTCCTCCCTCCTACCCCTCCCAGCTGTTGTTACCTTGGGTCACCTCCCGCAGAAACTGGTAGCAGCTCTTGCTGGGGATTTTCCTTCAACAAAATGTTTTCAAACAGAAAACACGCTGGCAAAGGAAAGCCTGTGTTTTGTGGTGGTCTGCCCAGCTATGAGGAAAAAGCAACTAGGCTTTTCATCAGGAAGATTCCTCTGCTTCTCCAAGGGGGACCCTGGGACCATGATTTCCTCAAGGACTGGGTGGTTGCTCACCCGTTTCTGTGAAGGGCTTTCTGCAAGTCGCCTTGATTCTCTACAGGGCCGGCAGTAAGGGACGTTTTCCGTCTTTGTTCCCTACTTTCCTCTATTGTCTGCTTGCTGTCCGCTGTGGTTTGGAGCGACAATGCTGAATGGCAATGTTGATACCTGGTTTGCGTCCAAGCAGTGGTTTTTTTCAAGTAATTAGTTTGGGAAGTGAAAAGCTTGCGTTGCTGTGCTTTTTCAGGGACGGGTGGGTTAGGTTACCTGCTGAGTTAGACAGGTTACCTGTTTGGGGCTTTTTTCCCCCCAATCCTAGACTTGTGATAGCCTGGGAAAAAAATTGTCTTTATAGAGGAACTGCTTAAAAACAACCAGGGGTGCCCCCACCTTTCTCTGCTCAGTAGCCCAAGGGCAGACTTAATTAAAAGTTCCTTCAAAATATACTCCCCACTGCTCTAAGCTACTGCGTTTCAAAAACTCTGGTGCTTTGCCAAAGTGGGAGCAGGCATATATTAAAGTGACAGGTACAAAGGAGATTGTTACGTTCCTTGTGCTCCCTTCTTCTCTGATCCTTCTGTGCTAAAGTCCCACAATCTAAACATTATTGAAAATAAAGAATAATAGCCTCTCTTCTCCCTCGCCCATCTAACAGATTCCGGCTAAGTGTTTGCCTTTTGCGAGCAGCCTCCTCGGCACAGGTTCCCACTCCCTGTTGAGATTCAGCCCTGAAGTCTCGGGAATGTTTTCCTGGAAATAGCAGCTCGGTCACACCATGTCTCTGCTGGCAGCGTGTCCCATGGAAGGCTGCCACGCTGCCTGCACAAGGACGATCAGGCTAGAGCGCCTTAATATCTACCAGCTTCTCGTTAGTAGCTGAGATAATCAAAGCCTTCTTGTTACTGGGATACTTTCAATTTTCCGAGCGCAATATGCATTGGCCTTTCTGCTAACAGCACGTCCCAGACACCACTGACCGCAGCCTCCGCGGTAGCCAGCAACAAGAGCCAATATTAGGTTGAGAAACAATAATTTCCAAAAGAAAGGTGGAATCATCACTTTTCCAGCCTATGACAGAAAACTAATGACAGCCATCGCTAGGCAGCAGGAAGAGATAAACATCCTTCCCCGAAGACTGAAGAGAGAGAAGGAGCATGAGTTGGAGCACATTAAGTTAATCTAACAGCTTGGCATGGACTAGCTTCCCATTTTCACAGTAAGTGGGAGCCTTACTCTGTCAATGTGCTGAGGATTTTATTTCTAGAGATTTATAGCCACAGGTTCTGGAGCGCTCTGTAATTACATGAGTTTACACTTGCAGGGACAAAGGCTGAGTAAATATTTTATTAGGCAATTTTTTATCTTATTGAAACTGAATACACATGTGATAATTTGCCTGGTGAATGGGGAAAGGATAGTGAAATAAATAAGATAGTTTGCACAGAGCCTTGTTTGCGGGCTGCATGCAGAATCAGTGCCTCCCACCACACAACTCCCAGCGCAGGTACAGCCAGTGACACCCGCGGCCAGCTCAAGCGCCCGAGTGCAGCCATGCTGGGGGTGAAATGTGCCCATCCCATGGGACAAAAGGGACACGGAAAGCCTCCTGCTACAGAGACTGTCCTGGGGCGGATGAGTTTGCTATGGAGTGTCTCCACCAGCACTTCTCTCTTGACCTTTGTTTCCTTAAGATACAAACTCTTTACTCCACCATTTGGTCATTTTCAGATGCTGGAGAAAAAAGGTGGGGAAAACTGGCAACAAGAGCACAAAAAGATGTCAAAAGGCTTTTCCACACAGCCAGAAACACGCACGCACTGATGGGCCCCCGTCAGCCTGCTGGGCACCTTCCGCCCACACCGACATGGGCTTCAGCTTTCTTCTGTTCTGAACTCCATGTGTTTTGCTCAAGTTTCCCCTGGTTCGTCGCAGGAAGGAGTCCCCAGGACCACTCAAAGGACACGGAGCAGTGAGGGTCCCTGGAGGGTGCTGGCACTGCTGATACGCAGCTCTCCATCGCACACTCCCATTTATTACGATAGAAATAACAAATAATATAGGCCACAGCTTTTAAGTAGGACCTCCTGTTACTGCAGGAGGGATCATCCAGCTAGCGAAGCAGATATGAATTGAGATCGCGTGGGGAGCACTGTACAACTGTCTGTGGCACTGATTCACAAGTAGAGCAGATTTATTTCACTGCAGTGAAGAAAGTATGGCAAAAACTTGAGGCTCATATCCAAGAGCACACCAGCAAGGCTGCTCTGAAGTTTCCTGTTGTCTCTCGCAAAGAAGAGAGAGTGATGAAAGAGGGAGATTTTACAGGAGAAACAATCTTGTGGAAGCTGTTGAAATTAAATGGTTGTCATTGTCAGGTAGGCAAGCGGCCCTGGAAGGCAGAAATGGATGGAGCCAGCTGGTCTCCCTGCTCTTGTCCCAGTGCTGCAACCCAGGGGTGGCAGATGATTTTTTCACACTGTCATTTTTGGCTTCCTGAGGGCAGGTCCCAACCCTGTGTCTCTGCTGGCGAGGAACCCATGCTCATACTGCCACCATACAGCCGGGGAGAGGTCAGCATTGGCTCCTCAGGGCTACGTGTGCTCAGACACAAACCCCAGGGTATGCTTTGCTCCTCCAGCCCCAGTTTGTCAGTAGCAGTGGGGCAGAAATTTGTGGCATTCATTACTGGGCTTCTCGGGAGACTGGACTCATGGTGCTGGCTTACACTGCCAGGGGAAACATGGGGCCTCTTTCCTACAGCATTCATGTTCGTCAGTGTTAGAGACAAGTGACTTTTTAAAGAAATATTTCTTAAAGGCAAGAAACCAGCGCAAACTGCTCTGTTCCCAGCTGGGGAGGTGGATGCTTGGCTGCTTTGGGGCTGCAAGTTCTCCAGGGCAAGAGTGGGGAAGAGAGGATTCCCTCTCACCTGGGCATGAGACCCTCCCCAGACCCCTCAAGAACAGCAACGTGTTGACGTGCCCTTTCCTCTCCACCGTGGGATTCTTACTTCCAAAGCAGCTGCAGTCACATGGAGAGATTACCATGGGAGTATGCAGTCTTCTCCTGGCCGGTTTCATCACCAGTTGGCCTTGTTTCCCCCAAACAGCAGCCCAGAGCTGGCTCCTCTTACAAAATCCATCCCAGCCTGAGAGTCAGTGCGATGCCTCCTGGATGTGGCCCCTCCTGAGGGCCCACTGCCTTACCGTTGAGTTTATTGGGATGATGCAGGGCTCACAGCAAAGTGACAACCTGCTAGTCTAACTTCGTGACTTACCCAGCCTCCTCTTGCAGCCACGGGATCAAGCCTCATGCAATATTATGGATGTCATCCAAGTCCCATTGCAGCCAACAGCTGCTGTTTGCATTTAGGCTGTATTGACACGAAGGCAGCAGGGGCAGGATGTGGCCCGCTTGGGAAGATGCCCTTTGATTTTAAGTCAGCATACAATGAAAAGTGAAATTCCAGCAGCTCGCTGATGCGCAGGCAATAAACTGTTGGGTACGGCAGTTGTATGTGAAACAGCTTTGAAATTAAGATCTTGGTGAAGAAGTACCAGTATAACTTTTAGCAGCAAGATTTTTAACAAATACCTTCGTAGGCACATGTATAATTGATAAAAAGGAAAGCTTCCTATAGCATTTCAAAGATTTGTGTTATTATTCTATTCACAAACGACTGCAGCCTGTTATAAGTCCCAGGCCACAAAATTTTCTAAGAATAGTCAAGGAACCTTAGAATTAACTTATAAAATTTGGTAATCATTTGCAACTTCGTTAAATACTCAGATGCCTAATAATACATTATTCTTGTCTCGATTTTAAATTTTAATTGCATGAAGTTTGGTCCCTCAATAATTAACACATTGTATATCCCACCCAATTCACAAACTAATTGTCATTTCCTAGTTCTTAATGTTACTTGCTAATTCTGACAATGATAAAGAATTTTATGTCAAAACTCCCCAGTAAGTGACATTCTACGTGCACAATAATGACAAAACAAGTTAATTTACCGCAAAGTTGATGAAAGACAGAGCTTTTTTAATTGCGTATTTGTTACCTTCATTAAAAGGTAAGTGGCTCTTCAGTTATGTATTTGCCCATTTCTTACACATTAAAAAAGCGCTAATGAACCTGATTAAAATTAATTGAAAAGGTCTAAGATCTGCAAAGAGATCCTAACATCAACAGACTTCTAATTGCTGCTGAAAGACGGACTTAAACAGGGTTTAGCAGTAGACAGACATTCATTTTCCAGCACTGTTGGAAGGAACGATAGGGGGAATGCAAAAGCGATCCAGAACCGAAACACCTGGTTATGGCTGCAGAAAATGCCGAGTGTCTGGACACTATTTCCTCTCACTCCTCTCTGCTGATAACTGCTCTTCCTGCCCCCCGTCCCCTGCGCCGGGCAGGCTGCGTTACAGCTGTAGGCAGGAGAACAGGCGCTGGCGTGAAAAGCAGCCGGGGGGAAACTCCAGACAGCCCCAGCCTGAGCGTTCGCGTAGCAGGCAGGGTTGTGAGGCAGCAGAGAAAGGCTGAGGTTTAGGCAGGTTAAGGGAAATGCCCACTGGAAGTGGGGATGTAGGAGTGAGAAGGGGAGCCTGAAACCGAGGCGCTATGAAGAGAATGGGGGAACCATGCAGGAGAGGGCTGGCTGCTCAGCTCCAGGGACGGATGAGGGAAAGTTATTAACGGGGAGGTCTGAACCCTGCAGAAAATAGGGTGGAAATCTTGTTTTATCCCACCCTGGGCTTTCCTGGAAGTTGTCCTAGTGCTTATGGTCACCCAGGATGCTGGGAGAGGACAATCCCTGCCACCACCCCTATTGACCCTGCCATGGTGAAAACTACGGATGGCTCCTAGAGGGTTTGAAGAAAGGCAGTGTTGGGAAACCTTTCTGGCTCTCAGGCACATTTTGTCCCGGCTATTTGTGTGTTTTCAGCAGTCACAAACCCCACAGACCCGGGGAAAGCAGCTCATTCCTCCTGTCGTTATGTTCATCAGCAGTCGTATGTCTGTCTAAGCCGGGGGGAGGGTACGTTGATGTATTTATAGTCGTCTTAGACGAGAGTCTCTCAAACTTTACAGACCACTTTATTACTTTAACTGCACCATGCAGAGTTATCGCTTTTCTCCTGTGCTCCCCAACTATCCGTTCCCATTATTCCAGGATATTTTAATCTTATTAGAACTATTTTCTTCATCACTGTTAATAGCATACACCACTTATCTTGCTACTACTGTATAAATGTGAAAGAAGAGAGAAACATATGAGCTATTTTAATTTTTTTTGTTTTGATTTAATTGAAATTGCTGAATGAAAAAATAGCTTCTTCTAGTAATTCTGCTGTAACTAACTCAGTTTGATATTGGTTCTATTAGCCTTCTAATAGCATGAAAGCTAAAAAATTAAATCGTTCCACTTCCACATTCATAATTATGTGCAATTAAAATCTTTACATACCCAAAAGTCTTATATGAAGCCCTGAACCCTTCAACTGTCACTCTTCATTATCTCCAAGCCTAACAATTTTACAGTGACACATTGTACACAATGAGATGTGCTAAAGAGGAAATATTATATTTTACTGATGTATGTGTTCTTTAATTTCTCTGAATTAGCTTTTTGATATGGATGCTAATTGTTTTCTTTGAAAGGAGTCGCCACAGATATGTGATTTCTCTATGCCTGTTGCGCTTCAAAAAAAATACAGTTAATTGCAGGAAACAGGAATTTCTCTCTTTTTTTATATATAAAAAAATAATCAGCTGCATATCAAAGGAGTGAATCTTAATCCAACTTTCTGATTGTACATTAAAAAGAAACCTTCAGTGTTTGTGACCAGCACAGAGTATTTCGCGACTTTTGATGTTTCCCCTTTTCATTTATTCATGAGGAGAGATGAATAATTAAAACAGGACGTTTGGCAAAACCAGCGCGCACACAAAAAATATTTCCATATGAACTTCCAGCTTCAGCCCACGATAGTCTACGAGACACGTTACTGCAGGATTGTCCATATGGCAAGTGCGCGTGTAACTCTGAAACCATAGACCTGGTCGAGACTTGGGATCCTGCCATCAGTGGCCGACAGCTGTTACCGCTGTATAAATGCAAATGCTAAATGTGGGTGAGCCAAGTGTGGCAGCAAAGAAAGGCTGAATTTGGACACAGTCCTGGGTGTGATGAAGGCCGCTGATAAGGTGTGCCTCACGGGGTGGGTGGCAGATCCCTTCTGGATCTCCAGGGGAGGGTGGAGCGAGTGGCTGCACTCCCACATGGTTATGCAGGAGAAACCTGAGCTGCAACACAGAAACATCCTTCTCGATGAAACAACAGGTTGCTCCACACACGTTAGAAAGAAGGTCCTTGTGATGGAGGGGGGTGGTTGTTCTGTAGTTTCCTGCAGACTATTCACTAGCTAATTTTAACATTTCGTCTTCGCCGCGTTGCTACAGAAAGTGATATTTTTCATCCTAAATCTCATAAAAGGCTAATTTGAGTTACCTCTCATTCATTAGAAGGAAATATTATAGAGAAGTGACGATATACCAGACATATCAAAAGGTCTCAATCAGTCTGAGCTGGTCTCTTTTGTCTTGCAAATCTTCAAAGGAGCTCATGGGTTTTAATCGTCACATCCTGCTCTATTTCACAGCTTGGAGGATCCTGCTGTTGAAAGACATCTTCTCTCCATATCTAGCTCGGAAATTCCCCACTGACTCTAATGGAGGTCTACATTCCTGTTTGCAACATTACTAAATTTACTCTTCAAAATTTTTAATGCAACTTGTGACCTCCTGTGAACTTGTGCACTGGTGTTGGATTGACAAGTAAAAACGTCTCCATTCATGCGCAATGTAATATTCCATCACTGTATACAGCTTTCTCCTTTACATTTCCTACAAATCCTTCTCATCTGTGCAAATTACATATATTTTGTTTGTCTTTTGATAACTGCAGTCATGTTTTAGCTTCTTACACAGACAAAAGGGCTTCCAAAACGTGGCTGGTTCGTGCTTGCCTGTGTCAACCTTCAGGATGCCTCTTGAAAACTCACTCGTGTTTTGCTCCATCTCCTCTTGGCGTTTCACCTTTGCCTCCGCATTTCCTGAAGTGGAGTCTGTGGTTTATGAATCGTTTTACTATGACTTAGTCTTGTTTTCCCTCCAGAGCTGTGGTCTTTGCTTACATTCTCCGAACGGCAAAGCCCATTTGTTTCCTTTTAAACTTCTGTCAGCTTAAACTTCCATCAGGCTTCTTCTCTGCTTGGGGTCTCTGATCCCCGCTCAGACCTTATCTCAAATTAGGGATTCCACAAGCTTCTATAAAATGAGGATCAACTCAAATTCTCAGATTAAGTAAGATGAATAATTAAAATAAAAATTCTGCCTCTATTTTGCCATTCCTCACCTAATGTGCGGATCATCTCCCATTTCTGATCTGAAAATATAATTTTAAAAGCTAGCTTTGCTCAGTGATGTTTTTGGTAGCTCCACCTGCACAGATTTTTTTCTGGAGTGTTTTCCTGAAGCCTGTGGGCACTTTGGATGGAGTAAGCTGCCTACAGAGCTCGGTTCCACATTCTCCATATGCTCTCAGAGCGTATTTAACAGTGTGGTAGAATGACTGAGGGATGCACCAGTGTTTCCCAGAGGCAATCTTCTCAGAAATTAATAAAACCTTAATAAAATTTATAAAATTAATAAAATTTTGTTTTTCCCAGGCTCACCTTCCTCATCCTCCCAGATAATTACAGCCGATAGCTATGAGCAGATGACTCCTCTGAAATTGATAGGATAAATTCAGCAGAGCCCTACCAAGTCGTGGCTGCAGAGTGTCAGAGCACCAGCGATGCCAGACCTTCAGAGGTGTCGCTGACATCTAAAGGGGTCAAGGGACCAACCTGGGCCACCAAGTTTCTCCAGCCATGAGCTCTGTCCTACCAACATGCCTTGACTGCCCTTTCTGAGCATGGGGGACCCAGCAGAGAAATTCTTCGAGGGTGGCTGCACAAGGAGTGATCTTGTGGTGTTCCTATTCCACAGAGGCCTCCTGAGGGCTTCTGTGCGGAAGATTCCCTCGCTCTGCTTATATTGCTATCTAATATAAATAAGTTGATTAAGTGGCTTGTTTAAATTGCATTTATTACATTCCATCCTTGTTGAAAAACCCTCTTCAAAAATCTAAGTGGCTGGAGCATTTGCAGAGAAGTGTTATACTCACAAGAGTGATAATGAGTTAGATGCAGCTGGGAATCGGGTATATGAGAATCACTGAACACTTGGCAAAGGCTTTTATTCCCTTTCTCCCCCTCTTTTCCTTCTCATGATTAAAAATAAATCAGGAAAGATATTTGCACATCACCAGCAGAAGCTTGCTTGTTTTGTTTTGGGTTTGGATTTTTGTTTTGGGTTTTGGTTTTGTGGGTTTTTTTTTTTTTTTTTTTTTTTTTGCAGAGCTCTTACAGTTTGTAGGTCCTTATTAATTTTATCAGTTTACTTTTCTACCTCCTTAAATTACTGAGGAATAGCTAGTGATACTTCTTCATGTATTCCTTTTCGAGGAAGCTGATTGTGTCTTTGACCCTGTGCCCCTGCACAGAAACGTCAAGCATTGCTCTGAAAGGCTCTGCTCGGAATTAGTCTATATGTTTGCTGTATTTTGGTTTACATATATATTTTCTTTCACTTTCTGACCACTGTAGAGGCCTGAAGCAAGTGGAAAATAGCACAGCTTCCTTGTGCTGAATTTCCCAGGACAAGTTTTTTTCCTGGGTAGGGCGTATCTTCAGTGCCATCCCTCAGCTCTCCTCCCTCCTAGGCCTGGGTGGAGGCAAGAGGCAACAAGAGCATTGAACACTCAGACTCTTCTGGGCTTGAAGGAACATTTGTCCAGGTTGGAAGACAAATGAGAGTGGACTCTGGTAGTCTTGTGAAATGCTCTTGCCCAAGGAAGGGGATAAATTTGTTTCCAGCAGCCCTAGAATTTCTGAAATAATGTAACCAAGAACCAGGATTCCTCTTGCAGTTTCATTGATTCACATGTGTGGTCAGAAAGATTAAGGATGATTGCCCTGTAAACCTGTCATGTCTGAGTTTTAACCACCTGGTGCAGGAATAGCTGCTTCATGAGTCACGTCCATTACACACAAATCCTCACCGCAACTACAGTCACCGGATTACGCAAGTGCCATTCAGTGCCACATCTTTTCACGTGGGTTCTTTCTTTTCTGCATGTTCATTTTGAAAAGTTTAATATCATTTAAGTTGAAAATAAAATAAAAAAAATAACAGCATAAAAATCTGCTTTGTGCTTCTTATTTTTTGTTACTGCCAGTCACTCTGATCACACCATCAGCTAAGTGAAGTCTAATTGAACGGCAGATCAGCGTGGCTGGCAGACCTGTTGCCGTACCATCAATTCAACAAACACCATCTTCCTTCTAGCAAAGTGCTGTATCAGATTGGTAGCAAGACATTAGACAAATTTCTGGTATGAAAAAACCTACTCATTAGTAAAAAAATATTCCAGTCAAAAGCAATATATTTAGAAAACATTTCTGCTTGCATGACACATAAATGCTATTGCAGCGTTAAGAAATAAGCTTGAGAGTTTCTAGAGATGTTTTGGGCTTTCACAGCGTCAGTCTAAAATCTGTTGAGCACATTTGCTCGCAGTTGCATCGCTGACACGCCACTATGTTGAAGCACGCAAGACTTGGTGGGACAATCATCCAGGATTGATTACAATAAACAACCAAATCATTGGAGAGACCTGGGCGGTCCAGCCCGTTACTGACGACTTTCAGCATAAATAAAAGCGCTGCGTAAAGCTGCAGTTCTGGGCCCACACCTGCCGTAGGCTGAGCAAAGGGAGGCGAGACAAGCGGCGGCAGGCTGGGGAGGCTCACGGTTAGGAATCACAGCCCTCCTCTCGGCTCTGCTGGCAAGCCCGGCTCTATGCCTCATGCACTGCTGCTACACGCTGGGGTGGCTTATTACTGTGGAGATATTTCAGGCAATTAGGTCCCAGGTTACCTTCAGTTCAGTCCAAAAGTTTCAAGTCTGTGCATCCAAAACACCTCCTTCAGTATTTTCCTCTGATTATCCCTCTGATGTGCACTCACTGCAAGCGCCTGAGTCTCAAAACGTTGAGTATGTAAGAAGTATCTGATGATAGATCACCAGGAGTGGACAGCTATGGTCAGCTCTGCATCAGAGAGGGAAGTTCAAGCTTGTTTTAACAGGTCTGTTTGGAAAAACAGGGGTTTTAGAAACAACTCCTAACCACAGTGCTGCAGGACCCAATGCTGCTACAGATGGCTGGGATATTCCCTCCTGGAACAGTGGCAACCAAGAAGAAAAATCTCAGAGAATAGTGCAAACTTGCGTCAAACTGGATCGGATGGTCCTAACCCCAGGGAAACTGAATTTCTGCATTTGGCGGTTGAGCTGAGACACTCCTGTTAGACCCAAAAAAGAAAAGATGCATTTCACTCCTTGGAATAAATTAGATTTATTTTTTCTGCACAAATAGTGATTTTGAAAGAGAAGGTTTTTAAAAGTTCTGAAGTTTTTAACAAATTGCAGCTTTGGGGGTTTTTTGATGAAAGTTCACAGAATTTAATGCAAAATGATGACTACCTTGTGATTCTTAGAATTTCCAATTTACTCTCCATTGAAAAAAAATGAAGGGTCCTGATAGAAGTTGCAATGGACAGTTCCTGTTGTTTTCCCATAAGAAAAGAGGGAGTAGATCAGGTGGAAAACCCTGGCAGGAGGAGGAGATGGTTCCTGCCCTGGGGAGGTACTGAGTCTGCTCCGAGAAGAGGTTTCCAAAACACAGGTGAAGCAGGCAAGGAAATGAATTGAGAGTCTGCAGCCCAGCAGAGGCCGTGTGGGAGAATGTGTGAGTCAGCAGACAGGTGGAGTGGGAATCCTGACACATTTCACAATCAATTTTGTTCTTTCCCTGATATTAAAAGTCAGAAGAGAGCTCCGTGTAGCTGCAGACTGTGGGCTCCAGACCTTTAGATTTTGAAATGAAGTGTTTGTAGATCGCTGAAGATCCAAATTATGCCAAAATTATGTTATTATAGTGTAATCATCTTGTTAGCTGCTTAGAACGTTTTCTTCATTATCACTTCATTCATACTTATGATGATGAGCAGATGGTACCAATGTCATAACGCAGCAAAAATCACTCCCAAATGTTGTTTGAAAACACAGTTGGAAGGTGGTAGGGACTTCCTCGCCTGCTGATGAGCCTGGTTTACCCCCCTTGCTGCAAGAGGAATTACAGAAACCTGGTTTGCCACTTAACCTGTGTGCTGGCTGCTGGCGCCAAAACATGGCAAATTCTGTACCAACAGAGGCTTATGATAGCTTATACTGGGAACGAAGTTTACATTTTTTTTCACCAGAGCGGTGAAGTTAAGGCATTTCAAGGTGGATTATGGCCCATTACAATCAACACAAGAGAGTCATAAAGAAGCCCCACACGCTGAGCAGATCCTGTTCTTACTGAAGGAGAAGTCATTGTTGGTATCTCTAGCTACATCTCATCCTCTTATAGCACGAGTCTGCAAGAAGATATCAACGTTCCAGTGTCTGAAGGGGGCCCACAAGAAAGCCAGAGACGGAGACTTTACAAGGGCATACAGTGATAGGATGAGGAGTAATGGCTTCAAACCGGAAGAGGGTAGATTTAGATGAGATATCAGGAAGAAATTTCTCACTCTGAGGATGGTGAGCCCCTGGCCCAGGTTGCCCAGGGAAGCTGTGGCTGCCCCATCCCTGGAGGGGTTCAAGGCCAGGCTGGACGGGGCTTGGAGCAGCCTGGGCTGGTGGGAGGTGTCCCTGCCCAGGGCAGGGGGTTGGAACTCAATGATCTTTAAGGTCCCTTCCAACCCAAACCATTCTATGATTCTTTGAAAAGCAGTGTAAAGCAGACTTGCTCTGCTGTGGCAGTCCTGCGCTGGAGTCAAGTCCTCAGCAGCCCAGGAAATGGTGCAACTAGAAGTTTCCCATTACGGTTTTAGCTGGCACCAGTGCTGGAGCTGGCCGTGAGAACAGGGCAGTGGGAGTATGTCCCAGGTGCTCCCCGCATCTACAGCCCAGCTCACAGTTCGTGTGTGTTACAGCAAATCCCAAATTAAGGTCTAATCCAGATGATGCCAGTGCCCTTTCAAAGAAGATCAGCGATTCCTGACATATCCCACAGAGCTGTATGGGCACACCAGCCCTCTCTCCAGCAAGCAGTCAGAGAGCCACAAAGCTCAGTTTGTTTGTGACTTCTCCCTCTGATTGTTCCTCTCCCCGGTTCGGGTGGGCGCACCACAGCAATCAACAAAAGGACCGAGCGTGCTCAGAGCAAACACACCGCAATTTTACTCAGAATCAGAACAAACACGCTCCAGACGCCAATCCCCAAATCCAGGAGACACAGGTGGAGTTGAAACCCAGAGCACCTAAGCAAGCAAAGTTGCATGCACACACACAAACCCCACCAAAGCAAAGCAACAGCTACCATAAGTCTACCCCTCCCTGTTAAAAAAAAAAAAAAAATGAAAAGGGGGAAAAAAACCCATAGAAGCAGGACAATTAAAGACAAAAAACAATTTTCAAACTTGTACAAAACATATTTTTCAGACTTTTTCTCAACCATAACTCTGTCCCCCACCCTCAGGCTGTACACAACAGGCTGCTCAGCCTTTGATTCCTAGATGTAATCGACCTCAGCCGGGCCAAAAGAGCAATTTGATCTCTACCTGCAGCACAAGGAGGGTGAGCTTTGTCACTGCACAAGTAAGGACCTCCCGCTTAGGTTGTTAAAGGTATTTACATGCCTAATTTCCCTTGATTTCCTTTTGGAAATTTGGTTCTAGCTCTCAGAAGAAATTCCTCCCATAAATCTTTTACTAGCCACTAGAGGGGAATGTATAACACAGAGAGAAGGGAGAGCGACACCACATTAAAGTTGCAGCCAGTTTGCTCACTCAGATGAAGTAAGTATTTAGTGTCATGTTGGATCTGTACAGTTTTTAGGAGCTAATTTAGCCTTTATCAGGTGCTTTGTTATTTTACTTTTTTCTGTCACATTGATCTCTCTCACCTTCTGCCAGTTTAGTGCAGTTTATGTTAAAGTCGTAGACTTTTCAGGTGAAAAAAGATCCTTACAGACACTTAATTTGAAGCTTAATACCCTCCTAAGCCCATAAATCATGCATTTGAGAATGTGATCTCCGCTGAAACAGTCTCCTATTCAAAATTGTTTACAGAGCACAGCATTTCTATCCCAGGAGAAATGTTGACATTTCAGCCTTTCTTTCCATTTAAAACAGGATTAAAAAGTAAGATTTGGATTTTTTTTTTTTTTTTGGTGTGGGATGGAAATTCCACATTAATTCCAGTTAGGAAATGACAAACAGATTCATTTGGATGTTCTTCTAACAAAATGAAACTTTCAGCAGTTTTGAAATTGATGGTTTTTTTACTTCAGCCACTGATAAAACAACCCTAAATGTCCCGCATCAAAAACGTATTTTTCTGAAGCATATGGGAGCCAGGCACAAACTATCCTAGGAATACTGGAGCTGGGATCTGCTCTTCCCTATAGTCCAGGCTTCCTAAGCAGGCCACAGCTTGTGTCATACCTCAAATTTCCATGATCGCTTGATGTCACATCAATCCAGGTCAAGAAAAAATCAGCACATTGGCTTAAAGTCCTCTTGTGAATCAGGACAACGAGGTCCTTGCTGGGTTTATGCAGCTTATAATGAGGGTCTGCCATCCTCCTTCCCTTACAGCAGCTCCGTGTGAAACCCACATCCCGGGTCATGCGGTGGGCAAGCGAGTATGAACATCAGGGCTAGGGATGCAAACAGCCTGGAGCACTGGAAGCTGAACTCCTACTGCCAAATGGCAAAAGATCATAGGGAAATTCACCCCAGGACCACCCAAAAAAAAAAAACCAAACCTCTAAGTGGTTTAAAATGCATTTCAAGCCAAGTGAAACATTTAATTCCACTTTTCTGTGGAAATTGCAAATATTCAGTGAAAAAAAACACCTTTGCAATAGAAAATTTGAACTGGCAGTAACTGCATTTTCATTGGAAAAAAATATTCTTATTTTATTTTATTTATCATCCTGATAAAAGATTCCCAATCAGCTCTGGATATTTGCATCAGAGATTTACATTTTAAATATGCCTTGTTCATGAGCCAAATTTTTGGCAGATAGGAATTAGCAGATTCAAGTCAATAGAGCCACAGAGATTGAAAAAAAAAGGAAAAATGCATCTCTACATTTTCAACAGCTCCCTCCTGATGTCACATAGATGGATGCAGAATGAAACTATCTGTACTGCAGAGAGGCATTCATCAGAACACCAGAAGGTCATCCATACAGGTACCCCTGTACTCAGCACTGGTGAGGCCCCACCTCAAATACTGTGCTCAGTTTTGGGTCCCTCCCTACAAAAATAGACATTGAGATTCTGGAGCATGTCCAGAGAAGGGCAACGGAGCTGGTGAGGGCTCTGGAGCACAAGTCTTGTGAGGAGCGGCTGAGGGAGCTGGGGGTTCAGCTTGGAGAAAAGGAGACTGAGGGGAGACCTTCTCACTCTATACAACTGCCTGAAAGGAGGGGGTAGTGAGGTGGGGGTCGGTCTCTTCTTCCAGGTAACAAGTGATAGCACAAGAAGAAACGGCCTTAAGTTTAGGGGGAGGTCTAGATTGGATATCAGAGGAAAAATTTCTTCATGAAAAGTGTTATCAAGATTGGAACAGGCTGCACAGGGCAGTGGTTGAGACACCATCCCTGGACATATTGAAACGACCTGTAGATTTGGCACTTTGGGACGTGGTTCAGTGGTGGACTTGGCCATGTGAGGTTATTGGTTGGACTAGATGATCTTAAAGGTATTTTCCAACCTAAATGATTCTATGAGTCTACGATTCCATGACTTTCACCAGTGGTACTTTTTGGCCCAACAGAACCTTTGCAATGCAAATAAAGGCAGATGGTTCTTTTTGGACCCACAGCTTTTATATTCAGAGCACAGTTTGTGAGGCGATGAAGGCAGAAGTTTCAGATGTTTCTCTCACTAGGAGCAGTTGAAAACTACTCGTGGCAATTTGCCACATTTTAGATGTATCTTCTGCTGGGGGGCTGATGAGACCGTTCCTGTGTTTGGTCAATAGCCTCAAAGTGAGACTGATACTCTTCATTCATATTCTGCTGGTGCCGAAGAAGCACAATTAGAAGTTGACGCAACAGCAAACACTCACTTCGCTAAAATTATCACATTTAGTGTGATTCCCATAATAAAAGCATGAGCCAGCCTGGGGAGCCTCTTTCAATTTACACAGAGAGACTTGGGGTCTCCCAACAGTCAGAACAGAGCCAATGTTTCTGAGCAAACTTTGTTAGGAAAACAGATTAAAAACTCCAGAGGTTTAGCTAAATCTTATACAGGAAAACACCTTGTTACCCTCCTGATTTAGAATCATAATTCAGTGTCAGTGAATAATACATATTAAGTGGTGCTGAATATGCCTTTGCAACAAAGTTTATGTGATGAATTTTATCTGAAATATGCAAAACTAGCTCTTCTCTTTTGATTGTTATTATTATTGTGACTAGTTGTGCAATAGTTGCTACAATCAAGTCTTGATGGCTCATTAATGAGTCACTTACTGAAAATAGTCAAGTCAGTATGTAAATTCTTTGGGCTCAGCACATTAGCTTTGTCATATTGATGTGCCTCTGACTGAAATTTTGTCAGATCTAGAATTAGGATTCAGGTTTTAAAACAGTAGAAATAAGCCGTCCTGCATTTCAACTGCTTTCTAAGAAAGCAGGAAGATATTTCTTTAAAACCTACTCTTTCTTTAAAATTTGCTCTAAAATCTGCTCATTCCGTTGGTGATCATTTATAGAAGATAAATATAAAAGAAGAAAAACCTCCTATCTGAGATGAACTTGCAATCTCACTTTCACATTCTTTTTCCAGCATTGCCCAAGTATTTACCTCCTTTTTGATTTGCAAGTCCCAGCAGTAACGTGTCCGTGAGCCCCTTTGGACTGATATTACGGAGTAGGGCCGCTCAGCTCAGGAGTAGATGGATGCACGGACAAACCGATGCTTTAAAGACTGTCCTGAGAGATGGCTACATCTTGAGTTCAGTCCCATGGTTGCTGTCACTTCATCATTTCCTTGACCTGCGACCAGCATCAGCTGGATCGGGGAAGGATAACGCTTGGATACAGGCCAGTTTTACAATCCCTTGGAAATGCGAGTACTGATAAAATCCTAAATATGATGCATTTGTCCTCAACATCCATGATGTCACCCCGAACATCAACCCTGTCCATTTTCTGTAGCAAAAAGGGAAAGCCATTTTCCTGATACTTTACCACCTACACTTGCTGCTGAATATCCTGCCTTGTTGTGACTTCCCCTAAACCCTGTTGTCCCCTCCATCCCAGCAGTCCCCCTGCTCTGTCCCAAAGAAGGGTTAGCCTCCTGACCGTGCTGCTGGGAGTGTACATTCATCCAGGCAGCCTGTGCATCCCCACATACCTTACCTGAAGTGAATTACCATGTGTGAATTCTGTGTGGGCTGAAAGTGAAAATCTAAGCCACATTCCCTTTATTCTCACTCTAGGAAAAAAAAAAAACCCACACCCAGTCTCTTACAAATTGCTCTGCAGGGATTATTTTACCTTTTTAGAACTTAATTTGATTTTACCCCTGACACAACGTTACTGGTTTTGACAGTTAAACTTTCCAGTCTACTTGTTCCATATATTTTAATATCCTGTTACCTCTGGTAGGGAAGAGCTAAAATTTTATGCCAGATACTGATGGTGATGTGGGAAGAGATTTTTAATTTTTTTTAATTTGCTTAAAAAAATAAAATAGTTACATGGATAAGTAGCAACACAACTTCCTAAGTGACTACTGGTAATACCTAGCTAAGCAAAAAAGTTGGAAAATCAAAGTACACAGCCCATTATCATACACTCCCTTCCCCTTCTCTACCCAGAAAAATGCAGATTTCTTATGAGGAGCTCTGTCTTCCTTCCACTCCAAGGAAAAGCGTCATTAATGGGTGGCAAAACCTGATTACTGTGAAGCGCTTGTCCCCCACAATATTGCAACGGGAGCTGCCTTCAAGGTTTCCACCCTCCAAAGAACAGGGTTAAACGCAAGTTTTGAGGCAGTTGCATCAAGAGGGTTGGGGAAGGAGTAGATCTTAATGTACAGCTGATGACAATCTTGTCTCGTTCTTTGGAAGTAATATGATCTGGACAGGCTGAGGTAGCGAGCCACGCTACCAAGTCAAATCCATAATGCTCAATATCTCATATGCAGCAACAGAAAAAAAACACACACGATTTCCTGAATAAGTTGTTAGGATGTTGCACAGATGGTGTTAGAAAGGAGGCATTGAAATAATTTGCCTAATGCAATTTCATTACTAGAAATTTTAAGAACATCCCATCTCAATTTACTCCTGCCTCTCAGATACAACTCCTCATTTCGTTATTTGAAACTAGTTTATTCAAGTAGGCAATGACTCTGGGACATGTGCACAGCAATGTCAGATGCTATCTGGGAAATAAGTGGTACATTTTCAGGCTCTGAAAGTAATTTTTGATGACACCCTTAAATCAACTTCATGGTCAGTTTTCTCATTTTGAGCAAGAACTGGGATTCCATTGTGATAACTGAGGGCTGCATGTTACTTGATCTACGGTAATGCAGAATAATTACTAGTCCATTGCACTTCATTACACTACTGTAATAGGCAGCAGGTCAGTGTTTGAGCTACAGCTGCTCTGAAAATTGAGCTGACACTGATACTATGATAGAAGTGATAGCAAAAGGCTCTCATGCAAATTGTTGAAATTAGCTTCCACTCAATGGGTTTTGAAACGCAATACAGGACTTGGATCAGGACACCTGGTTTTGACTAACTTTTTTTTTTTTTCCTTGGATACAATGGGACGGTCATGAAATAAATTAATTGTTCAATGCAATATGCCTTATAAAAGGTCACTGAAATGCCAGAGGATCCTAAATACCACAGGACTGTTGGACTCTGGCTAATAACATTCTCTAACTTGTCATTAAAGGCTATCTGATGGTGGTTTTATTTTAGCTAGATAATTCTCCCCATCATTTGCAAGCATTTTGTTCCTATATTCACAGGATGTTTCACTGCATGAGACACCCCTACTTTTATAATTGCACTTAATTTATCAAGCCTTCAGGTGAGGGCGGTAGGCAGAGGCAATGAATAACGAGGCGTTTTCCTTTAACAGCTGGCTGGAATCTCTGGATTCAGCTTGCTGCTGCACTGAAGGATCCCCCATGCAGTCCGTCTTTTAGCGAGGCACGGGATGATCCTCAAGTCAGAACCTTGCCATGAGGTCTCCAATGAGCACTCAGTCTAGCATACTACCAGTATGCTTGAAGCACTTCTTACCGCTATTCAAAAATAGATGTGGGTGTTTTTAAGGAAAAATGGAATATTTTTCCTCTGAAACATTCATTTAATCAAACTACCCATTTCAATAAATCGAGTTCTGCTGGAAAACAATTGTCCAAGCTGACATACCACCTCTCCACTCTAGGGAATGCTTATCAATACTTACTCATAAAAAAAGAGAAACTTGACATGTGGAGAAAGAAATCTTGTCATACCTCCAGAGAAAAGTGGTTTATAGAAACAGCCGTAAACATTGCCCTTGCTATTGCTCTGTAGCTGTTTTCTGCATTGAAGCCTGCCTAGCCACACAGTGTGTGTCTCCAAAGAAACGGTTCAGTACTTCCACCTAGTCCACAACACGGTGAACTCCACTCTGGTGCACGTTCCCCTCTGCCCATGAACCCCTTGAATCAAGTCGGGGGGGGGAAGGGATCCCCAGCAGGCACCTTCCTTGCTTCTGAGCTAAGACACTACATTAACCGTCCTGTTCCTGCCTCTGGCGTTTGGTGTTCAATGTGATTCAGGCAAGAGTCTTTTTTCTGAAAAGATGCCTAAGATTGGAAGGAATCCTTTGACACCTGCCAATGCATATTTAATGAATAACCGTGCTGCTTTTTATATGACTTGGAATCACTTTAAATGACAGCTTTGCTGAAAATATTCTCTTGACATTTGTATTTACTATCTTCAACACGTACACAAAGCGATATCATGAAAGCACGCCCAGGCATCTGAAATCTTACCCCTTTAATGCACTGTGCACTGCCTATAGATTGTGCAGGTTTGTCTGTATCTTTCCCAGCCTCTTGGGGGATTATTGCTAGAATTGACTACCACTATTTGTTTGAACTCTTTATAAATTAATAAAAAAATCAATACGTGTTTGTAAATGCCAGCTAATCACAAGTAGCTTTGTACAAATTAGAGCAGGGATATAAGAAGAAAGTAAATGGACAATGCCTGCGAGGGTGAAAAAGTCAACACTCAAAGTTCATCTGCTACCTGAATGATTACAGATACTCAGCCTGTTCCGAGGGTTTTGTTATTCATGAGAGATGGAGGAGGAGGAGGAGAGCAAAGCAAACACAGCCCATGCTGTATGGGCAACGAATACAAAGAGCCACTAAGCCATGAGAGTAGGAATTTTAACAGAGAGGACAGGAATGCTGGAAAATTCATTATCTGAATTTCAAAATGGAAGCAAAAAAAAAAAATCTTAACCCCCCTCTCATATTTCTGGATGAATATCTGGGAAGGAATTATCTGTCAGCTCATGACTAATTGCTTTTCTACCTTCGGAGACACTTTTCTGGTTTACCTATGGTTACTATGGCTTAGCTTCATTAGCTAAAAGCATCCACGAGGTGGGATTCACAGTTACTATACTGTAGAGTTATTAGAAGATTGACATATTACTCCCAAAAGGTAGATAGGTATATGTGATGCATGAAAGCGTTTATTTTCCTATGTATAAAGCAATTTGTGAAGGGATATTCTCTAGTGTTATCATGTTCAAAGAATGATAACCAAAGAGAAAATAGAAATGTTTCACGTCATCAGCTGGTAATCATCAGCTTTGCTTCATCTAATTCTGTGAGAGCCCACAGGGTTGTTGGTACATTTGCTGCCAAGTGTCAAACCCTTGCAAGAAAAGTTAGGTTATATGCAGCCAGATCAACACAGCTCAGGGTGAGGAAGCGACCACGGATCTATGCATCATATAGACTCATCTTCATGCAGGAGGAATCGACTGGGTTCCTGGAATATCAGATCAACCAGGAAATGAGGAGTCATCCTAAGGAATCCTAAATCCTTTGTACCTGCTTGGCTGCTCTCCTCCTCAACCTGTGTTGGGACTTAGCAATGATACCCCCAGCAATTCGGTGCAGTAAGAAGTAGAGGGCACTTGCTGGCTAAAATATCAATGTGTATTTATTCGGGGTGCTGACGGACCAGGAGAAATAAAGCAAAATAATTCCATATAGATGTCCTCTACATCTGAAAAAATATTTCCCGCTTCAAGTTTTGTGAAGTTTCTGTTTGGCAAAAGCATTTTTTTCCGCATTATAATTCCCAGCTGAAAATGTGCTTTTTTTTTTTTCCCCATTTCACCAGACAAGAGTTGTACCTTTTATTAATTTTTCTGATTGATGCAGATGTGTACTCTAAAAATCCTTGATTTGGATTTTGTGGGTGGGTTTTTGGTGGTTTCTTTTGTTTGTTTTCTGGTGTTTCCATAGTGGTTAAATACTGTGTGAACTGCTCTGGGAGCTGTTACTCAAGTCTTGTGTGAAACTTCAGTTCACCTGCTTTGGCTGTGAGAAGCTGTTTCCAGCACCATCAGACAACCCCCATGAGCATAAGCAGAAAACTTGCTGTTTTGGATAAATCGCTGTTTTCATGTACTCCTTTTTCTCACAGTAGCCATCCTTTCAGCATGTTTGTTCTCATTTCAAATTACCAATTGAGCCTTTCATCTAAAATACGAGGGACATTACCAAGGTATTAGTAGTTAAGCTGCTTTGTTAATTACAGCCAGGCTCCTCTTTTTCCTGCCTGTCAGTTCAGCAGCAACAATGGTGCCAAATGGCTCTCCACCCGCTCTGCGTCAGCAGCTTGCGTTCACACAAATATATCTGCTGTCTGAGATTTCCAGGTGTTCTTCCAACTACTGGAGAGGTGGAAGACCTGCCAAGGTCACCAAGACACGGCCACACACGGTCACACAACAGAGCGGCCTCTCCAAGCTGGGCTCACCATCTGTTCAAGTAGCAACCATTGCAAAACTGATCATCCACCTCACCTCTCTCACACCTTCTCCAGGTTTACACACTTCCCTTGACATAAAGGGACTCTAGCTTTACACCGTTCACAAGATTTGTGTACAACCTGAATTTATAAAGGGCCATGATTATATTTCCCGTGTTGTTCTCCATTTCCTTCCTCATAATATCCAGCTTTCTCTTTATTTTGACTGTGGTCTGGCATTAAGTTGGTATTTTCACAAAGCTACTCATTATAACCCTAACATTGTTTCTCATGCTTGCAGACAACCAGGACTTCATTTAAGTATATGCAAAATAAAGTATTTTTCCATTTTCATGACATCGCATTTACTTGAATTGAATTTCAGCAACCATTTTCTTGCCTTATCACTCTACTATTGATACGATCCTTCCGCAGCTTCCAACTGCATCTTTACTATCCTGAAGTATCCTCTGCAGATTTTATTAAGACAGAATTGTTTATTGGTAGCTAAAGCTGACCGCGGGTCATCTCTAGACACTCTGGGAACCAAGGAGGCCCACAGATTGTGATCAAGCAGCCCTGAACACACCTGTGGCTGCTCCATCAGTCCTGAAGTTTGTCCAGGCGAGAAATCTGCCAAAGCTTAGGACAGCACATTCACAAGAGTATCCCTATTTAAGAGGATGGGAATTTTGCATGGTACTGCCATCTCCCATATCTAGAAGACTTAAATAAGCCAAGATACAGCCTTCGCCTTTGTAATGAGGATTTTAGGTTACTGCTTTTACAAGCTGCAAATATTTCTTATGCAAGTTACAATGGAATTGTCTGCAGATCACATCTGGTCTTTCAAAAGGGTTTCACTTAGTGATTTCAATATCTTTATATACAACTGTGTTTCCTTATTTTTGTTTATATTTTCAAGAAAGCTCACACACACAAATGAAAAAAAAAATTGAACAATGTCTAATCTTTCAGGGCCAAAAGATAGCTAAGGAAAAAAACAAAGCCTATGTATTTTTCCCTTCTGTAATTCTGTTTGTGAATAGAATGTAAATCAAGTTAGCTGGATAATTTGCTAAAACCCATGGATGCAATAATTCTTATGTTGTTCTAACAGAGAAAGAAAGTAGAAAATGTTACAGGGAGAGACAATATGCAATTATGTATGAATACTAACACCCTAAGGGACAAATTACCAACAATGACAGTAAAATACTGCAGATTTCTTTTTGTGCTACAGCATAATTGACTTATACTCTGACGAGAAGAAACAGCTTAGCTTTGGAAAAAAATTTAAAAATACAAGCTACGTATTGGCTGAGAAGTATATAGTTACTTTGGTATTCTGCTTTGCTTTACCCGTGATATTGATTACATTCCTTTATGTTTAACTTATATACGCAACTTGATTTGGAAAGATTTTATTTTTTTTATCTTTTTAAGAAATCATTAATCATTCTTAATGGTATTAATTATGTGGCTTCAATTATTTAATCAAACTTAGCCAATACATTCAATGCAAACACTTAAAATTGTATGTGGGAAACCTCTATGTTGTTTAAGCGAAGGAGAAATAAATCTTGCTCTAATGACTCAAGTGAGTTGAGCCTCAAGGGGCTGTTCCTGTCCTTCAATGCTACACCTTGCAGAATCTGCTGTGTGGCCCAGGAGAGCAGTAGCTGATGTAACCTGATAAGCAGCAATCTGCAAACACCAATCTTGGGGCAAAATCAGGGCCTTAATTTGAATTTTATTGTTAACCTCAAGGAAGATTAAAGAAACATAGTCAAGGTTGGCTGCTCAGCAATCCAGGGTACTTTTTGAATTATATTTGCAAGGTCCACATGATTATTTTTCAGATTTCCTCCTACCACTCTGCATAAATGCTCTGATTATTGTGGTTCTGTAGGGTGGTTAAGGAGTTGAGACAGATGAAGCACTGAAACAATATTGCCAGTCTGGTTGTACATGAGCAGTCTGAACACGGAAACAGCTTACCTTGTTTCTGAAGAACATTAGAGTTTGGCCAGGTCTCATTTATTCTCTCTCTTCTACCACTGATTGGACTTCTAATGGGCTAAGGAGGCTAGAAAAGGTTTTACAGAGACAAGAAGTAAGCAAACTTATCACTGCTCTTGCCTATGAAGACACCAAGCATTTCCTCACTTGACTTACCTATCCCGTTTTAGTGAGTATGCGCTCTTCCTCAGGCACGGAGAGGGAAATAGATGTTAGCCTGATAGCAGCCACAGCATCTGAGAACAGATTAGAGTGAAGGAGAAAGTGATATGGGCGACTTCTTCAGGACGTAAGTAGTTCTCCTCTAACACTTAAGCCCTTATCAGATTCAGGTGCCTTCTCTCTGCCTTTGACCTTAAGCCCCAATGAGGTAAGATTTGATGGCTGTCTCCACGGCTAAGCAAGATGTTTACCTGTTACATTAATTTTCACTGCATATGCATTCTCTTGAGTTCAAAATGCTAATAATCAATTAAAGCCTCACAACTTCTGAGATTAGGAAGTGTTATTATCTTCATTTTACAGAGAGGAAAAGGAAGGCTTTGAAAGGTTACGTGATCTTTTCCAGAGGTCACCTAGGTTATGACACACCGCGGGCTCCCCAGTACCAGGGCTGCTCATAAGGACTCCTACACTTCAGTGTTAAGGCCTGGGACAAACTCTGATCAAGAGTTGAAGTGAACTTTTAAAATGCTGAGCACCTAGATATAAGTCAGAAAATTAATGCTGACTTAGTTATATCCAACATGCTTAGTATCATTTCATAGTCTAATGCTGATGACGAGTGTCTGAAACTTCTGTTTTTCCATCCTCTTACTTTTGGGCGACACTAAAATCTCCTTACCACCTGTTAAACTGGCAAATATCAGCTTAAACACCTGTGTTCCTGATACATCTATTATTATCACAGCATGCAGCACATGCCAGGTGCATTACTTTGAGAGGCTTGGGATAGGGATTCAGACAAAAATGATGCTGGTCTCATTAAGAACCATGCTTTCCTCTTTCTCACCATGCTCCTCTAATCTCCAAACAAGGCAAACAAGCCAGATGTTTTCCAAGTACTTGTGAGAATACTGCACTCTGAATGCAGCTCCAGATGTTTATACACTGAGTTCTGTACAGTTATCGCATCGTTTGGGTGATGCATAACTTAAGAGGGCCAGCTGAGAACAAAATACTTCCCTTTCCCTCTTTCACGTACCTAAAGAATAACCAAGATTTTGTGAAGGTTAATAATTTCAAACACCCTCTGAGAGTAGCAGTGTAGCCATTTACTAACTCTCCGTTACATCTTAAGAAATATCTTTCAATATACGCAGGCTGTACTTTTGCATAAAGACTGTTTAGTTTTAAGAAGAATATGCAAAGAACCCAAGGTGGGAAGGAGCTACGTGGAGAGAGTTACGTGGAAAACAAAGCTTATGTGAATGACTCGTCACTCCAGAATGAAGTTAAAGGCTGTCCAAAAGTTGTGTGAATACTGTGCTAAGTCTCTCATTTTAGAAACATTGTTGGATAACACGAGGAGATTCCAGACTAATACAGCTGCATACCCCTCTATCGCACAGCCGCCAATTCCTAGCGAATTCTGCAATACAGTGACAGTAATGGAAAGCAAAATGATCTCTAAATAATGGTTTAAGATGGTTACTTGATAAAGGGCACCGCAATAATTATGATCAATGGAGCATGGATTCAATATATATTGCCCATTTAGATGCACCAGATTAGCTTAACAGCTTTCTTTAATGTTCTGAGTATTTTGTGTGTGTGTGTGTGTGCGCGCAGGCGTGCGGTTGTGCATGTGTATATGAGAGGGACAGCACTGCACATCTTGGTGTATTCCTCATTACTTAATATTTATCAACGCAGATGAGCACGTTGCTGTATGGGAAAGTGAAATGTAAAAGTTAGACTATCAGTTGCATACAGCATAAAAAGTTGTGAGGTTTTGTGTTAGGTTTTCTTTTTTTTTAGACAACTGCTTTATGCTCTTAGTGCCAATAATTGCAGAAGTAGTATTTATTTCTTGAAAAAAACACACACACAAAGAAGAAGACAGAAAAAACGTGCAGTTGGACTGAGTGCTTCTTGGTTTCTCTGGACATACTGAAACACAGTGAAGGCTTGAGGAGGAAAGGAGGCAGTGATGGGTTCTGACTCAGGTGAGGAGGGTCTAGGGATGCCTTGCAGATTCCCAAGTTTCTGGTTTGCTTCCCAGGATGAAAACGTGAGTTTCTGAAATAAAACTCTCTGCTAATTTTCAAAGCCCAGAAGAAATGATTAAATAATCACCTCTAGGACAGTTCCTCTGCCTAATTATTTTACTCTCTGCATTTCCATGGAAGCTCATCCATCGGCTCCAGCACTACCCGGAGCTGGCAGTTGGGCTGCATCATGGGGCTGTGTAATATGCCCTAGTCAAACAAGTGCCCTTATTTACATATATCTAGTGCATGAGCCCTTCTGCTCCTCACGGCTTCTAAAATGATGCAGAACATCGTTACTCCTAATTTTGGCTGAGAAACTGAGGCGTAAGTGAGATGAAATTTTCCCACACACATGCAGGCACTGGTTGAGCTGGAAACAGATGGCTGAGTTCCCACTTTGAGCCTTGAGCCTAACCACTGGCGTGTGCTGCCTCTTATTATGCAATGAAATAACGAGCAGTTGAGGTTTTGTTTCAAACCGAGGGAGGATATAATTTTTGTGTCATAGCTGCGACAAATGTAGGACTATATTTTGACAGGGCACAGAAGTGGGATGGCAATTGTCGCAGACGGTATTGGACCTCAGCAACTAAAGAAACAAGGCTAGTTTTTGATTGTAGAATGAATGCAAAATCTAACTACGAGGGCTCCTAAATACATATATAATAATAAATAAAAAACAAACCCAAACCAAACCCAAACCAAAATCAAAACCAAAACCAAAACCAACATCAACCCCAAACCGCCCACTAGGGTTTTGGAGATTTTGTTTGGTTTTGTTTTCTCTGTGCAGGTTTTTGTTTACTTGTCTAGCCTATATTAAAAAATGCTGCATCAAACTTTGACAAGCTCCCTGAGATGTCACGCTCGGTGAGAATTTTTACAAGGTGCATTTTTTCCGTATGCTGTAACGCGTACAAAGGAAAGCCCCGTCAGCTGTCGGCTGGCAAGCGAGCCCCCCTGCTGGAATGCATCGCAGCGCTGTGCACCGCCACAGAAACCCTCCGCCTCATCCTCTGCTGGAGACGAAAAGCCGTTCTGCAGGGGTGAGGAAATGCACCGAGCCCTGTCCTGAAGGTGACGTAATTCTTCATGTAGATCCGTTCAAGAATCATGACAGAGAACCAACATAATGATTTCCTTCCAAAGCTACCACGGGATAGGATCTGGATGGAACCTGCCGCTATATTTACAGCATATATATAGTTAGGCGATAGCCTCTTGTGGCATTCACTCCAAAATAATGGGCAACCTAAATGAATATTAAATGCAATGCTTTAACTGGAGCACCACATGCTGGCTCCGCTTCGTGAAGAACGATGGCGATTGGTGAAACGATAGTAATGTGTGATATACAAATATTTTGGGTGAAATATATAATCAGTTAATTGGTTTATTAAATTATAAAACCTTTGTTTGCTTGAAAGAGCAATAAAACTAACTGCCTAAATGAATATTCGCCCCTTTGAAGACTTCTTACATTAATTATGTTTATGCATCACTTGCAGCAGTAATGTTAGACAAAGGAAGCTTTATCTTTATATGCCATAGCTACATTGTATTGTGGTACAAATGATGGCACCGACTTTGTGTCTACATAATTACTGAAATCTTATCCCTTTTGTGTTTGCACATCATTTTCAGTTTTTTGGAATAGTTAAACTCCATTTTACTTTTTAATAACATTTTAGAAATCATTCTGATTCAGGTAAACAGAATTTGATTGCTTTGATGGATTGAAAATGGTTAGCTCAGCCAGAGCTTATTTGATTTGTTTCTTCAGGGATTACAAAGAATAGGATTTTATCTATGAACTGACAAAAGAGGCAATCTCTGCATTTTTGCCTATGAAATAGCAGATCCACTAAGCCATTGCTCCTTCACATAGTGAATGTATTAGTCACGGGGTTGCTTTTTATTCATTTTCAAAGTTTTTATTCCACATTGTACGGGGTGTCAAGCTCCTTTGTTCTTAAAAAAATTAATCTGGAAAAATAATACTGTCAAATGGAGTTTGGGGAGATTCGGTAGCCCATTAGATTTAAAGCAGATTTTAAAAACAAACAAACTCTTTCTCAGCAGTAATGGACATCTTAGACAAATGCTCTTCAACTAATGCAATGGATTTAAAAGCCTGAAGTACCTGAATGCTAATTACCTGCCAAAGTTCAGGCTGAGAGTTCTCCTGTGGGTTTCCTGAGAGCTCAGTGCCTGACCCAGTCAGATTAGGTGGTTTTCCTGGTACCGCTCTTCATTTTATCCTGTGTGACATGACATTTGCAAAGCAGACAGCGTCAAGAAAATGTCAATATACGGTATAGAGATGATACAAGACACCTCGAATAATGTGTTTGCAATTGTTCTTACACTGGCCAGCACATTCACCGCATCCTCTTCAGGGATGCTGCTGACCGCCTGGGGGCTTGTGCCCACTGGGTTTAGTTCACGGGTGAAGAGATTGAAGCATGATACTCAGAAAAGCACTGAACAATTTCTCAGGGAATTTT
This sequence comes from Rhinoptilus africanus, assembly GCA_013400135.1. Taxonomy (NCBI): domain Eukaryota; kingdom Metazoa; phylum Chordata; class Aves; order Charadriiformes; family Glareolidae; genus Rhinoptilus; species Rhinoptilus africanus. Next base: position 52,335 of record VXBO01014996.1, read on the forward strand.
TAATTTACAAGCTCAGCGTTTGTCTCACACTGTCTCAGGGGAGAAAAACAGAAATGTAAAGTAAGTTGGTCCTTAGTCTGAGACTCTGCCGCCAGGGACTGGATGATGCCCACGCACCTTTCTATCCCGTGATGCACACTAAATGCCCTTCTATCTATCTAGCCCTCCATTTTTTTTGTCTTTTTTCCCCTTTATTTCTGTTTGGAGTAGCGAATAGAGAGATGCCTAGTCACTCAGTGTGCAAAATGTTTAAGTGCACGTTCAATTTTCAGTAAGAACAGCCCACTTGCTTAAAACAGAAGTTTTCACAGGCTGGGACCTTGTGTCCTGACCGTTTCCAGATTTCATCCCCCTGCTCTGACTATTGGAACACAGCAGGACTTCCTGCGTGCACTTTAAAGCTCAATTCAATTTGACATCATATACAGTCTGCTCTCAAAAAATTCCCTTAGCAGGAACAAGGGGATGTGCTTTCTCAAAATTTCCATTTATGGCCAGACATGATGGGAAATGAAGAGTGTGCTGCTTATGTATCATCCCCACTAAGAATAAGGTTTTAAATTTGCTCTGTGAAATTTAACAGGCAGTTTGCAAACACCTCGGATTAGAAGACCAGCTAGTGGAAATCAGGCCTGGCCCATTTTCTTCTTTGATTGCAACATCTGAAGATTTGGCCCAGCATTGGGTTGTTTCTCTGCACTTTAATACTCAGATAGAGAAAAAGATACCGATTCTGATAACTCAGACTGTGGGAGGCAGCTCTGAGGAATGTGCACACAAACTGCTCTAGGAAGGGTTCGCTGTACTGAACACGAGCCACTGCTCCCACACCTCTAACCTTAACAATTTACTGCATCCTAAGACAACCGGAGATGACACGGGATGGTGCGTGGATCAGAAATGAGCACAGGGAGTCCTGGCACACCCAGGGCTCTTGTTCTGCTGCTTCTGTTTTATTTCAGTTAAACATGAATGCTCTTTTTCCAAGGTTAAACTTTTTTTTTTTTTTTGAGAAGAATACTCATTCTCTTGACTACAGAGAAGTGTTTCATATACCTCATTTTTATAATTAGGTGCCTTCTTATGCTGATTTATGACTTATTTTAGCTTTAATTGCTCTGTGTTTCTGACGGCAAAAATGATAATCCATACTCCCATGTAAGCTTCAAAGAAATGCTGATAATCCGCTGTGCCTGATCCCGAGACCTGGCAGCAGCAAACTGGAGGAGAAAACAATGTGCTGAGGAACACTGTTGAAAACCTCCTCGGGTGGCTGGGGTAGACCCCGAACAGCAGCTCTGACATTGAATTTCTCTCTAAATTGGTGATGAGACTTTTTCTTCCCCGCTGCTACCGGGGTTCAGCGGAGGCTGCTGCTTTTCTTAGAGGGAGGAGTGAACTCTTCCTCTCCTGTTCGACAGCACTTCTCCTGCACGACGCCGTCCACAGGGAGTGAAAGGTTCACCACGAAAGAGTTAAAGCCTTTTCAAAAGCAACAGACTGGATCACGCACTTTATGCTGTTTTACAAGGCCAGGTGAGCTCATTCATGAACATCAGTCAGTTCATTGCCAGCGCTCTGAACTCTCTCTGCTTTAACCTGAGAGTTGAGTTGCATACTTCTTGGGCTTAATCCCGTATTTAATTAAGTGAAGGTCAGGATGAGGGTCAACTAGACTAGTGAACTTAATCCAAGACCCACAGGTTATACAATAGCTGCTTTGGGGAGGTATAATTGTAGATAGGAATCAAGAGAAGAAAAGACAATATAATTGAACAAGTTATACGATAAAGGAGGAGGGGAAAAGCAGGATATTTTTTTTTTTTCACTCCATGGCACTGAATGCATTTTACAAGAGTAGCCACTAGGTAGCAGAACGGGCATGATGCTCTGACACTTTGTTGGGCCAAATGCAAAACAAACAATGCCCCGGTCCCAGCAAATGCAGTGTAAGTAGCTGGTACCTCTGTCTCACAGAAGAGAGGGATTTTTAAGATGTTATTCCATATGTTGCTTCCCGCTGCTCTGATCTTTGAGCGCTTTTTTCCCAGCGTGCTGAAAGAAGAGCTTATTTCCTGAACAGGCAATCAACCCTGACTTTTGTTCCAGGGAAGACTCTCTTAATGAGTGAGTTGATCACTAGCCTAGGTCGGGGAGCAGCAGGCCACCGAAAGTCAGCCCTGCCTGCCTGGTGCCCGAGCGGAGTCCCCAGGAGGTGGCCATGGCAGGCTCGAGGCAGTGACAGGACATCACTGCTGCACCCTGGCACTCACCCAGGGTTTTGACTGGACCCTTCTGACATCTCAGACACCGAAGAAAACCCTTTTCTGACCTTCTCTCCTTGCACCCCACTGCAAGTGGTGCCCTTTAGAGGCTGTAGGGAGATGATCTGCACCTTTCAAGGGGCTGGCACAAGGACCCCTTGCATCACAGCATCCCGTCATGCGCTCTGGTTTCTGTAACCCAGTACCAACCAGTTAACACCCAAATACTAGACTGAGCAGGACTCTGCTTGGCTCTAGTTGATACCCGAGCAAGCCACTAAGGGTCACAACTTTAAGGTGACTCTTCTTCAAAGGAAAGAGGGTAGTGCACACAATCCATCTTCATGTGGCTCTTTCATGGCCAGCCCAGAGAGCTGCACTTGAAGCAATCCTTCTCAGTGCATCTAACAGACCAGGATCCTGCCACAGGCGGCTTCCACAGCACCAATTATCTAATACTGATTAATCAAAAATTGACAGTAAAATCACTTTACTTGATACTCTAGGGTTACGCTCCAGTTTAATTAGACAGTGATAATCTTTTCAAAAAGCTAATTTGGTTGTCCATAGGAAATGTTCTGAACCAAACCCAAAATACCAATGGTCTTCTGTATTCCAACTTAGAGAGAAAGCTTCGTCAAACAGCTGGGTAAGGAGACTCTCAGGTGGGTTCCCACCCAGCAGCATCTCTGATGAAGAGGCAAAAAACTGCAGTTGCATTGCATAGGTGTAGATATCTCACAGGCCTGATGTAAAAGTTTCGTTCATGACCTTGCTGAGTTTGAAGTTATGAAGCCATAGTTTTGGAAGATCTAAACTACAAATGTCTCTTTTACAGATCAAAAATTTTCTGAGTACTGACTGATGGGCTCATCAAGTCTGCAGAACAAGGGTTTCAATCTCCAGGAGGGGGCCGGAGCGCTTCTGTAAGTCAGAGGAGAAAAAGGTGCTCCGAGATCTTAGAGTGCTCCACGTTTCGCTCCGCGCTGTGGCAGCCTCATGTGGCAACTCAAACTCTCATCTCTAATTCCTATGCAGGGACACCTGCTTGGGAATGTCTAGAACTTAATTATGTAAAAACATTCCAAGATACCAATAGTAATTGATCCTCATTACAGATTCAATTTGTCTGCAATTGTTTTAACTAAATGGCTGAGCTGTTTTTCAGTTACAGCAGATGAGGGAAGGGGGGGGTGGAGACTTAAACAAGGATACACTTTCTAACTCATCGCCTCAAGGGGAAAACAAGATTTTTCCAGAAAAAAAAAAATGTTTTAAAGTAATTAGCTGCTGGGCTGAGATATTTTCAGCCTGCTGTGAATTTTTATGACAGTGCTGTTAGACTGCTGAAAATATGGTTTCCTAGTTTATCTTGCAGAATTTTAACTACGACGTGCAAGTAATACTGCAGGAGTACTAATTATGTAGCTGCAGCTATATGTCCGCATGCACATATATCCCCAGAAATTTCATCTTGTCTCTCGCAAGAACTGAGCTGAACCTCTTGTACTCAGTGAAAGAATGAACTACGTTGCACTGTCTGCCTCTTTATCATTTTATCTGTTTAAAAATGAAAGGGTAAAAAAAAAAAAGAGTGCTTTATTTCAAGTATGTTGTTCAGCGAACAAGGGACCTGGTGAGGGACCTGGTGGATCTGAGAGAATTAGCTTTCAATGCCATCTCATTGTTTGACTCTGGATTAGGCATATTTCCTGTCTCAACCTTAACCTCCTGGTTTGCAAATTGGAGATAATGATGCTGAACCCATTTGTAAAATGCTTGAAAGTGGAGCCAGAAGAAGACCAAATGCTCTTATTTGATATAAATCATGTAATCCTATCTAACAAGAAAAAAAATGTTGTGTTGGACCCTCTCAGGTACCCAGTGCATTCACCACTGAGCTGCAGCCGTTTTGGCCAGGAAGCTCCTGTCACCTTCAAGGTGACACCATCCCGATATTCTCTCCCACAAGCTCACCTGAATCTCTACTGAGGTCAGTGATAAGGCTCAGACACCCTCAGTCCTCAGCCCCCATTTCTTTCCATGGCCTGAATCCCAAATCAATCAGATTTGGAGCAGGGACGATGAAGCTTTGTCCGTGTCCCATCAGCAACGGTTGAAAGTCAGGAGCTGTGTCAAACGCAGCGACAGCCAGCCGGGGTTATACTGGTGGCACGGGGCTGCGTGGGCCAACGCAGCCCCACTTAGCCAGTATTTCACGTTAGGCTGAAATCTTTAAAGGAATAAGAAGAGTAAATACAATAATTATATTCTTATTTTTTTACAATAAGCCAATAAGCGGAGTTCAATTAAAGAAACAAGTAGGTGGATCAGTGACAGCAGAGTCTTTCTCCTAAGAGAACAGCTTTCACGCTGTCCATACTCACCGGATCACGGGAAGTACAAGCTGGCAGGTGACACCAAGCATCTCCAGCCAAAATGAGGGAACTGTAAGGAGGAAATAATAGTGTCCTGCCTGTGTAATTAGAGAAGCTAACGCATGAATCATTGTTATAACGAGTTTAATTATAAACATGATTAAATAGGCAATTAGTGCATATTCTGCCCCGGATAAACAAAATTAAATTCCTGCAATATTAACATCTTCCACAAGGTTTATTATTAGATTACTGTAAGTCATGTGGTACAGGAAGATTTTCATGTCCTATATTTGTTGTGAACAAACACCAGTTTTGATTTCCACTTGGCCAGACGTAAAGGAGAAAATCTGCTGCTCCTCTAAACCCCCAGGATCTCTTGGAAAGCAGCATCCCGCTTGTTTTAAAAAATGCATTTTACACAGCAAGCCCCAGACAGTGCAGGCTCTCCAAGCTTACCTAATGAGAACTCACCACAGCTACCACGGGCGATCGGCAGAGCTACAAGGACCTCAGGAGGACGTACAGGAGTCCCAGGCACTCACTGTGCTCTCCGATGCCTGCAAAGCTGCTGGTACGCTCCTAGAGTATCAAAACAAGGGCACGGCAGGGTCAGAGCTCTGGGGGAAAAGTGCTTTGGATCCGGGGATGGAACAACTCAATTACAAGTAAAATGCATGGGATTTTCAATTGAAAAATCAAAAGGCTTTTTAGTGGGTATATTTTACTTCGTGGCACGTGTATCTCCAGTGACAGCTGACAAAGAAAGGTAGTAATGCCTTCAACATATAGGCAGTCTTTTATCCATGTAGCTCCAGAAAATTGTATAAATATTAAATACACACAAACAGCCTTTTCTATTTAGTGAGTGGTAATTTGAGAGTGATCTGTAAGGAGACAGAGAAAATGCTGAGTGTCCATCTCTCCGGAAATCAGGTCCTTGCAAAAAGACTCCAGTTAGGAATGCCAAATCACAAACTGGTTTTAGGAAACCCTGTAGATCTGGTTTTCAGATGTAGAAACTGGTAACAAGAAACTGCTTGAAACTGGTTATCAACTCCACAAGGCCTTACGCTTTTGTTTGCAGCACAATCCCTGTCCATTTTTACTTTGGCTTTCCTTGAGGATATCATTTATGTTTTCCCAAGTGTAAAAGGAATTTGAAATTCCATACATTCTCCCATGCTTCCTAGACAACTGGGACAGAATTTCTCACTGGTCACTTATTTAAAGGTCTCCAATAAATGTGACAGGGGGCTACACATATTCTTTATTTGCCCTCTCCCAAGCCCACATCCTCTTGTGCGAATCTTTTGGGGCAATTGCTAAAAAAGAGGTAGCTGTTACAGCAGAGTTTAACTGTAGTATCACATCCAGCTTTATTATTCCTGACTGTTGAGATAACCTAGATTCTCTCTCTGTATCTATTATTGCTCCGTGAATCCAGAAAGGATCCAAAATAAACTGATATACCAGCCATATGCATAAATCTGTCTCAGCAGAAATTAATTCAGCAAATGTTCTGCAATAGTGAAGTCTACCTCATTGCCCCTCTATGTTGTCCATTGTATGCTCAGCTTTTGGAAAATAAGCAGCCTTTATATAAGGCAGACTGTTATGCTGTGCAGTTAGCATCATCAGCAGTGATGGAATAAGCAAGCAGCTGGGTCATGGAGTCCAGGGAAAATCTCAATTTGGATAAGAAATTGCCACAAGTAATTTTAGCTCTACACTGCCACAGTCCCTTACTCTTTCATGAACGAGGCAATCTTCGTCTAACATAGCATGGCATTCACATCTCATAGGATACATAATGATGTTCACACCGTAAAAAATTCTGTGTCTCTATCGACAGCTGTTAGTGATGCTGCAGTGTGTAAATTCTCAGGTGGATGATACAGGCAAATTCCAGCTTTCCCCCAAATAAAAGTCAGGGTCAGATGCGATTTTGCTGATCAACGGACTTTGTCAGTTGCTGGAGAGCAACCTGGCAGCGTTGGGTTTGGCTGGAGTGTCCAGAGCAGCATGGAGCTTTGTGCTGGGCACTTGAAATGAAGGTACTTAATATCCTGACCTGTGCTGATCAATTCGCTGTATCAGAAGTCAGTCAAAGAGGAGAGTGTCCCTGCTTCAGGGACAGCATACGCTAATGTGCGTCCCGAGCACCAGCACCCTGCGATTCCTGCATGAGCTGAAGACGAATGTAGGTATTAGCACTGGGCCTAACTCTGACCTGCTGTACAGGGATGAGTTTGGGGATGAGTTGGGGCCAACCTTGCTGGTCAGTACTGAGATTCAGGCAAAGAGCGTTTACGGATTGAATGGTCCTGTATAAGGCACGCATACAAATTTATACCAGCAATGGTTGCAAGATCAGGCACATACTATTTTGTGAAAAGAAGTAAGTGACATACTGAGATATGCCTCCCAGATGTAGAAGACAGACAAGCATAGCCCTAACACATGGGAAAACCTGCCTCCTCTACAAACCACTTATGTTTAGCGAGCCCTTTATCACATTGTCAAAATCAGCAGCAGCTTGAGCTTTCTGATATCAATATAACATTAACTTGTCTTGGGTCAACATTACCTATTAAAGAGCGGAGAGGAATTTCAGAAATCCTCGAGACACAAGCACACTGAAAAGCCAATTGAATCCCCAAATATGTTTTTCCTCAAAACTAACAGGTGTACTTTTCTTTCTCTTATTTCTAATTGAACTTCTTGGCATTCTAGTCAATGCTCTGTAGTATGCTTCGGAAAACAATAAATCCTGGTAACACGAGACCTTGCTACAGTATTTCACCGTTAAACCTTCGCTGAGATTTGGGAAGGGTGTAGCAGGGTTTGTGTGCTGAGTTATGGGGTGTGTGGATGAATGATTTTTCCCCTCTCGCTATTTCCATCACAGAATCAGCACATAGTGAAAAATCTCCGATGAGTCCGATTTCTACTGTGTCTGCATTTGAATGCTCTAAGACACAACATATTTCAAATATATTTTAATCTTTCTTTGAAGGTAAATGATTATTTTCAAGAGGAGAACACTGATGTTTTATTTTATAAGAGTAATCAGTGTTTAATTTTCTTCAAAATGTAATTTTGACGCTAGTGTGTTTTCTCCTTAAAAACAAATATTTTCATAGAAAAAGAATTTCGGTCCAATTCCCAAAGAAAAACTAAAGTTTTTCTTGTAAAAAAAGTTCTGGTTATAATTTAAAACTATTTTCCTAATTTCACACACAATTTTTGAAAAGCAAAAACATTCTCTGAAGCATTTTTTCATTGAACTCCCCCTCCATGTTCACAAGAAATGTTGGGGAAAAAACCCTACTTTTGAAAATTTCATTAAAATCTTTGTGATGAACATTATTTGTCTGCTTTACGCTCAAATACTTTTCTGTTTAATTATTATATCACTGTTACTGTGACTTCCTGGAATGCAATCATGAAATTTCTGATATAATCAATAATTTGGTATTTAGGAACTTCCTGAAATTGCCTGAAACGACAGGTTAATGAGAAACATTTTGTAAAAAAAACCCCAGCCCCCCAAGTTTCAAAATCTCGTCTATATTCTTAAAGACCTATTGAGGCATTTTCATATGATAGTGGGTTAAACATCGAGGTCTTAATCGCACAAAGGCATAATGAGACAGCAAAGAGTTATCCAAGACTCTGCATTAACAATGATTAAAAACTGTGAAATTGTATTTAATAGTTTATAGTTTAAATTTTAACTACATGATCACGAACAATAATTCTTTTTGATTATTTTTTCCAATTTAACATCACTATTCTTCAAGGACCAGAGAAATATAATTCTAATGATTTTCTTCTATATTTCTGAGAATATTGTTATGCTGCTTTAACAGAATGTCCTAAATGAATGTAACTCTTTCTGTCACAGACTTTAAACACTGCCCAAACTTTTTACCCCGAGCTGACCTGCAAGATCAACTGTAAGCTTTTATTCCATTGAAAGACTTTACGATATCAAGAACAGCACAAATAATAATATGTTGGGTTTGGTTTACCCTAACCATTTTTGGCCATTTACAAGGTCCTTCAAGTTCAGTCCTTAATACTGGAGCTTGATCATAGCATGGCTATTAAAATGTAACATTACTGGGAAAATAGCACACACTTGTTCCAAACCTGTATCCCATGCCTTAGTATCACATATGCACTGACATTTGATGTAAAAATTGGGATATATGCATATAAGCTTCGATTTTGCCTTTATTTTTGAAAGTTATGCAAAAAGTGCATGGCCCAGAAGACTGGTTGCCAGCTGTAATATAAAGAAGGATACTACGGAAACTGAGAACTGGTTATGGCAGATACACTGTCAAAGGAATGATTTATAATCTGGAAATACAAGCAGTGAGAGAGGCCCACCAGCTAGACCTGTATCATCTGAGGCAATCAAATCCTGCAAATATAAAGCAATTTAGTATTACCATTTCCAAGTGCTCCCCACAATAAGGACTCTTGTATGCCAAAGTTTAATATTCAGAGCAGAAACCACAAACTCTAACAGCCGCTTCTGGTCAAGATAGCTAATAACAGTTCCCAGGCAATGGCACAGTTGTAATACTATTGCACAAAGCAGCTGGGGATTTACTTGTATGTCAGCTTCTACATCTGAGAACTAGAAAACGATGGTGGGTCAGACATCCATTTGCTTTATATATTGATATAATTTCATCAGAATTTATGATGTGGGAATTATTGCACTGGCAAGAAATGTAATCTAACCTTCATCTTGCACAATGTAGTACCGATATTATGGTTTTGAGAGAAATATACTGACTTGTTGAATCAGATTACTCCAAGTGCATTCCTAATGGATTTCAATATTCCCTTGGACAAACCAATGCTATTTGCTTTGTATTTATTACATTTTTAAAAAAATATATACAGAAGATAAAACCTCTTCTGACACCATATAGTCTTTCATTTTGCAAACTACTAACATACATTTGTTCATTAATTTTAATGTCGAAACTTTTCCCTGGGACTCTGCATTTACTCAACTACCTGCACTTCAACCACATACTTTAAACGTATAAAGAATTTAATCTAAGTATTGACAACTGTATGCTTTTCTCCTTCCTCTCCTGGATTAGACAGCTTGTCCTTGCATATCTGTGAGGACCACAGGGTATAATTATTAGTGCTGGGATATTCCCAAATGCCAGGGTATGCCACCAGTAATAGGCGATATATTTGTGATACTCTTTATTATGACACTTCTAATGTAACAGAACTCCAGGGAATTTTATCAAAAGATAAAACTTGCATCAGTCCTGAGGTTGCTTTATATCATGAGTTAAGAATAGGGAAAAGGAGGGATCTTGAGAGCTAGTCTCCCAAACAGCTCTGACAAGACCTTAAAAAAACCATGAGCTCCAGTCCTTGCCTTGCAGTTGGACTATCACCAAGAAGGGTAATTACTTTCAAACCCATCCATATCATGAACGTGCCTACTGCTAAGCCATCTTCTCCCAAGCTCTCATTTGCCAATAAAAAGTACTGGCAAGTGCCCCAAAGGAGATTCATCTCTGCTGGTGGAACATCCAGCTTGGTGAACATCATACACTGGAGCTCTTGAGAGCCCTGCAACACCTCCTGGGCAGGAAGCCCTCTGAGCAAGTCAGGCCAGCTGGAAAGGGCTGTGTAAGAACAGAGCTCACGATGCCTGTGAGCTCCCTTCAACACCACACTCATTCCTGTATAAGTCTCAAAAAAGGCAGGGATGCTCCACTAAATAAAGGGTAAAGATCTGTGTTGCAAAACTAGAAAGAAAGCTTCAAAGAAGTAGAGCAAGAAAATCATCTCTTTTTGGGGCTGGAGCTTTATCCTCAGCTGTTACTCCACAATTCCTGTGCAGACAGTGAGGGAACAGTGAACAGTGAATGAACGCTAAAGGTGAAGGGCAGCAAATGTTCTCCCAGACAGGGTGCTATCTCAGAGCGTTACCTTTCTCCTCCCTCACAGCACATCACTTATACTCCATTTTAATCAATAGCTACTGAGAGATACCTCATTTAGACAGCTCCTCTGTCTTCCGGCTTTTCAGCTCACAGATTGTTTTATATTCCTGCTTCATTTTATTGTTCTTCCCTCCTGCTGTGGTGATCAGACAAGACAGAATAGGTTAGTATATCAATAGAAACACAAACCACTGTGCACAGTACGTAAATATTGATATTAGGAATGGGGAGACTGAATTAATACCTCCACACACTATTAGTTCCAGGGCACTCGGTCATGTCCAGGCAGTTCTGTAAACAAATACATGAAGAAGAAACAAGACGTTCAGAGAAAGATCCTGTTCCTTACTGTTATTTATCCTTGAACACAATTATCATCAGAAGACAAAAACTAGACAACCCACCCGCATTTGCTGGTGCACAGTGCTGGAACGTACACTTTAGTTGGAAATCCCCCTCTTTGTAAAGAACATCATATTTTTTATGGTCTATTCAAGCCAAAGTTGTTTTAGCATTGACATTGGGTTATTTTTAAATGCCAGACAATATAAAACATTGTAATGTGAGAGCATTCATTACACCATTTGTAAAAAATTCTCCCTTTGAGATCAGGAGACCGTAGCCCATCGTATGATTCCCCAATTCTACTGCCCTGATAGTGCCAGGGCTGATTTGGTGATTCATGAGTTCCACATTGAGGAACTTCATCAGGTGTAACGCTCATCAGAGCTGAAACAGAAATCAGATCACAGAGACAGATACTTGCCTTGCTTGGTTTCTTGAAAATAAACCAACATACCTTCAATAATGAAGATTTATCAATCTCCCCAGGCAGCCTAAAGTATTGCTATAGTGAAATAGCTGTATAGGACATACAGCTAGACATTAAATCCATTATTTCTGGAACAATACAACATAGCCATGGAGAACATATGCTCCTTATACAGCTTAATTCCTTCTGCTGTACAGACTGTACTTGAGAGCAAGTAGGTATGCAAAAGGTAAGAGTGATACTGCTGACTTGCCCAGAAACGATCGCTGTTTTTGGAACAGGTGTTTGGAAGAAACAGTTTTTCACTGTAATGTTTAGGAAAGACATACACTGTTGATTTCTTCTGGATAGACTCATACATGACTGCTCTGTAGTCATTGCAGAACAGCCACCCTAACACCAGCTCTGGCTCTGTACAGAACAACACTTTTTCCTAACTCCTAAAAAAGGCATGGAGGAGACGTGTGAGCACCTCAGGCTGAGGGTTTCTATTGAACAGCCATGCCATGAGACGAACGTATTGTTACTGCTTTACCGTTATTAAGTGGTAAAGCCACCATTCCAGAGGCAGAAGCTGTGAATGAGATGGGAGATGCTCATAGGTACAGCTTTCCCTGGGCACAGGTGGCAGTGCTTCAGGATAAATGCATGGTGTCTCCTGAGATGGTCATCACTGTTTCACTCACCTATTTGTTTCTCATCCTTTGATGGTGCCTTGAAAGCAGCATTATTTAATGATGCGGAAGCAATTGTAACACGCTGAACCTTCCTAACGTTTGGTTGGGTAATTTCCTGCTTGCTTCACCACACACGGCCTCCTCCTCTTTGCACCTGAAATACACATCCACAACAATCACCACTCAGTGCTAAGCAGTCCTATTTTGGTAAGATTTTCCCTGGGAGGAAAAGCTCTGTGTTATGAAGCCCACTTGCCTAAATCGCAGCTAGTATTAAATACAGTAAAAGGAAAAAGTTTCAGCCCAAAATGAAGGGGAAAAAATAACGGTAGGGTTTGAACGTGCAGTCACATGTGTGCATCTGTCCGTGTTTTACAGAGGCAAGGCTGAGGTATTACCTAAAAGCATTCATTTCAAAGCAGTGTAGCGAAGCCTGAAGGAGCACTATTTTAAAACAAATCAGTCAGCATTTTATTGGTGTCGGCCCAGCTTTGTACTAAACACTCAGATTAATGTTAAATCACAGCTCAGGAATTATTCATGAGATCTCATACAATGTAATTGCTGATTTTGGCATCAATAGTCTGTATCCCTTTATTTCCTAGATTAGCTTCCCTTCCTGAACTACTGTATGTCATGCCAGAGACAATGATTTTATATGACATATTTAGGAAAGAGGGACCCACCTATTTTCCATAAAACAACGTCTGAGGAATGTACCGTTATTGCCGAGATGCCAGTCTGTGCTGACACACTCCTGCGAGAGGCAGAGCCTGCTGGGAGAGCGGCGAGCACAGCAGTAAATGTCTCCTTTCAAACTGTTGACTGAATGGTTAGTTTTATTCCAAACCTTTATAAAAACTAATGAAATTACCCTTCACCTATCTTTGAGGATTAGCATTAATGCTCAGAACAAACTGCATGACTACTAATCTCTTAATGTCCCTAAAGATATGTACAAAATGAAATTTATAAATAATAAATGAAACCCAACTTTTTCTAGAAAGACCGAGTCATCCTGCTCTTTCCCTCTTTCTCTCTGAATGTTGTGTGCTCTTGTGTGAGGTGTGGCCGATAAAGGGATTTGGAGAAAGGTGCCTTTGAGCATGGAAGTCAATGAGCTCCATGATTTGGGCCTCCACCATTTTTTTTCCTCCAAAACTACTGCTTTTTTTTTTTTTTTTTCTCCAGTAGCATGTTTAGATCTAAATGTCTTCACCCTCTGCCCCCTCTCATTCCTTCATGCTCCAAAAACCTGTACCACATGGGTGAGCAATGAGAGCAGGAATCCCTGAAGACACAGAGTATTTCATGCTCAGGTGGCTACCTCCTGCAACTGCCAGAACAGGAACACTACCACGCAAGCCATTTCCTCACATCACATTTTCATGCAAACAAAAACCAAACTGAAAAACAGACTTAAATCCTCCGAGTTGATGAGAAGAAATTGTTAATATTTATCAGAATTCGATGGGTGTACTATAAGCAAAAGAGTTTTCCAAATAAGAAACTCAACTGTTGTTCTCTTAGTTGGAATGTAAAACTGGTGTTTTTCTAAATGATGATACTGAAGGGATTAGTAACTCTGATTTTCCAGTGTCTTCAGTCCACCCATTCCACTTCCACTCCTGCTTATAGAGACTCACACTCGCATACTTGAGAATTTTAGTATCTACTTTTAAAGATGTGCTTTTTAGGCTGTAAAAAATTACAGATTTTGAATTTAATAGTTAAAGATTTCCCAGGAAAGCTGGTCTCTGACCTCCAACCTGGGGTGTTTGTTTGCTCAACAAGCACACCTGAAGTGTATTTATCGCACTTGCACATATTTTAGAGTATAGCAGACATAGAAAATATATAAATAACTATTTACGAAAGACAACATCACTTTGAACTGATTGTAACGACCCATTTTGAGACAGACCTGGATCTGCTGAAATTTGCTCACATTTTCAAGACCCTGTCACTGCAGGCCTGATGCAGTCTGCCCAAGGGTTCTTCCCAGGTTATGATTTGATTTACTTTTTTTCTCCTTCTAAGAAATCTTCACTCAAGGAAATGTTTCATCCTCTTCAAGGACTAACTCATGGAAGACTAAGATTCATGTCCAAAAAGATCCTTAGTCACGCACTTATGTTTTAATCACTGAGCCCTTATAGCAAAATCTGGAAATCTAAACCAGGCTTCGCATCCAAAGCAGAAGCAGAATTACATGCCTTGTGGAGGGAATGCACAAAAACCAGTAAGCCAAGTGGTGAGCCTCCAGAGCTGGCAAAAGAGGCATGAGTTTATCCTAAATCCTTCCCTGTGCCAAGAAGGAAGCACTCTCTGCCATGACTGTCAAAGAAAGCGATCCCATCATCACCTTACTTTGGGGAGGCTGCTCTAAGTAAGTAAGAGTGGAGTGTCATCATTATCTTGCTCCCTCTAAAGTCATCAGCCCTCACTACAATTGTACTGATCTGGTTTGGTATTTAGGACTACTGGGTCAATTCTCTCAAGATGACAAACACCTAACTTATGGATCCCAGTTGAGCCTGGGCATTAGCTGGAGACTGGCAAAAATCAGTAATCTGCATGTAGCAAAGCAGAATTTTTTGACATTCAGCAACTGATACCCCATAGACGCCCACAGGAGTTGACATTACTTGAAAGTTAGGTAACAGTGGTATGACAACACAAGATTATTTCACTCTTCAAGAAAATTTGGTTCCTTTGATTTTGCAAAGGTAACTATGGGATGAGAAAGCACCGGTGCTGACTTGTGTTTCCAGTGGACCCTTCCTCAAAATCTCATTTGCTTTCAGCTGTATTTGGACACTTAAGGCCTCAGAAGCCTAAAATCCTGTTGAGTAGGGTTCGTATGAACTGTTATAAAAGAATTATATTTATTCATGATAGAAGAGCATATTTTGTGGATAACATTGTATGCTCATACAAAGTACATATACCAGAAAGTCATGAAACACTTTTTAAAAATACTTCACAAGAGATCATTATGGCTTCAAAGCCAAATAGTGATTTTGTTAAAATAAAACAGACCTATTTCTGAAAGTTGTAAGACTCCCATAGGCGTCAAGTAGAGCTTTGAGGACTCAGAACCCAGAAAAGCAACAGCACTTATTTTTATGCTCAAAATTTCACAGCGGCCAAATGTACAGTTTTCTAACTTTACAAAAATGCATAAATTAATAATACAAAATAAAAATAGTATGATCCAAATTACCTCTAGGCTGAGATACCATGGGCCTAATTTCAGCCCAATTTTCATGGCTGTGTTATCTGAGCCTGCATATTTATAATGGAGTTACTGACAACCCTTTTTTCATAAGAAGACCCTCCTGCTTTAAGACCAGTATAAATATAGTTGGAGAAATTTGGTATGCCGGAAAACAAACATCAATAAAGATTTTGATACACAGAATAATATAGAAATGACAACATATTTTTGACTCTGTACAAAGACATGCATTCATCTGTAAATGATTACATTTCTATCTGTGGCAGAATGGTAGTGTGGGGCATATGAATCTCACCTTCAAAAGATATTCTTTCATTCTACAAAAAAACCCCGGCAAGCACAGGAAACTTCAATCAATGTCTTATATTCGAAAACTATGACACTGTCAAACTGGTGTCATTAAAGCTAACTAACCATATTAAACGAATATTAAAATATAGGTTTCTTTGCATAACATAATGAGTAAAACTGCTTTTAAGTTTTTCCCTATGCTTTGAGGTGTAGGTGGCATTTTCATTCCAAAACTTTGAAGTCAGAACAAAATGTACAGGTAGAGGGTACTAGATCAAATAATAATCAACTTCAAAAAGCATTTTGGCTGTTAGATGTCCCAAGGCTAATTTCCTCTAGACATTTTAAATGTAAATGTCTAAACTCATTTAAAAATTGTAAATTGGTCTAGGTTCAATCAAAACCCATCCTGACACAGAACAGGGAGACTGGGCTAATTGTCATTTGTTTGTCAAATGAATTCCATTTGGAAAGCAATGAAACCTCCAAGCTAATTCTTTTAAGGTGAGCTGGTAGTTGTATTATCAGTTAAATGCAGTAAAATGGATAATCACATGATGATAATGAAAACTGAACCTATGTTAGCACTCAGGCTTAGTCTGCCACAGGGCATATAGTGATGGAACTTAAGTACTGTAATGTTCCATTGGGCACAATGGCACCAAGTCTGCTCTTTAGCCTTACAGACACTTTCTTTGCATTTTAAAAAACTTTATCAAAGCACCGTGGCAATGTAGAAAATGTCAAAGTGAAATGCACTGTAGGCAAATTGAGATTTCATTAAGTTTAAATTTATTGCTTTTGACTGATGTATTACCATGCTTGTTAAGAACCAGTAATTTGGAATATCTGCCTGCCTGGTAAAATAGCTTTGTCTCCTTGCGTAATACTTTATAAGGACTTTGAAAGACCACAGTAATTCAAAAAAAGTGTGGGTTATTTTATTTTTCTAAAGAACAATTTCAAATATTTTAAGGTCCCTGACCTAGTAGATCAATAGACTTATGCATGGGCCCCAAATGTGGTGTTGGTGCACTCGGTAGAAAATCACAGCACTAATATGTTATTTTTTTGCCTTGTTATAACATTGCACACACTGACAACAGAACCTTGGGAAGTGCTTAACAATTCTACTTGTTCTGTCGCTCACTGAACACTTGTATTGGAAATAAATGAAAGTGTTTGTGAGAGATAAGGAATTCAACAAACTGGTGGGAGACTGTGAGCAGATGCATACTTTTTAATATAAGTATATATACACACACACACAAAC